>OY735209.1:33959039-34229039 GCA_963457665.1 Thysanoteuthis rhombus | reverse complement strand
AATAACTGTATTACCTGCCAAGGCAATTGTAGAAAAAGGTTGTAACCCCCATAGTCAACTTTGATAAGGGCCAAGAAAATATGTATGTGTGTGTCTTTCGTTGAACACAAGACTACTTCTGTTGCTAATACTATTTCTAAAAACGTCAGACTTTCAAAATCTAATCTTGATAATGGACAGTGATGGTCAAAAGCGCTAGATGGATGGATGACACACAGTTCTTTTACACTTTAGATACAACATTAAAACATCTTGTTCGCAAACAAGAACTAATAAAAAAAAGTTTATTCGATAAAAGTTATCTTTGGTCTAGGATGACAAGCATTTGGCAGAGCAAGCACAACCTTCAAAAACAAGTCGATTCCAATAATCCTAAAAAGAAAAGTATACAACCAATGCATTTTCCCGATAGTCACTTATGGAGCTGAAACAAGGAACCTAACCAAGAGACAGACTTACAACTGAGAAGCATGCAACGTGCACATGAGAGAATCATGCTCAACCTCACATGGAGAGATCACAAGACAGCACAGTATACAAGGGAGAAAATGGGAGTCCGAGACATCATAGAATCTACTAGAAAACTTGAATGGCAATGGACAGGTCACGTTGCAAAAATGACAGACAACTGATGGACATTATGACTCACAACATGGATCCCCAGAGATCACATGCGAAACTGAGGCCGACAGAATACAAGATGGAAAGATGAACCAGACAAATTTAGAAAATGCTGGCTCCGCTACGCCCACCATAGAGAAGTGTGGCGAATCCTGGGGAAGGTCTATGTCCAACGACGGACATTAAAAGACTGATGATGATTATGATGATGAAGTATATTTGAAAGAAAAATTGCTGCCCAAATACGCATTATTGTGATGTGTCAGTATGAAGTGGATTAAGTCAACTTTGACACTGGTTCATGAAATACACAGTGAGAAACAAACTTACAAGCAATGGCCAGCGAGGTTAGCTTGTTAACCATCGCTTAACCAAACATTTCTTTTTATTCAAATGATAAAGGCTACGATTCCAAATCCTAATTTAATCAAGCCAGGTACATTTTTTTTCTAACTGAAAGATTAGCACACCACAGTCTTCAAGTCTCCTCTATCAATATGACCCTCGGCCAGAATAAGTCAAGCTTCGTGAATATCTATCTTCTCTCAATGTCTCCATTTAGCCTTCTCTCTCCCTCTCTCTCTCTCTCTCTCTCTCTCTCTCTCTCTCTCTCTCTCTCTCTCAATCGCTTGCGCGTGCGAATGTATTTCTGTCGAATTATATTTCTGGTTTCTTTTGTTGGAGTCTGGAACAATTCAATGTTACTTGTGTTTTTTTACTTAGGAACCTTGCTGGTACGGAGTGACCAGAGACGACAAAAGCCCCGACAGTTTTGATCAAGTCAGCATACCATCGAAACAGTAAATGGTTGTGCTTTGTGCACCAGCAACACGGGTGCAACAATACAGTGTCTGCTTGCACAGATTGCGTCCCGTAAATGTCAATTCAGAGTACGATGGAGTACGTCGTAAATGTCACCTGAATAGTCATAACTGTCAGGATAAGATAAAGCCACACATAATACGAATATAGGTACATGAATAAGGGTCGTAACTCATCTGGAAAATATGTTGGTCTCCGGAAGGTCAAGTTTGAATAGGCATGATGGGTTCGAAATCGGAAAGGTAGACTATAAGAGATTCCACATTGTTGAATTTCACTTGTTTCGTAAAGGAAGAAATGTCATCAAGCTGTACTGTGTAGCTCTGATATCCTCTGAAACTTAGGGTGGCAAATCTTTGAAAATCAGCATCGGTAAACTGATTATCACCAAGATCGAATGTCTTCTCGTGCCAGAGGCAGTCGACAAGTGCAGTAGCACAGTAAGAAAAATAAGTTTGATATCCTTAATTTGAACAAATCAAAACTACATCTCGTCTTCTCTGCTGCACATTTCGTGTGTTGTATGTTGGGTGTAATTATGATTCTATCTTCAATATTTTACCTATGGAAACAAGGAGATCTAACAGGTGAATAAAGAAGTCTCTGTATTTTGGCTGATACGATGAAATATTGTAAAATACATATCCAACTATACCAGTAATGTTTTGGGTGCCATGAGTTATCACTGAAAACAAACGATGATTCCTAATGCAGGTAAACTACAAGCTTGTCCTCCTTAATTTCTCGAATCTTATATGAGCTGCCATTACAGACTTTTGTACTTCAACTTTGGATATGACTCAACTCTGTCTTTCAGAGACTGGCAAATATATTCTTTTCTGCGCATGTATGGAAGGATATGAATAGAATCTTTCGTCATCCACCTCTCTCATGACCATATCCGGAGAGAGAAGGATTCACGTTATTTTTCTTTATCAAAGTGGATCGGAAATCTCACCGAGAATTTAATCTTTATTTCCGATAGTTGCAATAAAAAGCAACTGAAAATTCAAATGAAAGAAAATACCAGTCAAAAATTAATAATAATGGCATACATTTTTTTTTTCTTTTAAATTTCCGAGAATATAAAAATGGCGTGAAAATAAAGAATCAACCGATGATGTTTTCAGGCTATGAGTTCAATTGATAGGACTTATAAAACAAATACCTCAAAATCTATTCTATTAATTACATATTTGGCGACACAGCAAGTTCTGGCCATAGGGGGAAAATGAAGGTATCATTACGTTTGTAATTTAGCGCCAATTTCGTTTGAACCCGGTATGTGTTGGTAAGCTTTTAGTTTACTTATCGCTGCCCACTGACTTTACCGATACTCAAGCACTCCCTATCCCTGCTTAGCAATAGTTATTTTTATCATAAGAAACTTAAGGAGGCAGGGGAAAAATTATGGTATCAGAACAGGATATCAGAACAGAATGAATCGTCATTAGACAATGAGACAAAATTATTGCAAGCATTAACGATAGAATAGGGTTATTATACGTATAATGTATAAGCATCATTAATGATTTTATCATATAAATGCATTGCTAATGGTTTTTACCATAAAAGTCCATCGAAAAGAAAAAGATTGTCCGTGACCAAGAATGAAGGCAAGCATTACTGACAGGATAGAATTGATATAAGTATTTATTTTCAGCGTTTGTGTTAATTTATCTTTTCATCTATTTTCTTTTTTTTTTCTATGCAAGTATTGATGTGATGAATTTTCGTTGTACATGGTTCGAACGGGGACGCTCTGGGAGTGCCGTTTGCAGAAAGGAAATACTTTGAGGCTACATATTTGTAAGGGAAAAGACGAGATTTGCTATTTCCACCAGTTTTAGCAAAAAATATCGACAATTCAAGTGTTTGTTTAATGAACAATTACCACCCTATGTTTGGGATTGGGTGGGGGTCTTTTTTCCTACATCACGAATAAACCCGGAAATTTAGAACTCAAAAATAGAATATGAAACATTACTCCTATTACACTGAAATTTCAAGTTCAGGCTCTTTCTTTCTTCCTTTCTTTACTCTCTCTCTCTCTCTCTCCCTCTCTCTCTCTCTCTCTCTCTCTCTAAAATCGTAAATAAAACTAAGTAAATAGCATAATAGTACTCCACTGCCATACAAAAGCTAAAAAAATTTAATCCCAACTTGTTAACCAGCGCGCACCACTTTATTTATTTATATATTCATTTATATGTATATAGTGTAGATACATCCTTGCCACAACCTACAGACAAGCCAAACGCCCACAGACAGAAAACAAACACCCTCTGATCCCGCCTCTCACAGACCCATCTCATTTCAAAGTAAATGTTAATCTCGCTCACACAGATAAAACCACCTCCCCTCCCGCTCTTACAAAACAACCAAACAACACAGAAATATCCCCATTCCTTCCCTCGGCATCAAAACATGTAAACAACAAAATCTTTTGTGAACCGTTGTAAATATTTTATCTGAAAAAAAATAGCTGGCTCCCGTTGAAATGCATCGAAATTCGGAATACCGAATCACAGAATAATGAAAAAAATTGAGATGTAATATCTATCTCTTGAGTTTTTCTCTCTATCTTCCAAATGTCATTTTCATCAACATTCAGTCGGATCACTTCGCATCCACAATACAAACATATATGCGACCAATGTATCGATATGAATCATAATTCGTCCGACAGTATAAGAGAGAGATGATTCGGAAGACCATACCATATACAAATGAGATTTCTTTATTATATTTGCCGTTGCATTAGTTCATAACTTCTTAAAATATATATATGTGTGTGTGTGTGTGTGTGCTATTTTCGTAAAAATGCATACACATCCACAAGAAATTTTCAAAGTGCATTCACATCCTTTTTTTTAATTGCTGTCTGTAACTTTGACCTTTTCTCTCACAGGTAAAAATTTTGTCAATAAAATAAATCCTACTCACCATTTCGAAATATGCTCACTTCCTGGTGAATGAATTCGGTATCTTTCCTTTGAAAAAAAATCTAATAATTTTGAAATCTCAATCTAAGTATAGCCATGTATTCTTTCCACAGGGATTTACGAGTTGATCATATGAAAAGAAAAAATATATTAAGGTAAACGTCATATAGCATGAAAATACACTGTAATCAAAACAGTCCTATTCTTAAATGAAGAACGCAATCTTACGTCACAGTTTGATTTCGAGAAATGATTCGAAAATAAGGATAAATTTTCTTTTATTACATCATCAAAAAGTAAACGATCATTTTAGCATGATGAATTATCGTGTGAACCGACCCCCACCTTCCCAATTGAACCTCCCTAAAAACCAATTTTAGGGAGTGGTTTTCATAAACTAATTTTCTAAAAGCATTACTCGGGTTACATCTATACCCACAGAAAATTTCATACGTTTATGTCGAGTAGCTTTGGCTTTAGGCGAGTACATACGTTCAGACTGACGGACTGTTGACAAATTATGATATATACCCGTAAAAAATGACAGGGTTATTTATGTATTCAAAGCTATATGATTAATTAGAAACTTATTTAATTAAAGATACTTATTTTATTTTTCAAAATTAGGAAGAAAGTATGACCAAGTTTGACAAATCTAACCTTTTTTGGTTCGGCCATATTTGAATTTTAAACCGTTTTGACTATGAACAATCATTATCATCTTTTTTGGCCATTTTTTCGGATTTCGTGACAGAGACGTCTCTAACTATCTAGCAACTGTGCGTCCCCTTCGCCTACCAATTAAGAGAAAGAGGGCCTCACTCACTCAATAAAGGATTCTTCCTGTAGATCTCTCACTAAAGCATAGACTCCTTTCCACGGCTTCTCTTTGACTCATTAGAATTTTCTCGTAATAATCTTTGCTATGAAAATAACCTATCTCATATTTTTACAAGCACATAATTGTTTTTTTAGGTATATTAATCTATTTCAAATGGACCAATCCATTATAATTTTTAGGTTATAACAAGAATCGGACAAAACGGAGATACCACCAAACAATTATACAATTAAACATACTAATTTATACATATGGCTTTTATATAGATAGATAAGTGATCATACAAATATATCACCAGCAGGCGATACACAGTTTTGAATATGATTTGCTAAGTTTGTAAAGCTGGCCTTTCACAGATTTTTCTTCAGATTTGGTAATGGTGATTATTTTAGAACTAGCATACACCTGTAAAAGAATACTGAGTGATTCATGTGTGGATCGGCACCAAGGAGCCTAAAGCTATTCCATTAGGTAATTCATTTTCAGATAATTCAAGTATCCTAATATCAATTTTTTCCCAAGTTTCCACTCGACGTAAAACATTTCGTTCATTCAATTACACACTAGTCATTTACTCATTCCTTTTTTTTTCTTTTAATCATAGTTTCGAACGAACAACTTTTCTGTGACGTATTACTCATTTTTATGTCACAACAGGCTATCACATCTTAATACAACCCTATGATTATTTTTATTAGCTCTGTTAATCAATTTCATATGAACCAACCCATCATATGTTTTAGGTTATAGAAGGACTCGAACAAGACGTACGACCATACAATTATACAAATAAACATACCAGTTTGCATATATGGCTTTTATACCGATAGATTTCAAATATATCTGGATAATAGAAGTAATTTTTCTTAATAATATAAAGATATAATCGAATTTTAATATTAATTATTTCTATGTTTATTTCAAATACCAGGTATGGAAAATAAAATGTTGAATCCAATTATCGAAAAAGGAATTGGCCTTAGAAATCGATTTCCAAATGTATATTCGGTCAAATAAATAAAGAATGGTTTATTTGGCGTACACATAAACAACATACTGGTGTACATATAAATAAAGGGCTGGGGCATGCATAAATTTAAGGCTGGGGTACATATAAATAGCGGGCTGGTGTACATAAACAATGAGCTGGCGTACATATAAACATCATACTGGTGTACATATAAATAGAGGGCTGGGTATATGTAAATAGTGGGCTTGTGTATACAAACAATGGGCTGGCGTATATATAAACAACGAACTGGTGTACATATGAGCAATAATTGACTAGCGTGGTTATCAGACAAAAAATTGACTGCAGTACTTTCGTACTGGTTATGTTTACGGTGATATTGACTGGAGTACCTTAGCATTATGGAGTACGTCAGTTTATTTTTTGGTTATCCGCATAAAGTAGACATCTGAAAATCGATATTCCTGGCCGATACTTGTTACGATGATTTAATTCGACATTTTTTTCTCTATTGGGTAGTTAAAATAAAGTAGTTCATATTGAAATCTTATTCATGATATAGACTGTATACCTTTTTCCAGTGCGCTTGTTGCTTGCCCGATTAATTATCAAGAGTCTCAAATTTTACAAGTAATTTTAGTAGTAGCATGCTGACGTCTGGCATGGATAAGAGCATTACATCAAACAGTTGCTTCCCTCCATTGGCGTACTGGTATGCTGGCGGACTGGCGTGCATAAAAAGAAAGCACGACGTAATCGTGCCCGTGTATATATATCCAAATGTGTAAGTGTGTGTGTGTTTAAACGTGTTTCCCTATATGTCGGCATCTCTGTGTATGTATATTTACGTGTGGGGGAGGAATGTTTTGATGCGCACGCGTGAGAGTAGATGTGGAGTATAGAACGAAGAGAACGGGGTCAGAAACCCTGTCGCCAAAAAACTATTGACATAAATGTGTCTCACTGAGTATAAATATTGACACATCACAGATGTCCTCTGATGTCCCGACCCAGCTCTTTGGAAGCTCGAGCCATTTCACGTAGTATATCGGAATGTACATTTTTACATACATATTAAACCCTTTCCCACGGGAGTATCGTATTTTTAACAATTCATTCCTTTTTCATCATTTATCTACCTTTTATTCTCATAACTTCCTGGTAGATTACGCATGTATTGATGGTGTGGATTTGATCTCGACAATTGGTATAAATCATCATCATCATCATCATCGTCGTCGTCGTCGTCGTCGTCGTCAGTCTTTTAACGTCCGTCGTTGGACATAGACTTTCCCCAGGATTCGCCACAATTCCATATCATGGGCATCGCGGAGCCAGTATATCCTGAATTTGTCAAGTTCATCTCTCCATCTTGTGTTCTGTCGGCCTCAGTTTCTTACGAGATCTCCGGGGATCCATGTTGTGAGACGTGATGTCCATCGGTTGTCTTTCATTTTTGCAACATGGCCTGCCCCCGTCAAATAGAATCCAGGGCCGTTCTAAAATATTAAAGCCATCCCACTTAATCTCATGACTAATTCAGACTTGTATCGTCACGTTTTCTGTTTTGATGACAGTTTTTCGGTTGATAATCTCCTCAGCCTTCCTCACGTGTATGTTGCATCCGGGGATCTTTCACACTGATCCAAGCTACAATTTCAGACAAGATCATTCTAATTTTGACGACGACGGCAGAAGCTGCGGAAAGCATTCTTCTTCATGAGAACTCAATCATATTAATCTTCAAAGAACCACCAGGAATAATGAAAAGAAAATTGCTATTCCAAAGAAATCCTAGTCCTTTACATTCAACCAAATATGTTTTAAAAAAACGGATTGAATAGATAGTAGTACTTTATACATGATTATATGAATGAGTTATTTGTATTTTTGTGAGAATTTTCGAATTAGTATGTATTCTGTTGTTTCAAAAATAATCATGTTTTTTTCACGATCAACCTTAAAGAAGTATATCTCAGCTAAGAATGAGAGTTATCAGTTATCTGTCGAAATAAGAACCTTCAGATTCTACACATTTTTGCCAACCAGAAACAAGTCCATTCATGCCGTGGGTATAGATTTCTGGGGCCCTGGAACCAATGAATTCTTAGAAGGCATTTTGAGCAGCTGCTTAGTTGTTGAAGACCTTATCTCGCAGGAAGTGTTCGAAATGCTTGAAAAAAAGAGGAAGTCGGTCGGAGAGACGCCTGGTGATTCAGCATAGAGAGGTAAAGTTTCGTTTCGAAAATTTTAGAACCGATGTTGAGCTGTACGTCCGTTGACGGCCTCCTCGCCAAATACTTGTGTGATATTGCGAGCAGTTTCCGTTAATTTACGTCCCATTTGGAATTCATACAACAAAATTGTTCAAATTTGTTTTTTGTTCCATCTTTTATTTCAAAACCTCAAATAAACCAGAATAAATTATGGAAAGGAAACGTTCAGCTTATATAGATAGAGCGAAAATCACACTTTAAAATGATATATATATCATGAACATAGTTGTATAATACTTTACTACAAAGTTAACATCAAAGTTTATTTATGCACAGACCTAATATTCATTCGTACAGGTATGTGAATATAAGTTTTTTGTTTTGCTTTTGTTTTTGTTTTTTTTTTAGTGGCTTCAATTACTTTTATAAAAAATTGCTACTCTTCCTTTCAAATCAGTATATTTGACCATGCATGAAAAAATATTTCTCATCGCTGATATATATATATATATATATATATATATATATATATAACGGTCCCTTATTCAGGGTCGAGCACTCTTTAAATGGGTTAACTCGTTCATTATAAGCTTATGTAATGCCCTTCCAACTTAGGAATAGAGCACTCTGGTGGATGGGGAATATATGCGTGAGTAAATATATATTGCTTAAATTCAACCTTACTGACCGTCCACTTCTGCGTAGGGTAGAGGTAAGATACCAGCCTCTGGGTCTGAATCGAAGGTTTCGATCCTACCTGTGTGTGTGCGTGTGTGTAAGGACATAATTCTCATTAAAATGTGTTTGCTTATCTTTATTTCTGAGATTAGGTATCATCAGGACTAGATGGGGTTTTTTGAATTCATATCTTTGTTGCATTTATCAAAATCTCTCAGATATTCTGCTCTCCACAATGAATCAGTTCTCATGTATAAAGGAAGCGACTGAACCAATCCAACTTCGGCATAGTCACACTTCACAGCCCACTTATTAAAGAGTTTCTCCACGAGAGAAGTGGCTGATCAAAGATTACATGCGCAAATATTGCAAGCAAATGTTGAAAAGAGTATCAAAGAGGACTGACCCTTGAAAGCCTAACCCGGAAAACAGAGGAGAAGCCATATCCAAAAATAAAGTAGGAAACTCTGAAATGGTATACTATACGAGGATAGATAGTGGATCACATTACTCCTCTCTTGTATGAGGTCAAAGCAATATACAGGATATCACGTTGAAGGGTGTTAACATTGGAAAAAAAAGCTGCGTGGGCTAGTCTTACGGATAGATGCACGTAAAGTACGTCTGGATTTCAGTGCAGCGTGGACTTCGTGCGGTGTGAAACTACCCATGGAAGATTGCATACTCATGTATGCAAGATAATTTCCGGTCAGTTTGAGCATCCACTGAATACCACTTTAAAATACATTCTTGCCTTTGGATCGACATCCAACATACTGTCCATTTCCATGCTCTTCTGGTACTGAGACGATTTGCGCACAATAGAAGTTGAGCTCTGTCAATATAAACAATGGGTAGCATGCCGTAAAGCGTTGGTCAGTAAGTTTCGTTGGCTATTGCTAGCGAATTGGAATTTCGCTGGAAGTTCAACGACACACACTCAGATAACATGCATATATACTTATGCACATCAATAAGTCTGTAGCATGATGATGAAAAAAGACCGTTTGTTTTAGAAATATATTTGTTTTTCCACATAACCTCTAACCTTGTCAATGCACTTAACCTAAATGCTTCCCCATAGATCACATAGATCGAACACTATTCTGTGTAAAGTTCAAATTAGAATTCAGCTTCTAACTAAGTGCCAAGCTACGTCCACCATCGTATATATATGTGTGTGTGTGTATGTGTGTGTGTGTGTGTGTGTGTGTAATGTAAATCAAGTTTATTATACTTACATGTTTCACCTTTCTGGTTTGTTAAAGTAATAATTTTCAAAGACACAATATTAAAAGTTCGTTTTTTTTTCAATTGAATAATGTCACGTAGTATCATATCGCGTGAGCGCAAACACTAAGTATTTTAAATTACTGACAAACCGCAAATCGGAAAAATGGATCCATAAATTCGAAGAATTAGAGATGGTATAAACAAAGGTTATAGATATTTTCAAGGTTTTGTTTTTGTGGTTTTAAATGGTCAATCAATATATGCGTGCGTGCGTGCGTGCGTGTGTGAGAAAATCCTCTATAATCTTCGTTTACACCCCCTCCTATTTTCTGCATATGGATCTATTTTTCGTTTTGTGGTTTCTTCGTTGTTTGAAAAATCTAGCGTTTATGCTCAATGGATACAATATTACGTGACATTATTTACTTGGAAAAAAACAAACCTTTCAATGTTGTTCCATTTAAAATTACCCTTTACTGGTGATCCAGAGGTAAAGTTAATTCATCCAGTTACATTTGGAGGAAAACAAGGACCATAAATCTAACGGTGCATCCATCATCCTTACATCCATATCTTTCATGTGGTTGTCTCAATTACAAGCAATGGTGAGAGAAAGAAGGAGAGAGAGAGCGAGAGAGAGAGAGAGAGAGAGAGAATCGAGCCTTTAAATCAATGCCCAGCGTCTTTGCAGTCGAATTTGCCCAGAAATCGAACAGGGGGGGTATTGTACGGTCGATTTCAAATCAATTTAATCTGAAACAGTCTAAAAAGTTGCGAATCTTCCTTCACTCCGTGGAAAAGAAAAAAAAAGCAGAAAGAGTAGGAGGAGGAAAAGGGGCTGTTTTTTCAAAGAGAGGGAACAGAAGAGGAGGAGGAGCCGTACATGATTGAGTTTTCCCAATGAAAAATGATTTCCGATTTCAAAGGAATTCTAAACGAAGTGGAAGCATTAAAAGTAACATTACTAGTTGTGGTAGTAGTCGCAAGCGGTGGAGGAAAGGGAAGATTAGGATGGTTCGTTCCAATGTCTGGACCAAATTTTATATTTCATATTTTGATTAAAAGCCCTGATTAAATTTTTCAATTTTAATCTATATTCACAGGCAACCTATATTAGGAAAGTGGGAGCAGCAAGGAATACAAATACTTAGGCTAAAGATGACAGATCTAAATAAAAAAGGACTAAAGAACAAAAATATGAATCGAAAGAAATAGACGCCAAAACATATAGATTGATAGATTGATTGATTGATAAGTAAGCTCTGTGGGTACTGGGAATTTTACAGGGGTGTTTTTTTGTTGTTGTTTTTTTTTCGATACTGACAGAAACAAAGATGGAAAAGTTGCGTTGCGCCAATTCCCCAGGTTTATGAATCCCACTCTACCTTGAAAAACAACATTCGAAATCCTAAGTTCGAATATTGATCATGGGCGTCAAAGGTGAACACAACTATCTCAGCTACCAAATAAGCACTTAGATATGAATAAACATTTATATGGGTATAGGTAGATAGATATGAGCAGTCTGATAGAGAGATAGAGAGATAGATAGATGAATAGATAGAGAGAGAGAGAGAGATTAATAAACTGGGATACGTAAAACTAGCACAACAATCAGATCTAAAATAAAAATCGGATGCATCACCGAGTAATTGAAGAAACTAAAATCAATAGATCTGATGAGTAGATCAGGCCATTGAATATTTTTTTAAAAAAAGATTAGATTACTTCCGTGATACACTGTTCAATACAAATCTGCTGAATCAGAATAGTAAACCTCTCTTTCTCTCTCACTCACTTCTTGTACACAGTGGCGAAATATTAGTCATTCACAACACCTGCACATCAGACACCTAATATCTACCTCCTGACAGGTGTGTCGATTTTTGACCAGTGATACCGGCATAAGGGCAAAGGTCGCCATTTTATAGGCAGATATCCACTAAGCTCAACCAAATCTGGCACAAGGTCATAAAACTGGAGCACCCCAACGAGATCGAACTCATTGACACCGACTTGTAAGAGGGGTTTTCTAAATATCGTTATATAACAGATACCCAAGCCATTTTACATGTATACTACATCGGAATTAGTTTTTTACAGTACTATACAGCTTTTCCCTTCCTTCTAAACAAAAATCTCATTAACTTGGCACCAGACAGGGTATCCAATTTCCCTAGTTCATATCCGTAGATTTTTACTTTAAAATGGTCGGTTTGAAGCATCAGTCCCTTCAGTGCATACTGTTAGTTTGATTTTTTTTTTCATTGACATAAATGATTTGAATAACTATTTATATTATTATCTTGAATACTGTTGTCGAAATCTGCGTAATTTCATGCTCACCAATCCATCTAGGAGTAAAGACTTTACTATGATCAACTAATAACGAGACGTAGTGTATTAGATTCAAGACTTTCTCAAATGAGTTATTGTGGAATTGATCTGAAATGTTCTAGGTTGGGGATTCAGTTCGTTAGAATGAATGTTGGAGGTGTGAGTGATCTGATTGTTATCAGCAAAGAAAATGAAATCGGCGACCCGAGTTCAAACTCCGGCTGAGACAGTTTGAGTTCACTTGGCACTAATGCCATTTGGGAAAGGTAAGACTTCATCTCACTCACACACACATAAATCTATAGGATAATCTAATACTATAAAGACGACGATTTTTTTTGTTTATTTGTAACTTGGTAAGTTTGTTTCTATCAATCCGTTTTATAAACTTTTAAACAGCTGCACCCAACGGGCTGAAAATTTGGGTACAAGGGTAACTTGGCCACAAAGGATAGGTGACGCAAACCTCAGGTTACACCTTTTGACATTTTCAAGTCTCAAGGAGACGGCTACACTCAAATTTGGGTAAAACGGTAAGTTGATGCCTGGATTAACATAGAATAGATGGCACTGCCTACGAAGTCCCTACACGCCTATCTAGTGTCAAAATTACTTCTTTCACCCTAATTTTCAAGTTTCTATTTAGAGATTCATTTATTTATTTTTTAACAATCATTGGTTGTGATAATGGTCCAGTGGCTAGATTCACAGAAAATGGAATTGGTGGACCGCGTCTAAAATTCGACTGAGGAAATTGAAAATGTTTTTTCGTGTAAGTTTATTTGCTTTCAATCTATTCGATCGTCAAACTTCCGAAAATCTGGTAGTTGTGAGACGATTTCTTTTTAAAGTTATATCGGGGTTTTATGGGTGTAAGCAAAGCTGGGGAATGTCGAGACGGTATAAACCACAGTGCTGCTGTGATATGAAAAAAGAATGATAGGAGGACTGGAGACCTGAGGAGACTGACTGACACAGCCTTCAGCGACAACCACCTGGAGGCTGGGTTGAAACTGCAAACCACAGCACCGCTGAGGACTGTGAGATTGTTGAGAGGAAGGCTAGAGACTTGCTATCACTCAGTCTACAGAGACTAACACCGGGCCACTGGTGTGAACATTCAGATTATCATCATCATCATCATCATCATCATCATTATTATTATTATTATTATTATTATTATTATTATTATTGCTGCCTTGGGTATTTTTTTGCAAATGAATACCCGAGGGAAGGAAACACCTAGTTGAAACCATTTATTCAATTATCAGTATTTGTGTTATATCTTGGATAATAATGAATAAATAAATAATGGGTGGGTTGTTTTTCTTTAATTATAACTAATATTCATTAGTTCAACGCGCTTCTTTCTTGAAACTGAAAAAATTGTCTAATACTAGTTATTTCCCTTCGATGATATACTGACACTGCCCAAAATATGTAGCTTGTGTGATTTTACGGTGTTCATACTTAGAACGTCAATATCTGTGGGGAAAAAAGAGAAAACAAAGATAGATATGAAAACAGTAATATTCAATACTTAATAATATAATCACTTTTTAAAATCTTCATCTTGTGTACGCTTCTCATTTTGTTTCTGTTTAGGAATAAAGCCATGTCCCGAATTTGTACAAATATGTTGCATGTTGCAAATCATTTTTTTTTTTTACTGTTGATTCATCATCAACTGCCTTTCAGCGTTCCTCGTTGGACATAAACCTTCCCCAAGATTCGTCAGACTTCTCTATCATGGGCATCGCGGAGCCAGTATTCTCTGGGTTTGTCTTGCTCGTCACGCCATCTTCCTTTCAGTCAGTCATTATTTCGCATATGATTTCTGGGAATTCAGCGGTTGACTGACTTTCTTTATTTCTTCTTCTTTGGAAGATTTCATGGAGATTCGTTGTCCAGAGTAAATGTATTGATCTACTTGCTTCAGCTTTGCATTTTCGGTTTTGATCATTGTGTCTTTATCCCCAACATGTTTGTTGTACATGACATTCGTTTTGCTGAAGTTCATGTGGAGGCCAACTTTCTTGCTTTCTTGATTTAGTTCGTCTAGCATTATTTGGAGATTGTGAAGGTTCTCAGCAAACAGGAAGATGTCTTCAGCAAATCTGAGGTTACTTAGGTATTCGCTGGCTTTTTTTATTCCTCTATTTTCCCAGTCTAGGTTTCGGAAGATCATCTCGGGGCAGGCTGTGAAGAGTTTGGGTGAGCTAATATCACCTTGCCCCACTTCTTTTCCTAGTTGAAAGGACTTAGAATCTTTATGTGACATGTCTGTCAATCTCACTAAGAAGTAAATTAATTCCTGCAACTGTATGTGACGTAAGGATAATCATTAATCGTAATCATGATAGAAAAGTAACATCCTATTCAACTGAATTGGACATACATAATTTTATGATGCATGGGAGGCAACTTCAGCTTCGACGTAATGGAGCAAGAGTTGTCTTTCTTGCATCATTCATTCAAAATATATTTCATGCTACGCGTACATAGTTTGAATCAAAATGTACAAATGTGAGGATGAACGCGTACATACGTGGGTTAGGAGCTGACCACTCAACAAAGGTTATCTATAAAACTGCAAAAAGAGTGTTCATATATCTATCAAAGAATTGACGAGTACGTACCTAGAGGAAGGGAAACAGAATTATTTTAGAGAGTCACGGATGCTATTGTATTGATTAAAAATCAAAGAAAAAAATGTAAAATTCTGAGACAGGAATGTTCATCAATCAGATCCTTTCTGGGGGTTAATTAGGGTAGAGAAACAGAAATTGCTTTTTTTATTAAAAAATTATAATTCAGTATTTCGTTTTTTTAAAAGTCAGTTAATAAAATCAAGTCTCTCAAGCTTTATTTCAGAAAATTGGACGAATTAGAGCAGAGAAAAAGAAATTGCTTTTAATTTAATAATTCTAATTCGATATTTCGTTTTTTAAAAGTCAATTAGTAAAATGAAGTCTCTCAAGCTTTATTTCAGAGAATTGGTCGAAGAATACAAACATCTAGGTCGAGATTGTCTTCCAAATCAAATCATATCATGCCTTGACGAAGTAAAGATTGATGACTTAATATCACGACTATCGTGTCATGTTTTCAGGGAAACAGCGATTACTAGTCAGTATTCATCTCCTCACCAAGTAACATGCAACAGATTTTACCGAGTCACATGGTACCAACAGCATTGAGTAATTTCCGACCTGGCCTTTTGGGAGGAGTGGTTCATAACTTCTCCAAAGGCATTAGTGTGAAGATAATACAAATTAGCTCAACTAGAATTTGAAATCGGTTCACTAATTCTATTTTCTGCGCTGGCTAACTTTGGCCAACTCTGGAACGCTTCAGATTATCTTCAACAAATATCAAGAAAAGAAAAGAAAGATCTTATGGCTTATATATATATATATATATATATATATATATATATATATATATATATATATATGTATATATATATATATATATATATATATATATATATATATATATATATATATATATATATATATATATATATATATATATATATATATATTCTTTTCCTTCATTCTTCATGGCCAATACCTACTTAAATTATGTTTTTTCCTAATTGAACTTGAAACATTTTGGAAAAAAGAATGTTACGATAGTCCTGTTATTATATGATTTATCAGTGAACCCTTTTGAAATATCGCAGTTTTACATCTTTCAATGATATTCCCTTAAAATCACAGGATTCATCAGACCTCTCTATCATGGACGTTGCAGAGCCAATACTCACTGAATTTGTAAAGTTCGTCTCTCCATCTATTTATTCTACCGTCCTCAGTTACACATGTGATCTCCGGGGATATATGTTGTGAGTCGTGATGTCCATCGGTTGTCTGCCATTTTTGCAACATAACCAGCCCGTTTCCATTTGAGCTTTTTGATAGATTCTATGATGTCTCGGACTCCTTTTTTTCCTGATCTTGTGATCTCTCCATGTGAAGTTGAGCATGATTCTTCCATTACGTTGCATGGTTCTCACTTTGCAGGTCAGTCTTTTGGTTAGGTTACATGACTCAAATGATTTAGCAGAGTTCAAATTAACTAACATCAGTTCTGGTCGGATGAAAAGTCCTGTCACTATAAACCAATGAGAATGCAGCTTAGCCTTTACCGCAAAGAATCACACTAAGGTTGCCAAACAGGCCATTTCAGGCTAGATCTGGCTGATTGATTCCAATTAAAATCCATGATGGCCAGAAAATCGGGCGATTTTTTTTTTAAATAATTAGTAACTTTCTAAAATTATCCGTATCTGTCTTTCTATTGAATTTAGCAACCAATCACTTTTTTAGAGCAATTAGAGTAGTTCACCAGCTTCACCTGCACATGATAACAATGAGGTTATATATATATATATATATATATATATATATATATATATATATATATATATATATATATATATATATATCAACGCTCTAACGACAATGTTTATTGGGGAAAACAAATAAATTATCTATTTACTGATATTTCATACTGAAATTACCATAGGAAACAATATATATAATGATCGTACCTATGATCGTGAATAAAGAAATGGGTGATATATGTGCGCTTGGACTCCTGCCTTGCCATGAGAGTGTCGTTTGCTCAGTGGTAAGAGCAGAATTTACGTATATGGCAACTTCTGAGGTGGAAGTGGATTTGAGCCCTGCACGACGCTCATTTCTTTATTTATACGGTCCCAGGCCCCTCGATTCGCTACAGGGTAAAATCGGCACCGAGTAAATAAGTTCCTACAAAAACGTCTTTATAGTTAACACATTCTGTCGGATATGATTTGTCCATTTGCTGATATTTCATGCTGTTGGCATATATGAAATAATTGTGCCAACGATCCTCAATAAAGAAATAGGTAATACATGTGCACTCGGACTCTTGTCTTGTCATGAGAGTGTCGTTTGCTCAGTAGTAAGAGTAGAGCCTGAATCTACTTTCAAGGTGATCAGGGATCTACGATCGATGCTATTTTTTTTTTCATTTATCTACACAATCCAATGCCACTCGTTCTGCTGCCCAGTAAAATCAACGTCAAGCAAATAAATTCCTACGAAAATGTCTTTATAATTATCATATACTCTCAAACACACATACATACACACAGAGACACACCACACACACACACACACACACATATATATATATATATATATATATATATATATATATATATATATATATATATATATATATATATATATAATGCACAAGAGGACAACGGGGGTTTGCTTTATTGTAGCCGCCAGAGTTTGCAGTCCTAAGCCTTTTTGCAAAGCTATTTCTAAAGTTTTTTGAATTTATGTGCAATCAAATATTTAAATTCTGTATTAAAAGTAAATTCTATATAAATTAAATTTTTTTCCTCTAGGTAATAGATAACTCTGTGTCTGTTAAATAGAATCTGGATATTATGAAAACACGTAAAGGGGTTAAATCTATTTCAACATACAATCTGAGTACTCTTTATGCAAAAATTTTTCATGAAGATCTTAGCAAAGAGTTGAATTAAAAAATAAACATTGTATTTTCAGGAGGAAATAGTAAATACACTGATTTCTTTTTTAAAAGCTCCAAAAAATTTTGGTGTTAAACGAAAACAGCAAAATTACTTTACTCGTTCTACCCTAAAAGTGACAGTGGGTCATCTTATCTGAAAAGGTTACTTCAAAATAGTAAATAAATAATTTCATCGAATTATTGGAATTCCAACAAGAATTGATCCAGCACCCTTTTGAAAAAAATTGTATCAACATCGACAGAAGAGTGGATTTATGCCGTCTTTAATTAAAAATGATATAAAGCGAGCGCGTGCATTGCATTTTTGTACACGTTTCATAGATGATATGTGTTGCTTTATGATGAGGGAAAATTTGTGTAGCTCGTAGAATTCTCATAGTTCTATTTGCTCTAAAGGTCTTGAGTTGAAGTATGAATATAATGGAATGCATGCAGCATATATGTTTGTCTATAAGATAAGAATTATTTCCATTCCATATCGTCCGTATGCCTTTTAAAACAAATAGTATTCTATCTTGTCTGTTTTTAAGGGACCATATTACCGTAATATCTAATAATTGCACGAAATTGAGTAAGACGTGGATAATTCAGTCCACGTGCAATTATTAAATATTCTGATGATCCTAACAACAGAAAACTCATTCATTGTACCATAATAGTTTAGGATAAAGAGGGGAAAACACTGTGGAAAATTACATAAATTGCATTGACAGATATTGGGAAATAGGTGACTGAAGTGACACAAAACATACACTGAAAAAGTTTTTTAATGTTCAGTGCTTAAGTCTGTAAAGCTTTCTGGACAATATATATTTTAGAAAGCTTCACAGCTTTTAACACTAAGGATGTAGGAGAATTTTTTCAAAATTTATGTCATTCCAGTCAATTATAACCAGATATCAGTTAATGCAATTTATGTAAGCTTTTCAAGGGGTTTTATGTTTTACACAGAATTAGATGTTATGGTTTCATGCGTGATTCTTTATTGTTTGGATCGTCACTTGATTACCATGTAACTGTTTCAGGTAATTATTCATACATGGCTCAATTCAATTGGCTAAGCCTATATTTCATATTACACTTCAACAAAAGTTCTGATTACTGTATAGTATAGATTACCTCCTTGAACTCCTTATTAAATCTTGCTGCTCACACCAGAAAAGCATATATATATATATATATATATATATATATATATATATATATATATATATATATATATATATATATATATATATAAAGGGCGTGTCGGGGCAGTACTTTTTCATTCATGCCACTGAAAACAATGAATAAACTAACTTCGTCTATTCAAACTTCTTTCAATCCTTCTTGTTTGCCGATATTGTGTCTTGGCTCCATAGGCTAGGCCTGTATCCTACTCCCCCCTCCTCCTCTTCATCATCATCATCATCATTATTATTATTATTCAAGTAACAGTCCTATAATTGAATAATTCTTTATGCAAGGGAGGCAACTTTTGTTCCAAAGTAGTACTTATAAGAGTTATCTCTCTTGTATGATTCATTGAAAATATGTATTAAAAAAAATGTTACACATACGTAAATTCTAATTCAAAAATTCAAAATCATAAGTTGATTATTTTTATTTATTGCTCCTAAATTAAATTCACAAAATGGTGATAAATCTTAATTATGATTGATTGATTATGAAGAATAATTCTATCTATCTGCAATTATAATTCGCAAGAAGGTGATTATATCTTTAAACCTGGGCTGTTATTAATAGTTGTTGAACACGGCTCGATCGATCGAGGACCTAGTTGAAGAAAAAATTCGGCAAAGCTAGCAAGTTAATAAAGGCTTTAGAGAGGAAGCCCTTGTCTCTTTATTGCACAGACTTTGCTATTCTTCGAACGAGTTTATATTTAGTTTTAATTTGTAGATTAAAAGAGGTTGAAACAGTACTCTAATGTTAACAGGAATTACTGTCAATTTTATCCTTTACTCTTTCGAATATACTTCTCTTCACACGCTGACGAAACATTACATATTTTCCCGTTTTCAATAATAAGTGTTATTATGGTTGTATTTTAATAGTTTTCCATTTGAATTCTAATTCAGTTTAATTTTTTTCAAATGACAGGAACAAAACTTGTAATGAATCTTATTTATCATTGTCACTTAGAAAACTTTGTGACTTGGCATTCAAAATTTACCTTGTATTTCACACTGTGAAAAAGTCAAGTATTTGATTCCACTGAATTATTTTAATTTGATATAACTCTTCATAACTCTTTTTAATTCATTTCAAGTCATTAATTATTATTAAATTTTGCTTTAGAATAAATTATTGTATGTTTTGTATTTTTGTAATCAAATTTTTGTGTTTCATATGAAGAATATTGTTTTTTAAAACAATGATTAATCATAATTTATTATTTATTGAAAACAATTATGAAAACATCTCAAGTTTTGTTTGTTTTTTGTCAATTAAAAAATATTCAAATTAGATTAAAGTAAAATTCAAGAAAAAAACATTGAGATATAACTATGATAATGTTTAAAATTGAAAACAGGAAGTTAATATTGTTTTGTTGACGTGAGAACAGATATTACACTTTGATCTTGAACTGAACGCTATAAAAGGCCAGAGCAAGAAAAAAGGATAGTGTTACAAACTTTGTCATTGTTTACTGAACGATGTAAGGTAAGATCGAAAACAGATTGAGGTGCAATCAAACTGCCTTTGGGTTCAACAAACAATGTTTGTTAAATGCGACAAACTACTGAACTTGCTTTACTGATCAAGGGACGAACATCGGGTATAATGAACCTTCAGCTCTAACGACAATACTCTCCCACCAATTAGTTTGTTATAACAAGGTTTTACTGTACTATAATCAGTTTTTACAAGGGCAGGATAATTGTTCATTTTAAAAACAGGAGTCATCTCAATTTTGAGCACTTATTCTGTGAAACTAAATTAATTTCTTTTCTTATAATGCAATCAGTTATTCAAGCCACTATTCTCATCTGTGTTGTATGTATTATGTTTCAACCAATGCTCTTCTCAGGTGTACAGTTCATCATGATTCATTTTTTTCTCACTAACAAACATAGTCCTAGGTCTAAGCTAAAAAAAAGTACATGCAGATAGAAGCAATCTAGTAGTCAGTTTCAGTCCAGTGCACACAAGGTATGCCTAGAAAGTATTCACCCATTTAATTTTAAGGAGAAAATAGCCTACCTAGGGTAATGGGGCATTGGTCCTGTTCAGAGTATATACTCATCTTAGCAGCAGTTCCACTATGAAATGAAGTCTGCAAAGTCCAATTTTAGGATGACCATCAGCTGCCATATTACATTCTCCTTAATCTAGTCCACGGTCATAACTCTTTTTGGGAAAAACCAGAAGTTACAGTCTAATGTTGACTGTAGGGGGACTGACAGACCTGGCTGATGTTGTTTATATCCCCCCAAAACAGCATAAGATATGAAAGAATGACCTACAACAATCACATGGTACAAATGCTCACATAACAATGTCTCACTGCTGACTGAGTAACCCCTAACAAAATTGTCTACTTATGCATGTGCAGTAAGGTTATATTTGATTGAATGTCAAATTGCATCATGGCCACACAACTGGTTCTTAAAATATCCAAAATGACAAGGTACTTTTCAGACAGACCTTGTACTGTCAGATTTTATTTCAGACTGACGACTGGATTGCTTCTGCCCACACAAATATTTGCTAATCAAATCTAGAACCATGTAAAAAAGATTAATAAACAGCGAGATAAACTATATACCTGAGATAGGCAGAAAAGCCGGTTAGCTGAAATGTAAGGGTGAAAGCAACTAAAATTAGGTTACTAGTCAGAACAATTCATCAAATTATGACAATGACTCCACTCAGAATCTCAGACAACACTTTTCTGATGTCTTAAGTGCCTGATCCATTTACAAATTCATACAGGCCTAACGGAAAATAGTATTGTATTCAATTTCTCACAACATCATGAAAAATGAAATTCCACTTTAGCTTTAATGACATTCTTTCTTTCAAAGAGAGCCTCATCCATTTACAAATTTATATATGCCTAATGGAGAACAGTATTATATTCCCACAACATCATGCAAATGAAATTCCTCTTAAGTTTTGATAAAAAATTTTCCCTCCAAAGAGTGACTCGTCTATTTACAAATTTATATATGCCTGAAGAAAAACAGTATTATATTCAATTTCCAAGAACATCATGAAAAATAAAATTCCTCTTTAATTTCAATGACATTTTTTCCTTTAATGAGTGCTTCATCCATGCCTAACAGAAAACCGTATTGTATTCAATTTTCAAGAACATCATGAGAAATAAAATACCACTTTAGTTTCAGTATGTTTGTTCCTTTTAAAGAGCGCCTTATACATTTACAAATTGATACATGCGTAATGAAAAACAGCATTGTATTCAATTTCCAAGACATTGTGAAAAATAAATTTCCTCACCTGTTTTAAGAGTGTTTCCTTTAAAGATTGTCTCATCCATTTACAAACTCATACATCCATAAAGAAAAACAGTATCATATTTAATTTTCAAGAACATCAAGACAAAAAAATACCACTTTAGTTTCAATAAGATTATTTCCTTTGAAGAGTGTCTCATCCATATGAAAATTTACACATGTCTAATGGGAAACAACATTATATCTAATTTTCAAGAACATCATGGAAAATGAAGTCCCTCTTCAGTTTTATGTTTATTTTTTCCTTTGAAGAGTGTCTCAAACATTTAAAAATTTATTCATGCCTAATAGAAAACAGTATTATATTCAATTTCCATGAACATTGTGAAAGATAAAATTCCCCTTTAGTTTCAATAAGTTTTTCTTTGAAGAATACCTCATCCTTCTACAAATTTATGTATGCCTGAAGAAAAAAAGTATTATATACATTTCCTAAAAACATCATGAAAAATATAATCCCTCCTTAGTTTTAATAAGATTGTTTCCCCCAGAGAATACCTCATCCAATTACAAATTTATACATGCCTAACAGAAATCTGTATAGTATTCAATTCCCAAGAACACCATGAAAAATGAAATCCCCCTTTATTTTTATTAAAATTGTTTTGTTTTTTTTAAGAATACCTCATCATTTACAAATTCTTCAAAGCAGCATTGTATTCAATTTCCAAGGACATTGTGAAAAATGAATTTCCTCATCCATCAACTGTCTTACAAACTGGGCTGAACTGACGAATCAGATATACCTACAAATTTATTTAATACATATACAATGCAAAAGTTGCAGTAATCCTCTTCTGTAGGGATAGAGGTAGGAATGGTGTTTGACCCAACAGCAGCCAGGGTTCTACTTTGATATTTCCCTCCTGTTAAAATACAAACTATGAAAGCTTTGATAAGTAGTAAGGTAATTTATGAGTGTAGAGTCAATGCCTTTTTTGTAAGAGTAGAATATGTTACTCATTCTGGAAGTAATTACGATGACCACCTCCCATAGATCAATAGAAGCTACTTTCACAAACTATTCACAAGAGCAATGGATGTCTTGCTATTGTACTATTGTGCAAGACAAGGCTAAAC
This sequence comes from Thysanoteuthis rhombus, assembly GCA_963457665.1. Classification (NCBI taxonomy): domain Eukaryota; kingdom Metazoa; phylum Mollusca; class Cephalopoda; order Oegopsida; family Thysanoteuthidae; genus Thysanoteuthis; species Thysanoteuthis major. The sequence goes on along the minus strand of OY735209.1, from coordinate 34,205,253 downwards.
TAAATGCTAACAACATCTGCTACAAGGCAATGGTTCACAAGCTGGTCGAGCAGATCCTTGCCAAAATATGAGTTCACAGTCCACTAGGTCACCCACTATCGTGTCCTTGTATCAAACTAAGCTAAGCTAAACTGAGTTAATCCCTGCCATAAAACTGTTTCACAAGATATCATTGTTGTTGTTTCAATTTTTTTCCACTGGGTGCCTTACTATTGAAGCCAGATTTAGCTAAACTTACAGAATACATAGGATACCTTGATAGGTGAAATGGTTTATAAGTTAATCTGGCGGATCATTATAGCTGGTACAGTGAGTTTAGTTCACTCTGGATGCCCCAATATTGCCACCTTGTGCCTGGTAAATATCCATGACAGATAATGACAAACTAATGTATTATAATAAATATATATTAGCATAGCATCCGTAAAAAATGATAGGATTATTTACATAACATAAGAGTATCTGTGCACTTTGCCTAGGATCAAAATGTTGATCCCATGCACTTCTGCCTAAGACGAGAGTGTACTACCTGTGTGCACATTGAAAAGTGTTACACACAAAAAACACATACATACAAGTCTGGTTGCTCACTCAATAGAAACCATCATGAGGCCAATGTCATGTTGCCACGTCAGGCGTGATCCATCAGAAAATCGGGTAAAAGGGTAATCAATGAATAAGTTACCTTTATCACATAAATTTCTCTCCCACAAACTTACATTTCAAAGTAAAATAAGAAGCCATACATAGCTAGCTGGCCAGACCAACTTAATAACTGAAGAAACCTATGTTGACATTGTATTTTATATATATGGATAGTTTATAAGCTGTGATACTGGTCTCTGGGAACATTTCTGCTGGTGGAAATGGTGGAAATAACTGCAGATTAGTGTATATCTGTCAAAAAAATTTGCAGTGTTATTTATGTATGGATTCAATTATTCTAATTTCAATTTCATTCAAAAGTCTCAACTCAACTCAAGCTGTTTTAAAAGATGTTAGGACACGAAGTCTTAAGACAAAATGCTAGGTAAGAAAAATCACAATGATATTTTGCAGTATGAAAAAATATACATATATAACTTATCACATTACAAAAGTTGAAAATTATTCTATAAAAAGAATAAGGAAAAAGTATGGCCTAATTTGACAAATATAGCTTTTTAAAAAAGCATTTGGCCATGAAGTTTTTTTGTTTGGCTATATCTAAATTTTGAGCTGTATTGACTTTGTTGCTGTAGTAGTTTTGATAATTTTTTTTATGTTTGCTTATACAATAGTACCAGGTTTTTGGCCATAAACGTCTCCCGATACATAGCAACTGTGTCTTCTACTTCTTGTCTGACAGTCATAGGATTGGCTACTGTTAGAAGAAAGGGAGACTCGCTCATTCACTCAATAAATAACTCTTTTTTTCTTTCAGAGGCATTTCTTTGACACGGCATCTTTTTGGCACATGAAAATATTAACATAGTCTTCATTGTTCTGACAACAGACTATCGCATTTTATTAAAACCTTTTATTTATTTAAAGCTGTGTTCATCTATTTCACATTCACGATCCATTATCAGTTATAGGTTATAATAGGACTCAGACACTACAGAAAATCTTACTAATCTGTATGTATAGCTTTTATATGGATAGATGTTTGAAAATCAATAAAGCAAGGATTTGATTTTGTTTCTTGATGATTTTCCTAAGTATCTCTATGATAGTTGCATGATAATAAAATCATATGATTTTCATTATCTTTCTTAGTTAAGCATTAATGAGCCACAACCACATGTGGCATTTTACATCTTAAAGTTCTTTTTAAATTGGTGATAGGTTAAAAGAGTTTTTCAGATGATCGAACTCTTTTTTCTTATTTGTGTTGTTAACACAATGTTTCTTCGGGCAAACTATCCAAATGTGACGGTGGTAAATAGAATTTTCCCAAAGGTTGCAATGTAACAACATTGGAATTCAGATGATATCCTCTTCTTTCCTGGTTAGGCCTGTGTTTCCACAATTTGTCCCTGTTGAGTGGCAGAAGCCGAATCAGGTTGAACTCTCCACTTGTCTGACATACACTCAGTCGACATGATGAAGTGGGCTGCTTTTTTTTCAATTTTTCACAGTCTTCCACAGTGTTCCCTGTCTATAATCTGGACTTTTCCATAGGGAGGATAGTGTTTGCCTTTCTCTCTATATGTATGGGCAACCAACCCAGATCTTTCTATTTCACCTTTGATTAAGGCTTTTTTGCACTCAAAACTTTGAGAGGCCTGCCAGTTTCTCCAATATAGATCTTTCCACATTCACAAGGAATAATATAAATATAGTTATTGGTTTAGCTCTTCTTGCATGGCTGACACACTTTAGCAAGCAAAATTTCAGGGAGGTAGGGTGGAAGTTCTAAAAGTGACCCATATGTTATGGCTCGTACAGGTTTTCTGTATCTTCTCCGCACCCCCTCTAACATAAGGAATGTAGATCGTTAGAACTAAGAAGGCACCCTTTGTGGTATCTTTAGCAATCTCCTTACCTCTTTTCTACCTGAAGATGGCGGGTAGCCATTTTTTCTGAGTGTCTGGCCTATATTTTCCACCCAAATCCAACATTGCAGCTACCATTGAGAAAAATCTGTTTACCACCATCACATTCAGATAGTACATCTGACGAAGGCCGTAGAATGGATTGGACGAAATGTCATGTTAACTATACAAACAAGAACAAAGAGTTTAATCATCTTAACGAACCTTCTTAAAACTATAGACATGGTAATAGGTTGTCATACAAACACTTGATTCATTGAGAAAAGGTAAAAAATAAATTCATAAACAATTTTCCTAGAAATTAGCAGTATGCATCCACTTCAAACTAATGCCTTTGGAAGAAACATGAATCCAGTTTTCCTTTCAGTTATCGATAAATAGCAGAGCAGTTGTAGCCCTTTAGACCTGGGAGGCAGTCGTATTAGCATCCCAGCCCAATAAAAACTCATAACTGTTATAGAAACAGTGATTGGGTCTCCTCATATCATCCAAGAAATGAAGACAAAGTCATTGCCGCAGCGTAGGAGTTAATAAGTCTGAGTAAATGATGGTAACCATGATGATGATAGTAATAGTAGTGGAAGTAAGCAGGGGTAGATTTATCATTAGTAGTGCTACTATTATTGTCAAGAAGTCAATCATATACCATATCAAAACGTGCTTCCTGGGAAGTTTGTCTGCCATTTCTGTTCAAAACATACATTTGTAACATTATTGCCATTATTCAAAAACTTTGGTACAATTTGTCATAGCCGATTGGGCACAGGCAATTGGGTATAAAACCCATTTTGGCATCAACCCATTTGGCGACAGACATTTTGGCATTAAGCCATGCCCAACTCTAACTCATAGACTCAAGCAAGTCAAAAACTTCTCTGATCTATAGATCCAAAGTTTGTTTTTTTTTATAGAAAAGACGAAATTCAGAACTTGATGCAACTGAATTGAGCTGGTGGATCTGATCTCTCTGTAGTGTGAGTTTAAAGTATAAACAGGTTTTTATATTCCTCAATAGAAACCTCTAACCAAAACTGTCTACGTAGGTTTCTTTAGTTTTCAACTTGGTCTAACTGACCTGCTGTGTATAAATTACCTGTAAAGCCTGAAAATTTCAACATTTACCCCTTAATATGTCAAGAAAAAAAAAGATTTTTGTTTTTGTTTATTGAAAATCCCAACCCCCAAATAGGAATTTAGTCGAGGGTTCAGTTTATAAAGTTAGCTTATTCTAAATTGATCCCTTAGTTTTTGCCCGCTTGTATTTTGAAAATTCAGACTTTTTTAGTGATCACTGCCCAAACAAAAGGCAAGAGAAGTAACTTATTTATTGATCACCCCTTTTTTTCCATTTTTTAATTGATCATCCAAAGGCATGCCGCCAAAAGACATTGGTAACATGGTGGTTTCTATTGAATGACCAACCAGACCTGTTTATGATTAATAACTTTTCTCCATTGTTGATAAACAAGCCATAAACTCTACACAGCATCAGATAATTCTTTTAGAAGTAAAAATCATTAAGTAGATATATTGTGCTGCCAGGAAACATTGTAAAATAGCATTTTGCTACCTTCATGAACGTTTCAAAGTTACCTTCCAATTTGATTTTCTGTGCTTTTATTTGTTTTTTAATGTAAATTTTTTTTCTTCAAATCTAGTTTTCAAAACGTTTGTGATGTGGGAGAATCAGAGTGTTAACCATCTGAAAAAGATATTGTTAATTTATTTGTTGCAATCAATCCTCTTGAATACAAGGAAAAAGTTGAAATTTTTTCAAAATAATATTAAAACTCTAAAAAATTTTTTTTTTCTCTTATGTTCAATAAAATTATTCATCAGAATTTTTTGAAAGCGATAGAACTCATTTTTTTTGTTTTATTCAATAATTTTTTTCAAAATTAATCCTTTGTCAAAATCTATTTAGCAATACTCTTTCACTATTTTGGTATTTTTCCAATGGTCTTTGACAGCACAATATATCTGCTTGATAAACAAACAGCTTTTTTTAAATTTTGATTTGAATCTCTAATGAACCTTCATTTTGAAAATCTACTGAAATTCAAATAATGATAAATCTAATTTTCTGTAATTATCATATCTACAACTGAATGCATCAAGTTTTTCTTTCAAAAAGAATTAACAGAATCATTTTTCCAAAGTAATCTTAGCCAAAAAAAGTCTTTTGAAAAATAATTCCCTGAATAATTTAAGACATTTCAATTTTTATCCTAAGGTAAAGAAAACACGGAAGAGGTTGAAAGTATGCTTCATATCAGCATGTCGGGAGCATTTAAAAATAGGAACATATGTACGCAAATTTAATTTCCAAAATATGAATATTCATATATGTAATCACGTGACTAATTTGGGATCTAAAAGACAAGCGTCTTTCTTCTTCTCACCCGAGCTGTCAAGGTGTAAAGATATAAAAGATTACCGCTCAGCCCACAAGGGCAGGGCACTAGAGAAGTTGTCCAAGTGCCACCAAGAGCAATATTAAGCTCCAATACAAAAGAAAAGAATGAGATAAACATTTTTATTAGAAAAGGTCAACCAAAACTCAACAAAAAGCATGCAGATGAAAAATATAATTAAATTTCAAATCCTCAAGATGATGGCCATAAATTTTTCTCAACTCTTTTTTTTCTTCTCCTGAACTGTTACCACTTCCCAATACCAGAAAACTAACATAATTCAAATAAAGAGGACAAAATTCTTCTCCTCAACAAAAAAAAAAAAAATATTTAGAATTTTTCACTTGATGATAACTTCATTCATGGTCCTTTCCTTATATATATATGTTTCTCAAAAATTATCAACTTCAGACATTGAACTGTTTACTTTCAAACATTTCTTTTACTAATTTGTTATTACAAAATAAAATACAGAGTGTTGGCTATTTGAGAATACAGCATTTAAAGAACTATAAGTGGCCCAAACTTTAACTTAATATCTTCTCTCTTTTCTCAGTCCCAACATGGAAGCTATGAATCCATGTAGAGGATAAAAAGACATGTTGTTCTCATTGCCTTGGCCACCAACCACAGCAATTCAGAGATTGCAACCTTCTTAAATGTCATCAGTTTCTTCGTGTTTAAAATCAGAAAAGAGCTTTTGGCCTCTGGCGGGAATATATCTTCAGTGGCAAGAAAAAAAACATTCTCAACAGTCAGACATTGTCAGAAAAGTCGTGTGTTTGTGCTCTCCTGCTTTTGTGGTCTTCAGGGTTATGAGCAATGAGGGTCAGGTCATGCCTCTCCATTTTTCCAATAAGGTCTTAGGGTCTATGCATTAGCTTACATCAAGACACTAAAGATAGCTGTCCATCCCTGGATCAGGGGAGGTCATATGTTTTCCAGCAAGACTCTGCTCCTTCACACACAGCCTATACAACCCAGGAGTGGATGGCTGAAAATTTTCATAATCATGTTATCCCTAACATTTGCCCTCCTTGCTCTCCTAATATAAGCCCCCTGGACTACTACGTCAAGGACATTGTTTGTTAAGAGGGAGACCAAAAAGTATACCAATAATACCAATGACCCATTGAAGTTTGCTATCAGGGACATTACAGCCAACATGAATAAAGTTCACCTGATCAACACATGTAGTCATTTCAGAAGCCGTATCAAAGCCGTAATTGAGGCTGATGGTGGTTGTATCGAATTGCCTTTTGCTATGTGTATGTAAGAATATATGTATTAAATTTCATAAAAATATATTGGTTTTCCAACTGAATGCTTATGGTTTCTCAAATCAAAATTTGTGTAATGAAATAGCTGACGCACCATGTATATATTTATTGTTATATACAATATCAATGTCCTTATTTATTCAATTATCTTTCTCCACTCTCTTCAGTACAGATTAGATTCTTAGTCCTTCACTCTACCATTGAGCCAAATATTATCCAACATAGCGATAAAATCACCTGAGATAAATATGAACTCTAAGATTAAGATTAGGGCATATGACCTTAAAAGACAAATTTAAAATAAGGTATAATATTTCTTTGCAAACATTTTAGCTTTTGTTTTTACTTTATTGAATTATTTCATAGACTTTTCATACACGAAAATACATAATTATTCTGAAAAATTTTCAAAAATTCAATTAAATTTCAACAAATTTGAAAAAGTTTCAAAGCCGTCCTCATAATTACCAAATGATCAAAATGAAGTAACATTAATTTTTTTCCTCTTACTGAATGACTGGTTTAATGTTTTTATTTTTCATTGAAGTTACATTTTACATTTTAAAGCTTTTTAAAGTTTCATCTTTGAATGATGATGAAACAATCAACATTTTTCCCGAATGCTAAGACATCCGTCACCAAATGGGCTTACACCAGATCAGGTGACACCTAAATGCACATGCCTAATCGGTTACATCAAATTGTCCTATTCCGTATTCAAGAGATCATGGTTGAAAATTGAACTCATCCTCCTTATTACTGAACTTCCTTTCCTAACCTTCACTCTGATTATTATTTGCCATTAGTATCACTTGCCTATTTACATTAAAGACATCTTTTAGTTGTCACAAGTAATCCAGAGAGAATAAGTCTCCTCAAATCTCCAGTACTCTCGCTAAACCGAGTTCGCCTGAAGCATAAGCAAACTAAACATTTGCTTGGGGCCCAACAGTCACCAGAGAGCCCTCAAAAGGAATATCCCCCCCCACCCGAGGCAGTAAAGTGTAGGGGATCTCAAATTCTACTCAGGGCCCCACTACCCAACACTGCCATGGTCTGTGTGGTCCTGATTCTTTCATTGGATCTCCTATTCCTCCACACAGAGAAAGTTCCTACTTAATAATAATGCAAGTTAATGTGGAACTTGTGAATCCACGATTTGAATTTTGGGGACAAGGTGTTGTTAGTGGGATTTGGGAATTTTAAATCCAAAGTCTTTCTTTTACCAAATTAAAGATCTTCCCCCGCCCCCAGCCTGTATGTCTGTCAGCAGATATAAATGTACTCCAACTGCTTGACCAAGGAATTGAAAGAGAATGCTTTTAACCATTAGGCCAGAGATTCCCAAGCTATCTGTCATTGATAATGACTAGGTATGTCACAAAATTCAGTATAATCTTGTACATCTTCCAGTCGAATGGCTAGGATGACATTGTATATTTGGCTTGGTTAATAAAATTCAACTAATCTGTCACAAAAAATATCATTTTTGAAAAGAGCATTGCCAAAGCAAAAAATTTGGAAAGTTTTGCATTACACCATACCTTTTAGGACAATTAGGCAGTTAGGGTTTAAGGGATTTAAATCCAAGGTCTTTCCTTTTCATGTTAGAGGCTTCCATGTACTAAGGTTACTAATTGGATATTTAATGCACAACATGTGTGCTGATACTTTTAATTGCCTCATTTTGTTCCTACAAACTAATGGATGTTGATGTTACTTCTTATTTCTTTGGAAGATGTTTCTTAAGCAAATTACCTCCCATTGATAGGTGTCAGGGTCTCCACATGTGGTTTTGCTTGATGTTGTAGTTGTGTGGCCTACGTAAGGATCAAGGGGAGACACTTCTTCCACCTGCACTAGTTGATCATTTGTGGTGGAAATCAGTTAGCAAACACCAAGTCAACTCTGCGAGCTCTGGTGTTTTTCTATAATAGCTCGGCAGGCTGAGACAGGTCACGCAGATGCCAAGCTGTCATAGTAGATGGACTTCCTTGAAGGGATGAAGGGCTTGATCCATTTTACACGTAGCTTGGCTTGGTGTTTAAGTTAATGAACAATACCCTTTCTTTATACTCTGAGTTTGATGAGAGCCAAATTTCAGATTCTATCCAGTATGCCTGGAACCCATGCTCTGTACAAGTTATCAGCATATTCAGGAAGGCTGGTTTGTAGTTAACCTCCTTCTCAATAGTGAACTGTATAAATTCCTCATAATTGATCAGGTAGTATTGAAACTACCATGTTCACATCACGTTAACATTCATAGGTAGATGTACAGGTTTTGAGGACAATACCAATAAGATTCAACAACAGTTTCCCCCTACCTTACACTAGAGGTATATTGGAAATTTTAAAAAATCAGAGGATCCATAAGCTATTAAACACGAGGATAGTGTTCAGGAACAGTACCTCTATTTTTCAGCCACTAGAAGGAAATATGACCAAGAACGTGGAGTACAATATAACATACAGCTGTGGCAGAGAATACAAAAATTCAGCAACTCCTAAACATAAGGCTTGCAGAACATCGAAAAGCCATGTTCTGTGGAAAAACTATGAAATCAAGATTGGCTAAACATGTATGGAAGGAAAAGAAATCACATCAACCCCTACGGACTGAAGTTGAAATAATCAATAAGGAACGACGTTGGAAAATATGATAATTAAAAGAAGCAATTCCCATGGTGTGTTTTCAAGATCCGAATACCAACCCAGATGAACACTCTATAGGAGCATTGAATTCAGAAAGAAAAGACCTTAGCTCCAAAATCACATTACATTTAAGACTAGACTTTGTGGATAAAAGTATTAAACATATTTCCTGGAAGTTCTAAACTCAATCCCTGACTTGAGTGGTGCAGGAAAACATTAGTCAAGTGAAATAAGCAGTGACAACATTAGTGAAAAAACAAAATAAAACAAACAAATACGAGATGTGACAGAGACAAAAAAACTAGAACTTTACTCCCCCTTTCCCCTAACTGGTCAAAGGATTTTATTCAATATTTCATGAAGATTGCCAGATATGATGGACACTTGTCAAGAACACCCTAGTGGCTAAAAAATGTGTTGAAAATAACCAAAATAGTGCAATTTCAAAAGAATCCATATATAAAATGCAATGTGCGCATATATATGTGTATATATATATATGCGTGTATATATATATATATATATATATATATATGCATATATATATACATATTTTTGCTGTCAGGGCTGCTGGAGGCCTCCTGCTGAATGGAAGAATGTCCAGTAGGTATCAGGTCTTTGGTAAAGCAGCAGCTGTTGGTCTTGGGGAGGGCAGAGAGTGTCAAGGTAGGGGGGAGTGATGTGGAGTTGGATTTTTTGGTATGTTTGGGGTAGTGTAGAAAGAGGGGTGGTGAGGTCAAGGAGCTACATAGGTATCAACCTTAAAAGTTATTGAAAATGTTTTGGCTATGATTTGGACAGGGGTTATAACAGGCTAAGGTGAAGTTTTTCCTATGGGTCTGGGTGACTTTGAAGCTTCCATTATTGAATGTGTCTTAGATGTGGGTGTGAGGATATTAATGGTTGGAGTTTTGTGTATTAGGGTTCTGTGTGGTGAGGGTTGTTCAGTTTAGTGTTTAATCCATCAGAATATAGGGTTTTAAGTTTGTTGATCCACATGTCTGCGTGTTTCTCTAGAACTTAGGTATGTCAATTGGAGTAGTTTTTTCTATTTTTTCTATGATGGTGAAGCTAGCATCAGTGGCAAAATTGTGGTCAGGTGTGCGAAAGTGTAGTTTTACGGGAAGTGGGCTACGATTATTTTTTGACTTGATCCTATGTCTATAATTGTTGAGTCTAATATTAAATTGCCACTCGGACTTACCTATGTATTTTAACTTACATCTATTGCACTCTAGAAGGTATATAATGTTCTTACTGCGACAGTTGCTATATATATATATATATATATATATATATATATATATATATATACACATTATACGTGGTACAAATCAGGCTAGCAGTATAACATAATATAGTAATATATCAATAACATGAAGCCACTTCTGAAATGTAATGGATTAATTTCATAGAGTGCTCGAGTTGTTTTAAAGTAGAGCTGGAAATAAATAGTGGAATGTGGATTTGCTACACAAACTAGCTCTTGTTTCTGCCCTCTTCGAGCCTCATCGGGCGGATTACTATTTATATATATATATATATATATATATATATATATATATATATATATATATATATATATATATATATATATATATAGCCAGTAAGATTCAACTTGACTCAGTTGAGTCAACTCTTTCTCAGGCATGTAACTTTCTCAGCTTTCTCAACAACTGGTTGAGTTAAAAGATAAGACCTTTCATCACATTTTTTAAAAATCTTTTATCTTTTAGATATTCAAGTGAATTGTAATCAGGGGTAGACTGGATAAAATTCAAAGATGATGATGGTGATACATTCCCCTTTGTAACCTATTTTCTCTGTTCACCTGATCTCTTCAAAGAGGAACAGCAAATTGTTTTGAGGTGAGTAAATTTTCCCTCTTACTCAACCGGCAGTTGATTTACTTTTTAAAAAATCTTACAGGATACATATATATATATATATTTATATATATATATATATATATATATATATATATATATAAAACCTTTTATAAAATGACAAACCACATGTATGGCATAAACTACATAATAAAGAGGGTTGGTGTTTGATCAACACTGCTGAGGCACCATGTTTATATATATATATATATATATATATATATATATATATATATATATATATATATATATATATATATATATAGTCTAAAAGGCTTTACAGCTTTGAACACTGAATATTAAAAACTTTTTTAAAGTAAATTTGTGATGTTGCTTTTGAATATATATGTATATATATACATATGTATATATATATATATATATATATATATATATATATATATATATATATATATATATACATACATATATATATATATATATATATATATATATATATATTAAGAGTTAGTGGAAAAAAATTGTTGGTTGAATATGTTGATAGAGAAGTTTTTTCTGTGTGATTAGTATTCTTAAAGATGATATTATAAGTTGGTTTGCCTACAGTCTGAAATTAAAACCGACGCAACAGATTTGATATTCACATGGGTGAACATTCAATAGAAATGACACAACGAGTGAGTTAAGCCTGTAGTTACACTTACTGATCCCTCATCGTTAAAAACGTTTTTAGGGTAACCTACGTAAGTAAGCCCTGTTTCAAAAAATAAATATGCAGTATAAAATAATATCAATATACAATACACATAAAACCTTATATAAAATGACAAACGACATGTATGACATAAACTACATAATAAAGAGGGTTGGTGTTTGATCAACACTGCTGAGGAACCATGTTAATATAACTGTTTTGTTTTTAGAATACCTGAAACAGTTACATAGAAAACAACTGATGATCCCAACAAGAGACAATTTATACGTTAAATAATAATAACAAAGTATTTGGGAAACAGGGAAGAAAACACTTCAGAAAATTACATAAATTGCATTGACAGATATTGGGAAATGGGTGACTGAAGTGACACAAAAAAATCTACTGAAAAAGTTTTTTAATGTTTAGTGTTCAAAGCTATAAAGCTTTCTAGCATACACTATGCATTTTCTATGCATACATACACAGAGGTATGTGTCGCTTATTGTCCAGGTTACATTCTGAATAGTGGAATGTTAAGCAAACATCATATAATACTGTCTACAGTACAAGCTTATAGCATACTGGGCTATACCTTCACCTTTTGTATTGACTAAATAGCAAAAATTATGCACTATTTTACAAATAGTCTCACATAGTTTTGAAGATATGCAATCGAAATTTATTTTATTTGATGAAAGAGAACAAATGTTAAGTAAGTCTTTATCCCAAACATTAATGAAGAAATTTGTGAGGTGAAGAACATGTAAGAAAGGTACAGTCGTGTGTTTATTGATACAGTATTCTCACAAAAATATAAAATAATTGAAGTAACTGTACAGTAGAAAATAGCTAGAAGTACCTAATAACAAAAATATCATAATATAATGAAAGCAGAATTGTGTAAAATGTCGTCCATATAGAAACATATCACTGCATTAACCTAACATGGACTGCAATTTGTGGTATAACAATGCTCTTATGGGGCACAAAATTAATCTCAATTTGTGCCATAAACCTTTGCTCAAAATACAATTTCTGTTCACAAATTCTTTAAACTTTTCTTTTTGTCTAAAATATAATTTTTCAATACTTTTTTTTAACTATTTTATGTATATCAAAACTCTTGGTCAACACTTTCATAAACAAATAACTCACACCTCAGACATGATTGGGATCATCAACATTTACAGGGATCCTCGCATTTTCCCCCCTGGAAGAATTCTCTGGTCTAACAACTGGCATTGAGTCATCATTGGCAAAAATTATAACATTGCATTCTCTACCGGCTGAAAGTCCTGGCCAAGTCTCTTCTGGAACACTTATATATATATGTATATCCAATGCTCCCTCTGAGCAGCACAACCAATAAAAAAACCCACAACCGCTGCTACTACTTCCAAGAGGATATCCAAGCATACCAACACAGATTTTATCACAGACAGAACACAGTCCAGACTCACCATAATGTCCCAAAGGAATCCTCTTTCTTGATTTCCATTTTTGTTTCTAAAGCAAAACATTTGATGCTAAATTTGTTCCCCATGGAAACCTTTTAACCACCAAAAGGTACACATATGCTACTGAAGATGGAAACCCCTCCCAAAACATGTATAGCATATTAATTAATTCTTTTATCAATTAATCAATTAACAAATAAAGTCTCCATATACTTTTACTCCTGAGTCTATCTTATTCCCAATAGTTCACATATATATATATATATATACATATGTACATGTATAATATAAGTAGTTGACAATATGGAAATAAAAACTGAAATAGTCTTTAGCACATATAAACAATCTAGTACAAATCCAGCATGTTTCATTTAGGTATAAGTGTCATCAAGGAAAATGGAAAAAACTGATGAAATCAAAAGATCTATATATTCCTTAGAAGGACTACCACACAAAATATAAAAAAGTTCATAGAAACATTGGTGAGCTCTGATCTTGGATGATAACCTTAATGTCCTTATGTGCAAGATAGGCTACAATTTTGACCTAAGAAAAGCTCAGCTAATCAAGAGTGTACACCATATAAGACACATTTATCTTGGAACTTTGAACCATCACCCAATGACCAATGTGGAATATATAATTGATACACAAAGCCAGTTAATCATTTCTTGAATATTCTTGATTTTTTTACATATATATACACCAGTTGATTCCTATAGATACACTGAGATTTAGTCCCCTAAACTTCTCTCTTTGCTGGAATGAGACATAAACGCACACAAGCTTACACAGTCACAAACACCAGCCTGCCATTAATGATCCAACACACTCCGACATGCACACACACACAAAGAGGATTAAGCCATATTTATAATAACATTGATCATGTAGATATACTTTTCAATGCACACGAAGATATTACATTCTGATCCTTGGAAGAGAGTTGGGGAGTGACAGTTTCATTCTAGGTAGAACTCACTGTTACTCTTACCCAAGGCTGACCCACGAGTAAATAATCCCATCATTTTGGACGGGTATTATGCTCATCATGATCTAATGAGAATCAAGGTTTGGTCTCCTTACTCAGATCAGGTTGTCTGAATCTCAAAGTCCAAGAGAATTTGACTTTTTTTTTTTTAGGAAAGCTTCTAGATTGTGCTCATACCATCCATTTATTGAATCATACCAAATTGTTTGAATAATTCCCAATGAATAACTACTCCATCTCAGTCATGCACGTTTTTATAGTAATTTACCAAATTAAGCTTGGTCTAGCACAAATCCACAATAATGGAGCACCCGGTGAGAGAAGAGCTCTTAAAAATTTCTATTGGATGATCATGTTCCTTCTGACATCATTGTTGTTAATTATTCATTTCAATATCATTACCATGAATAAAATTAATCATTTTATCATTGTAATTACAATGATTTCATATTATTAGCTATATTCTTGTTATTACTATCATTATGATCATTATGCTTACAATCTCTATATTTACTACTCTTATCATAACAGTATGAATATTCATCCACTAATGCTGTTGTAACAGGTATTACTCTAAAAATTATCATTAACACTATATTAATGATTTTCATTATTGCAGTTCATTTTTACTTGAGTTATGATTATAATTACTAGTATTACTATCATTTTTATGATTATTCCTACAACTGCCATAACCATTATCTTCATTAATCATATTATTAATACAACAATTAAGCACCTGCGTAAATGGAATTGAGCAGCCTCTAAGATCAATGTCGAGACACTTCCAAATTATTGAATTTATACTACATTTATTTGTTAATTCCTCCTATTTTCTCAAAGAACTGTAATTAGTAGTTATTAGTTCTGGAATTACCTCCCTTTTTTGACATCTTTTGTCGATTTATGCTTGACCAAATTGAATACTCTCAAACAGGTGGCCTAATTGGACTGAAAATTGTTTTATTCTCCAAGTTGGAACATTCCAAAGGTATCGCGCCTCTTTGAGCTGCGTTTGTCTTACGTTTAACAACCCGCAAACATACAGACATCTTATCATTATATAGATGGTACAATTCCTCATAGTAGTAATATTGTTATAAGGATAAAGGTGTGTGTAGTGGTAGCAGTTGTATCAACAATTTTGTTATAGGTAATAGTAGTAATATTGATATTAGTTGTAATTTGGGCGATGGTGGGAGTGGTAATATTTTGATGGTGCTGATGGTGGTAGAAATTTAGGCTTTGGTAGTCATGGGCATATGGGAACTTTTTGGGTTAAGGGGAGGGGAATAAAAGGCTTGATTTTCGAAATTTTACATGGTTTTCCCCGAATTACACTGAATTCCCTAAAACTTAACAATGTTTTGACAGAATGAGGGGGGATTCCCCCATTGGCTCGTACGCTTATGGTCGTAGTTGTTAGTGTAAAAAAAAAAGAATGGAAGTAGTAGTAATATTTGAAACTCTGGTGTTGATGGTAGTACTATGTGCTTGCTGCTAATGTTGACACTAGTAGTTTTTTATTGTGTTGGTGACAGCAGCTCGTAACTTTGATGCTAGTTGTAGCAGTAATATTAGTTGTAACAATCCTATGGAATGACAATAAAATGGTAATAATTATTTTTGACGATACTGTACGTGCTTGTTAGTAGTAATAGTTGTAACTGGATGTTAAGGGATTTCGTAGTAGTAATAGTAGTGTTGAATTCATTTCCTAAAAAAATAGTAGTAGCAACAGTGCTTGGTACTTGTGTCAGGTGAATAGTCACTCTCTACAATGTAATGACTACTAATTTATATGGAGATAAATTCTATTTCCAGATGCTGTTCACTTTGCGTGTCATTTGCAAGGTTGTCGAAATGAAATAAAAAAAAAACTCTATGAACTTAACTTCCAGTCTTCATTTAGTGCTGCAAGAAGATTACTTACTTCGAAATAGCTCAGTAAATAACAACTAATCTTTCTTTTTGAAATCCGAGTGCATAATTTCGTATCAAGGCACTTGAAAATGTTACAAATGTATTGATGTGAATGTAAATCATGTTTCATAATGACAGAATTCAGTAACAAAAATACAGAGAATGGAAAAATCCGTTGAATGTCTTTTGTTCGTACTTATACCAATTCACGCTATCAAACATTCAACATGATTTTTTTTTTTACTTTATTAATTCACCTACTAACAGATCTGGAGCAAAATGTAGATGTGGGACAAGAAGCGATGACAAATGCTAACTTACATTCAACTATGCTTAAGAATTATCTGCTCAGAAACCTAATGATTATTTTATGCTACTTACTTGCCAATTTCCAAATTATCCTAAAAAAAACCATAATCACAATATAGACACTTCGAGTTGTATCTTATTGACCTAAAAGCGATAAACGTTCATTTGTATTATTGTTTCTCTCTCAATTAATCTACATCATTTTTCTGTCACAAACGATAGAAATAATGCTGCATCATCGAAACTAGAAAAAAATATATCACGGTACCTGGTGGTGCATTTCTTACAAAATTTGGATTTTATTTTCATTTCACGTGAAAATCGAAATTACGTTTTCAATTTTGTTTAGTTATGTAACAGTTGATTAGAAGAATTTTCATCCCGGATATGATGAAATTTCATTTATATTTACATTACAGCGATTAGATAACAATCTGAAATGATTTTTCGTTGTTAGTATTGTTCAAATCGGGAGTCATTTTCTGTAGGAGGAAGTTTCAAAATCTGCTATGTCATGGTGCTAATCTCTGCAACCCACTATCTTTTTTTATCGGTTTTATAATCAACTGGTCATTACAAAAGCTACGATTTTGAATAACTTATTTGATAAGTAAACAATTCTAAGAAAAACATTCCTTAGGAATAAGCGCACTAATACGATTTTATTTCAATTTTCACATGACAGCTTAATCAGCTAAAAAATAAATATAAGGAGTTAGTATCTTTTCACCTGCACATTCTCTTTTCAGCAAGTGACACAAATGCACACACAGAGAAAAGGATTTTTGTCTATCAGTCAAACCAAGTTTGGAGAACAAAGATCAAAGTATTTGATCAAAAAAAGAGAAGCTTGAAGTCTGTCAAAACCATTTCCCTTTTTCTCCTTGAAAAAAAACAAGTAATTTTTCTTGGAGTAATGAAGACGTGTACTCAAAAAAAATTTGAACACTCAACTATTTTTTATTAACTTATATACAAAAATATACCAGTAAAAGCAGTTAAATTAAAACACATACATAGTGAAAAAACAACAAAAAGTTAGGCAAAAGACGCCCACCCATTAAATACACAATCTGTCATCAGTTTCGTGACGGAAGTGACCTCTTGGCTATAATAAAGGTCACTTCCTGTCACCGGTGCAGAAAGAATGGCGTCGTCTTCTACCGATACGGTGTTCCCTGTTGAAGGTCTTTTACCTAAGAAAGAAACAGGAGCGGCGTCATTTCTCACCAAGTATCCAGATTACGATGGAAGAGGAACCCTGATTGCTATTTTAGATACAGGCGTCGATCCGGGCGCTCCAGGTTTGCAGGTAAGCAACCATTTTTTTTATGTGTCGGGGGGTTCCATGTGCTGCTATAATACCATAATGACGACAAACAACGAGCAGTCATCATGATGATGATGATAATGATAAACCCTAGAAGTAACAAAAGAGGCCATGCAATTGCTTGTGCCCTGTAGAATTATATAGATGTTGTACATTCGTAGCTTTATAAAGTAAAATCGACTTTTTTTCTTTTTTCTTTTCTTTCTTTAAAAAAAAATATCTCTACTGCAAAATCGGGGCCTTGTGTGTAATAGTGAATGCTCCGTAAACAGAACACCCATTTTATAGCCACTTTTTGAGCCCCCACCTTCAGATTTTCCGGACTGAAGATTTTATGTAGAAGAGAAAGCAGCTTCAAGTCATCCTTAGCATGACATAAGCGTAAATTTACAATATGGAATACCTGTTAAAAATAAAGGGATCAATTTGCAATGCTAAACCATCGATGAAACCATCCCCCTCTTTATGACCGCAGTCCAAAATCAGTCCTGTGGAAATTCAAGTGTTTAAATTCTTTTCTTTTACTTTAAAAAAAAAAAATAGTTTGAAGTTGCATTATGGGTGGATTTTCTCTAATATAGTTTGTTTCAATCTTAGTTGATTTGAAAAAAGAAAAAAATTCCAAGTAACAATATATCGCCTTTTCGATTTGTTTTCCTTTTCACACTTTTCAAGTTGTTGACGTATTGACAGGACCGCATAAATTTCATCGAGTAGATGTTGTTTTGTAAGCACACATATGTTTAATTTCAAAATCGACCCCGAATTTTATCAGCTGTTGTTGTTTTTCATACTGAAAGACCTCCTAATATTCAACCAGATTATTGAACCAGGCACTTTTTCATTCTTTCTTTTCCAAGAACCAAGACTTTTTGTATTATAGAACTCTAAAATTTTGCCAAAAGAATGACTTTTTCATGACCACCTTTCCCTAATTTGCCATCTTATTCTTTCATTAATATTTATTGAACCAAGAGGAATATTTTTTAATTTATTTTTCTCTTTTCTGACGCTGTGTTGCAACTTTTTTTTTTTAATTTTTTTTTTTAACCTACCTGAAATCTATCTTCCCTAACTTACATCATCTCTCTTTTTCCCCCCCCCCCTTAAATTGTGCTGTGGTTTGTTTTGAGACTTATCACTCTTTATCCTAACCACCCACCTAATTCATCTGCATGTTTATTCAATTCACTGAGTTATCCAAATTTAAAGTGTTGTTTGTTTTCTCTCTCTCTCTCACTCTCTCTCTAATTTCCGGGAGGTTCAATGTGGAAAACAATCTAATTTGAAGGCTTGGGATTGTAATTTTGATTAATGTTGTAGGATGTCTCGTACGACGACGCACCATTCGTTGCAAGTGAGAGTTATAAACATTTTAGTGATAAAATATTCCCCTATATTATCTGGTGCTAGATTAGAACAACTTTTTGGGGACAAGATAGACATTTCATTTTATTCTTTGTTTACATTCATATTGCGAATTCCAGCGTTCAACAATACTGAGTAAAAACTTACAAGTTAGTCAAAAGCTCGACCGGACATCCATAACCCGAAAAATAGGTCAATCAATTTTTCTCCAATTGGTACTCGGTTACAGTTCTTGAGGCATGCTAGTATTTTTCTTGGACTGAATTTATTTTCCTTTACCATTTTTGATTTGAGAAATTTGTAGCTGTGTAATGATAAATTGATTATAGGTAGCCAGACTTGTAATAAGTTTTTTTTGTGCTAAGGACTGTTGTAGAATGGAGTATTTTTATATGCTTTCATTAAAACGATCGTCGCTTTCCATATTTCATATGTATAACAATCATAGAAAGCATTTTACTTCTGGAGATAGAAATTCCAATTTTACTAAATTGAAAAAGATAGTTGAGTAGTAAACAAAATTATCAACCTTGTTTAAGGAGGTTGTCTTGAAAACGCGTTTTATAAAATATCTTATTCGGATGACTTTTATTGCCGTCTCCTATTACAGATTTTTGACTCCCACACTTGTTGATTTATATTGGGTGTTGAAAAATTTGCCGATGACATATGGCTACTCTCAATTTACCACATTGTTTAAAAATATGCGTAACTACTTCCATCTCTATCTATCATGTCACGTTGTAGTTTATGGTGGAAAAGAGTGGAGAGTGAGAGATGGAAACACGAAAACAGTGGATGGAGTGTCTTGAAATGGTTAAATCTTTATGAATGGGTTCACATTTATAAATTGAATTTGGTTCCAGGCTTTTAGGCTTTTTTTTTTTTTATCAATTTCTAATGGTTGTACAAACTTGCTGTGTATCAGTGTATATTCATTATAAGACTAGAAAATGCCAATTGAAATGTATCGCCAAAATGAGCATGTGTGAAATCGGTAATTGTATGCAAATGATAACATCTGAGATTGTTTTTCATTCAATTTAGTTAGAAAACTATCTATTTGGAATGTAACAATCATTTTGACTTTTTATATCGGGATAGAATGGATTTGTCTGTCAACTGAACTATCATTTCATATCTTTGATTCTGAAGATATTGTTCAAAATACAATTAGCAAAGTGGACGAGTAAATTTTTATTCTTCTGTAGACTAATTACCATTTTATCATTCAATTGTAGATATCATTTTAACCTGATTCAGACACCAATGGAGAGTTTAACCAAACAGCACACTTGGCTCTTAACACTAGTTATTTTTCCTGTTTCTTTACTTCCTTCTCTAGAAACTTATTCAGAGATTGACCCAAGTCTTTTCCTTGTTGCTTTTGGATATGTTATCTGTATGCCACTTGTTTGGTTCTGAGGTGCTGCTTCTTGATTTTGATAGTACTAGGTTTACACTAAACCAAATGCTTCTTAATGTTATTAAAGAGTGGGTCACTTGAAAATATATTTAATTAATCCTGTGTAAGTTGCTTTGAAAGTGGGAATTGCAATATGATTGGCCTACAGGTAATGAAGTACCAAAAATTAACATTTTACAATTTGTATCGTTAGGAAAACATTTTAAAATTGTCATTTTGCAATCTGTAAGGGTTAACATTGATCAAAAGTTTTTGTTAGTTGCATCATTTGGGTGTTTGGAAATGGTCGGCAATCAAGTGGAAATTTCATCCAGTATTCTAATTCACATTTCAAAAACCAGTGAAAACATTCATTTTGTGCACGAAAGAAATTAGGAAAAAAGAAAATTATAAAAAGATGGGGAAAAGTAGTGTTTGGTTGGTACAGCAATAAGAGAAAATAGATTTCCCCAGAGTACTATGCAGTGTTTTTATTTCACCTCTGTCACTGACCTATTCTGTGCAATTAAGCGTAAAAGATCCCCTGGGTGCCAGACTGAAGTGAAAAAAGACTTTTAATCTATCAGCTAGAGAATATAAAATGTGGAAATGTAACAATGCATGGATGTTTTTATTAGTGTTTTCTCAGGTCATGGATCATAATGAACAGTTTCTTTTATGTGAGATCAGGATTTAGTCTTGCATGCTGACCTTGTTAATGAAGATATAGTTATTTCTCTTCTACCTCTTATTTTGAAAAGGTAGAATAAACACAATGGGAGTGAATTCCATGATAGATTACTGACTGGAATACTTGTTAATTGCATTCTAATACATAGCTTAAGAACTCCTGCTTTTACATATTATTGTTTTGTAAGTTTTACTTCAAATACGAAAAAACGTTTGAAGAAAGTTAGCTTGGTAAGTTGACACTGTTGAGTATTATGAATTACTTTTCTCAACTGCCAAAATTAGTTTCAAATCTAACAGTTTATAATCCTCTTGGAGCATTGTTGACAAAAATATATTTTTCAATTTAGCATGTGTAAGGGTTAACAGTTTGTTTTTTCTTTTACATTTGTCAATTGAAAAAAAAATTACTAAACTTAGATGCTTCATATCTTGTCCATGTTTTAGTATCTTCTGATTATCATTTATTTAGTAAACTTCACCCTGAACATGTATCATTTATTTATGGCTTTCTCCATGAAACAGTTCAATTTCTTTTCGTGTGTGTGTGTGTGTGTGTGTGTGTGTGTGTAAAGGCTTTCTATGGGTGACAGAGAGCCCCTAATTTTTTTTCCTAGCTATATTTCCATTACTTATCCCCCAAGTCCTATAACTGGAGTGTTAGATTTTTTTCCTTTTACTGAAAAAAAAAAAAGTTTTGTCTTATACATAAATAAAACTAAATTTTGTTACCAAAAAGTAATTTTCATGTAATTAAATTCTTGATCAAGAACTCTTTTTCAGAGTCTTCAAATTACACGAGAGAGCATAAATACTTTCATTCAAACTGGTAGTTATATTTTGCATAGTTTTAAACAATTATATCTTCCCTCTCTGGATTTCTTTCTCTATTGTCTTTTATACTCAATTAACTGTAATGGAATGGATCTGACAAAATAGAATATGCCAACAAAGCTCAATAACAATCTCTAAAGCTATTTCATTCCAGACAGTGTAGACTAAGATTATTCTATGCTGTGAAGAGATGTTGATATTCCTTGCCAAAAACTTCAGTGATGAGAAGTTATGGTAAAGCAATTAATATTTGCATTTTTTCTCACATTGTCACATATCAAATGTTTTCGCAAAACCCTTTTCGTTTTCTGTGTGCTTTGAGAACTTACTGCATCTGATTATTATCTAATAAATTGTTAGCCTTGTATATATTTTACTTTAAAACCTTCCTCGACTATGCCTGTCAAATTTGGTTCAGGGTGAGTGCAAACGCTGACCCTACAAATTAGCACATCTACAAATACAGCCTATTTAGGGCCAACTGGAACCAATTTCCGGCACTAAGTAAAGTTCAACCAAAAATCAACCATTGTAAAATTCAAAAGGTTTCTCTGATATAATACTGAAATGTGTTAGGCTAGTTTTATAGTTTGTAAAGATGAAAAGTTCTAGAATGGGCCACCCACATGATTTGGAAAAGCCAATATGTCAATATATTTCGTATTCATTTATTTTTTTAAGTGCTTGAGATCATAAATAAAATATAACAGGTTGTTTCCTGTCACATAGAATTAGTTGATTTTTACTTCATAAAAATATGAAGTTTCAGTTGAAAAAATCAACTATTTTTTACTGTTGAACAACTTAGGTCTGGATGAAAAGATTATGTAAGACATGCTATACTTCATTAGGAAAAATAAGTAAAATCATATTTTGGCTTTAATCTGAGTAACAAATGGAAATTATATTCTGCATCACAAATATAAATATAATTGAATAGATCTCTTATTTCTTTATTTTTTTTTTTTCATTTTTGACAGTTTTACTGAGTATCCTCATTTTACGTTACAAATTTTCTTTATCAGAATTATCTTTTACAAAACCTTTTTACTTAGATTGTTGAGTAATGAAACTAAAGATTTTATCATCTGCCTAAATAATTTTTCCAAGTCTGATTTTTTTTTTTTTTTTTTTTTTTTTTTTAATATAATTCTGTGTTATTAGGACTAATATTCTCATCCTCATTGGTTCTATTACTACATTTTAGCTGAAGCATTCTTTGGCCTAATGGTATATTATTCATCAGGTAGGAGAAAGTTCTTGCTGTCAATAATTTTGGAGTGTGCACATTGTAATAAGCTGCTTTCATGAGTTTGACAGTGCTGCATAAACCAGGCCAGAATAGAATTCATTGCAATGTGAACCCCTATGTTCAGTAAAAGTGGGGGAACATAAGAAACCATATAACTGAAGGAAAAAAAAATGTATCTTTGTCTATTAATATGCTAAGATTAGCATATAACTTGGTATGTGTAGCTGTTTTTTATTGTAACTATGAAAGAAAAAAAGATTGCTACTTAAAAAGAAAAAAAAAATGATGCTCACATGCAGAACGATCAATAACACTGAAGAATGCATCAACCAAAGTATAGTCATAGCCAAAAAGAATAACTTGTTAAATAATGTCTCTGAATTTCAGATGATATCAAAGATCTTCACATTTCCTTCACGTCTATACAAAAAAATTATTTGATGTCGAGGTGTGTGCGTGTGTGTGATGTATATATAGTGGATGTATGTGTGTGTATATATATATGGAGGGTGTGTGTGTGTGTGTGTGTGTGTATATATATATATATATATATATATGAAGTGAGCGAGTAGGTGTGTGGATGTGTATATATGCATATATATGTTTGTGTATATGTATATAGTGTGTAGATGATGTGTGTGTGTGTGTGTTCATGTTAACTGAAAAATAATTTTTTTTTTATATCCACTTATATTATGAAAATAATTGTTTACAATAATTGAACTTCTGCATATAGATATATAAACAAATACATTGTAATTGCTGTCGAGGATGCTTGCGTTCTTCTACTGCCAGCCGAAAGGATGTGTTATAATTGTTCCTTACTAAAACTCTACAAAGTAACAACAGATTGTTACTTATTAATTGCATTGATGTACCAATGCCATTATATTGGAAATTTAAGGTACAGCAGTAAGAACGACCATTTCCTTAGGTCATATGTTCGTATATGTCGTATGAATAACTCTCAACGAAGTTTGAGACAATAGTTCAAAATATGAATAATCAAAACTAATGCAGTGACCTCCCATGCATCGTAGCTATATGTTAACTGATTTTCATTCAGTTTTTAGTTACTGTTTGGTGTTGGCAGAGGTATTCTCTCTGAGTGCTTTCTACTTGTTTCCTATTATTACCTCAGGACAGTTTTCATTGTTGGTTACTGTTTTATTCTAAATCTTTTGTTATGTTTGGCATCTTTCCTCACTGATCTATTGTCCATTTTTTCTTTTTTGTTGTTTTCTTTGAGATCTTTTTACCTTTATAAGTAAATGAGTATTAACCTACTGATAAGGTAGGCTGATTTCCAAATATTTTCCCTTTAAAAATAACTATTTCTTCAACACTTCACATCTTCCTTCTCTCCATGAAGTCCTATTTAGCCTTGTCTTCCTTCTCTTGTCAAATAGAAAAATACTATTGCACCCTTATGTTCTCGTAAAGATGTTAAATTAAATCCAAGATTAATTATGTCTACATATCCTCACTCAGTCCCTAATACTTTCCTGACCACTGACAATCTTTTTTTCCCATCTCCTGATTTTCAATGTACAATTTACTGCTTGATTGCCAAAATAGAATTTCTCTTTTGTTTTAGTTCCAAAATGTAAAATTCAATGGTTAATCATAATTTTCCCTTACCACCAGAAGTATTTTTTTCATTAGTGCAAATGACATGATTAGTGTTTAAGTCATTGGTCAAAAGAAAAGGTGAGACTCAGCTTACCTATACCAGATTCAAATGCAATGAGCACCAAGATAGAATTCTTTTGTTTTTCTTTTCTCTCTTTCCCCCAAACCTGAACCTATCAATAGTCAATGTGTAAAAGTTCATATATTTTGCCCATTATATCACAGCTTGTATGAACATATTGTTCAATTTACCTTCCAATTCCTTTTATCAAAAAAAAAAAATAGTTGGAATGAAAAAAAAATCCACCTGTCAAGTTCTATTTATATCTTTTTCATTCACTCTGCTCTAATACTGAGCAGAAGAGCCAATTCAAACAAATAATCCCCTTTTTTATGGGTACTATGTTAGTTTGTATGTAGTTATTAAGTTATCTTTGATTTCAGGGAAATATATACATATATATATTTATTTCAAAACGTATGTAACAAAGCAGGTGTCTTGCTATGGAGCAATGAATAGCAAGCTAGTCTGCTATAAATACAGTAGTTTAATCCTCACTAGGTGTCCCCACAGTTTTGGCCTTGTACCAGAGTAAGCTAAACTGAGTTAATACCTTAAGTATATGATACCAGTAAAATCTTCATTTGGCATGTTTACTGTAATATTGGATTTTTGTGATTCGTTCACTTCATTTATTATATCTTATCGTCATTGTTTTTATAATTTGAATGTTGATTGGTAACGTTTTTGGCTTTCTCTAATAAAGAGAAATGCTTTTGATTATAAAGAAAAACTCAAGTACTGTGTTGAGATTGTCAGTATCTCTGTAAAGTACATGTGCACTTACTGGCTCGCACGTCTTCTCTCTCTCTCTCTCTGATTATATAAAACTCCCAACAGGTCAAAGCAAATATTGTGTACTCTTATGAAACTTGATTTTTATATAACTGTTATCCGAACCAGAACGACGGTGTTATTCAATTCAAATTTCACTGAATTCACGAGTCATTATCGGTCATTATGTATAAAGGCAGGAAACAAAAAAAAATCTGAAAAAATAAATCATAGATTAAATGACAAGTGTTTATTTCTTCGATAAAATTCCCCTCCATCAGTGATAACAGAATAATCTAATCTTACTGTATAAATACTATTGTCACTTTTTTTGTGTGCAGATGTCTGATCATCTGTCTTGCTATTTCAAACAGATATATGAAATTAAGATAGACTAACGCGTCTACAGTTTGACCGCCTGACGTAGACCTTAGTAGACTGATGACCTGCACATGAGCTACTGCTAGAAAGATGAAAATAAGGATTTCAAGCCTGGAGTATTGTCACTTTGAGTGGGGAAAGCTCTGAGGCAGATAACAAAGTAGCGAAAATAGCTTGACTGACTGCGTGATTAGGAAAAGAAAATGAAAATGTCAACGGAAATCGTAGCTCACTGTGAAATCAAAGCATACAATATGCTACAATAATAAAATAATCATTTCATTAAATTAATGTCTATTACCGTATTTAATCGCGTTCAATGCGACCCCCCCCTTTTGTAGTTAACAATCAGTAGAATAGTTCATCTTCTTATCGCTGCAAATTTAAAAACACGAGAACTAAAACTGACATGGTTCCTGATTTTTTGCTTAGTAGCCAAAATCTGTACATTTGTTGGTTTGTCATCACAATTCAGCAAAGATGAAACCTGTCATTTTTGACGGGTTAGATGCTAGTCTTACAAAAAAAAAAAAAAGCTGTTGTCACATTTTTTTTTTTTTTTTTTTTTTTTTTTTTACCACACTAAACCGAAAGAGGGGAAGTGGGTAAAGCAAAGGTTGTATCTGTGTTGGTGTCTGGTAAAGCACACAGCTATGTATGTGTTTGCATCTACCTCATTGCTGCTGCTGTTTTCTCTGTTGGAGAGAAAACAAATAGAGGCATCTCTGATATACTATTATTTTATTTTATTTTCTAATGATTTCTGCCTACAGCTTGCAAAGCAGGCACAAAAGGAAGGTGGGAGGAAAGTGGGGCAAGTTGCCAAATTAACCATTTGGGGGCTGGATCTGGCCAATCTTCTTTTTTTTTTTTTTTTTTTTTTTTTTTTCCCCTGATTTACCCCCCCCCCCGCCTCCAGAAAAATCAATGATAGCTGATTAAATCTAATGTGCAATAAAGACAATTGTATAATTTTTATTTGTTCTAAAGTCTTGGTATATAGTCTTTGATAAGTTGCCTTCAAATTCGTGTGTATATTATATAATATCAAAGTATACTTTAATATAATAGCTTGAAATTCATCTGTCTGTTCCACTTTGTAGACCACAATTTTGCAAATAAGAAACTAGCATTTTGTATAGTGGTACATCTTCTCATGGTGGAGGATTTGGGATGAGTGCTGTTTTAAAGTGATTTTATTTACAATGTAATTATAATGCTAAATTGGACTCTGACTTTTCGTCCTCTGTAACCCGAAGATAATTTTACATTTAGGAGGCTGAAATTTGTAGTGGTACATCTTTTCGCAACAGAGGACATCGGCCTTGTATGGTTGACCTCAGAAGTCATTCAAGGTCATCAGTGATAATTTCTAACCAATGGAAGCTATAACAGGCTGAAATTTGGTATAGGGGCACATCTTTTTACCACATGAGATATGTGAAGTTGAACTCAAAGGTCATTTAGAATCATTATTTGCCAATCGGCTATTGTAAGATATAATGTTGTACCTTGGAAGCTGAAATTTGGCATTGACTTTTCACCGCGAAGGTAATGAGCTATATGAGGTTGGCCTCTGAAGTCATTCAGTCATCAGGTCATTTTTGAATAAATGAGTGAAAGAGTTGTCTCTCTTACATTTAAGACATGTCTTTCATATGACTTAAATCTGATGAATATGTTCAGTCCCCAATAAGATTTTAATGATTTTTAACATTTTTATTTGAAAAAAAGTTGTTTCTTTTTTTTCTTTGAATATTATTTACTTTTTTTTTTCTTTGAATATTATTTACTTTTTTTTTTCTTTGAATATTATTTACTTTTTTTTTTCTTTGAATATTATTTACTTTTTTTTTTCTTTGAATATTATTTACTTTTTTTTTTCTTTGAATATTATTTACTTTTTTTTTTTTCTTTGAATATTATTTACTTTTTTTTTTCTTTGAATATTTACATTTTTTTTTTTTCTTTGAATATTTACTTTTTTTTTTTCTTTGAATATTTACTTTTTTTTTTCTTTGAATATTATTTACTTTTTTCTTTTTTTTTTTTTCTTTGAATATTATTTACTTTTTTCTTTTTTTTTTCTATGAATATTATTTACTTTTTTCTTTTTTTTTTTCTATGAATATTATTTACTTTTTTCTTTTTTTTTTTCTATGAATATTTACTTTTTTCTTTTTTTTTTTCTATGAATATTTACTTTTTTCTTTTTTTTTTTCTATGAATATTTACTTTTTTCTTTTTTTTTTTCTATGAATATTATTTACTTTTTTCTTTTTTTTTTTCTATGAATATTATTTACTTTTTTCTTTTTTTTTTTCTATGAATATTTACTTTTTTTTTTTTTTTCTATGAATATTTACTTTTTTCTTTTTTTTTTTCTATGAATATTATTTACTTTTTTCTTTTTTTTTTTCTATGAATATTATTTACTTTTTTCTTTTTTTTTTTCTATGAATATTATTTACTTTTTTCTTTTTTTTTTTCTATGAATATTATTTACTTTTTTCTTTTTTTTTTTCTATGAATATTATTTACTTTTTTCTTTTTTTTTTCTATGAATATTATTTACTTTTTTCTTTTTTTTTTTCTATGAATATTATTTACTTTTTTCTTTTTTTTTTTCTATGAATATTATTTACTTTTTTCTTTTTTTTTTTCTATGAATATTATTTACTTTTTTCTTTTTTTTTTTCTATGAATATTATTTACTTTTTTCTTTTTTTTTTTCTATGAATATTATTTACTTTTTTCTTTTTTTTTTTCTATGAATATTATTTACTTTTTTCTTTTTTTTTTTCTATGAATATTATTTACTTTTTTCTTTTTTTTTTTCTATGAATATTATTTACTTTTCTTTCTTTCAATAAAGATATTTTTTACTCTATTATTCCTGTCAAGTTGAACTCAAAGGTCTTTTTAGGTCACCTGAAGTCATTTTTCCAATGGTAGAGCAAATCCTCAAATCCAATTTCATTGGTGGTGCTTACCTTCAAGGTCATTGAAGGTCACTTGAGGCTAAAAAGTATCAACTATTTTCTTGGATGAGTGCTGCTGACTTCCAGGATGTTTTTTCTCATTATTTTTGTTTTTCTCTGGGTTTTTTCTTTCTCTTTTCGCTTTCTTCCTTTTGTGCAGTACACCATGTCATAGTGCCTGTTGAGTGATGGAATTATTTACATATGGATAAATTATTTTAGTACAAATGTATTTTTTGCTAACGACAAATTAATTAAATAAAATGTTCTTGTTAAGCACCAAGTAAAATGCACATATGGTCATAGTGTCTGAAATGAATACCTTTTTGTATATCAATGACTGGGGTGTATAATTAATGATATAGATATTATCATTTGGTGAATAACCAAGGGGCAAAATGGTCGAAAAAGGAAAGGTAAAGAAGCCTTTCAAAAGATGAGACTTTTTTCTTGGCAAAGGAAGCTACTCTTTTATAATCTCACTTTTTTGTTCAAAATCCTCACATCTTTTATTTAATTAGGGTCTTGTTTGAAGCTGAGAACTATGCATCCGGATGACACTTTATGCCTGTAACATTCTGCATCAACTGGTGTGATCCTGTACTTGCAAAATCTATGCTACCCATTCAATGGTCTTGATCCTCTTCAAGAATTATATTATAAAGATACATTAGGTGTTGGGAGCAGGGGGTAACAATAATAGAAAATGTTCCCTAAAATTACTTTGGCAATATTAATATGTTACAACACATTTTAGGTGTGGATGTCACTTGATTCAATGTGCCTTTGCAGAGCCCTGAACTGGAATTTACACGCATCTGAACTTTCAGTTGTACAAGGATACCTATTTACTAAATAATTGATGTTCTGTTTGATGAAAGTTATATCAGTTGATTGGGTAAAATTATGTACTCAGTGCCATTGAATAGCCTTACTTCTAATATCCTGCTGTTACTGTAAATACTTTACCACATGTTTTTCTCTCCTAGTGGGCCTAAAAAATGCTACACTACTTTGTACTACTTATTATAAGGTTCCATGTGGGATAGTATTTTGTAGTGTACTAACAGGTCAAGCCAGTTGAAAAAATTTTGACTATTTTTCCTTTGTACAAATCTATCGGGCGGGGCATGAGAAAAATACATTCCTTTTCTAATGAATTTTCAAAAATATATTGAAATTTTTTTTATATTTTTTTATTTTATATCCTTTCATCAGAAGAAGGTAAAATGTGCCTCTGCCTATTCACTTTACATATGCTGGTAAACTAATCACTGAAGAATGCACTCTTTTTCTTTTTTTTTTTCTTACATTTTTCTCAATAACAATAGGATAAATGTGGAAATCATTGTTTACGAATGTTATATCACTGCTTTTCAAAGGAATTGATGTTTATTGCTATATTCATGTTTTTATTTGGTGGTGGTGGGGGGTATTTACGATGTGAATTTAATACTGAAATGGACCAACCCTTACATTCTGTCCATTTTATGAAACTATAGCTTTGAAGTGTTTCGGTTACTTCTATTGAACACTAGATATTTCATTTGTAATTATATACAGGTGAATTTTTGTATTTGGAAAAATGATTTCAAAAGATCATACCACTGAGGTGAGCATTGTAGTCACACCCCTGTCTCACATTTTTTTTTTTTTTTTTTCTCTCTTTCTTCACCCCCTCCCCCCCAGCTGGCTCTTTTCCAGGTCGTATTGATTAAGAGCACAGAAATTAAGATGATGGTAGAGAGTCAGATATTACTAATAAAAAAAAAAATGCAGATGGTCTGTGACATAAGATAACACAAATTTATGTAAATTTCCTTGTAGCCTGAAATAGATTATAACTGTTTTAGTTCTATTCATAAGTACTTTCTACTTAACTTTAAAAAGCAAAATGACCTGATGTTTTTTAGCCTGCTTGGAAACCAAGGAGAGAGGTGGAAGCCTTTCATAGTGAAACCTAAATAGTACTTCTATGCTCTTTTTATTGACTATTTATTTTTACCAATGTATGATGAAAAACACTCAGAACCTATAAAGACCAATTGAGAAGTTGACCTCTTGTGGGTCTGTATGTGTTACAATATGAGGGCTGATAGGACTCTTAATCGAATATATTTTATTTTATTTTTGAATAGCATTTTTGTTGAAGTAGCTTTTGGTATGGGTATAAGTGAAGTATTCTTAAGTACTTGGTCAAAGATAAGATGTTACAGAGTAACCTTTTCAGATGTACCTCTCTCTCTCTGTGAGTGAGGATTTTGTTTGGTCCCCAACAAAGACTATTGATGTATTTTCGGTTGGATGAAGGTTCGATTTTGATTCCTGACATGGGACTTATGTCTTTCGTTAGTAGAAGTATCTAGATTTTTTTTCCAAAACTATCCAAACCATTTTTAGATGTGCACCTACAAAGAAGGAAGACACCCTCGCCATCTTTGATGGCTATGATTGTGGAACTATTTTTCTATGCACCTTACTGATGAGTGTCTGCCCATTACCTACCATTTAGGATGTTTTCAAAGATCACCCACCCACCAAGCCATATTGCTGTACTGTCCCTCTTTTACTCTCTGTCGGTCCTAGCCAAGAAAAATTGATCAGAAAGATGATGTCCCAGATAAAGTTTACTCTTACTACTACCTATTCGCTTTGTTTTGGGCCGGGGGGCAGAAGGGGGGAATCTTTATTGAATATCTGAGCCATGCCACTTTTTATTGATCTCTAATTTTTGGCTAATTTTTTATGAAACCTTCGCGTTTGAAACTTCTCGTAAAAAATTGAATATCATCAAACACTGATTCTAGGAGAAAGTTCGGCAGACAAAAAGTTGCAGTTGTTACCCCCCCCCTTTTTTTTTCACTTCACTTCAGTGTTCTGTAAACGAGTAAAGTTGACCTGTCATAGAAGATAGTTCTCGGCTAAGTATAATGTACACTTGGAGTGATGCTAAATGGAAAGATATTTTTGCGCTAGTTTGACTAATAACAAAAAATAGCCAAAACAAAAAGATGCTAAAAATGGTGAAAAACCCACCAAAAAATGGCCATAATGATCGAGCACTAAATTGGCAATGCTTAAAGATAGCTGGATACAAATTGAGAAGTTTCCAGATTTGGAATCATTTCAGTGCTACCTAATGTCAAGTGGTTTCCATTTACAGTAATCTGGCTTGCTGATTGACCACTCACCATCCCACTTTTAGGGATGGCTGGAGTTTAGTACTGAATAACTGCCCTAGATAATGTTATTAAATCCTTTTTGGCTATTTTCAGATTGTACACAGATTGTAAGTAGTGTGCACTTTTCTCTGTCTTCAGCTGGTGACCCCACATAGCTGAAAGCCCTGCAGTTGTCTTGTAAACACCAATGTAAGCTTGCCTAAAAATCAATTCTTTTGCTATTTACAATCTGTAGTTACCATCAGTGCATGCAAGCCATAAATTGGGTGAAGATTTTATTTTTTTTATTTATTTTCCCCATAAATGTATCTGATATAATGGGTTAAAATGTAAGAAATTTATCAATCTTTATTAGTGTTTCTTTTTCTAAAAAAAATAGTATAGTGCAGATGTATACTATTTAATGATCTACTAGACAGACTTGTTTTTACAAGTTCAGAAGTATTACCATATCGTGGACTATCAGACGGATGATTTACAGGGTTATTTGGAGGACCACCATTCACTGAAACTCTTCCAAGTCCTAGTACTACCCATATCATGCTTTGGTAGATGGAGCCCCTGTTTAGTCATCTTTTTAGCTTTTAACATTTTCCCTAGTTTGTACGACAGCTTTCTTCATAGTGTTCGATGAATAATGAAATAAATGATTCAGATGAATGAACAAAACTTTCAATTATGTGATATGGAAAGCATTCTAGAATAGGTTGCCACCGTATCCTATTTTGCAACGCCTGAAGCAATGATTTTGTCTCCATTTCTCAAATGGTCCATGGAGATTCAATCATGAAGGTGGGGCACTAGGGCTCCAACTGCTCTACTTTTTACCAGGCCGGGGCAGGGTTAGTTAATTCATGCCTTTCCATCCCAAAACTTTTGTTTCCTGTTTTTTCTTAATCCTTGACATGTCTATTTTATGATTCTGCCTGTTCCTAAGCTGATATAATGTCCCATAGGGTTAATTTTTAAACACCTGACACTTTGTGCTATCCTTTACCCGGACACTGAAAAGATAGATATTTTAACTTATAGAGTAAACAACATACAGAAGCACACCTTTTTTCCATAGAATTTTGACCCTAGAGATTCAGAAGAATTGTTATTGAGTTTCAATCACTTGTCTCTCAAAAACAGCAAAATAAGAAGAAAAAAATGTTATAATCCAATAACTCTGTTCCAGCTGGGGTCAAACTGTGCAAATGAAGGTTTTTTTTTTTTTTTTTTGTTGTTGTTTTTAGAAATATATGCTATAATGCTTACCAAAAGAACCACATTTCATTAGACTTTGATCTTGGTTAGCCTCTGATGAAAGATCTCAAACTGGTTTGAAATGACTTGAATAAACTAGTCTCCTACCTTTCCATATCAAATATACTTCAGAAACAATAAATTAGTCAACAAAGGCCAATCATAATCTCAGGATTATTTTAAAGCTACTTGACGCACAAAAAAAATATGCAATACCTCACTTATATGAACATTCATTTGATTTTGATTTTTCTTTTTTTCTTTTTTTTCCTGCACTTCGAAAACAATTATCTTGGAGACTTCCTTGCCGTTTGATTTTTTGATTATCTCTTCTTGGAAAGTCAGAATTGAAGCTAAATTACCTCTTGATGCCTACTTGATAATCTGACTAAATTGCAACCATTTTTCTCTTCATGATTATTTTCATGTTTAATTTTGGTTGAAAGCACGTCTTGTGCTTTTCTTGTGTTATTTATGGTTGTAAATTCTCTTTTTTTTTTTTTTTTTTATGCCATTGCCTTTAATTTCAATGTTTTTTAGATTATAGTTTATCCTTTTTTTTTCTTTCCCGTACACAATCTGAGATATCTTCAACGTTATGATAACGATGCTTCATTTACCTGTGCCAATATATATGTATCTGGTTGTATCTTTCTGTTCATGTGTCTGTCCACACAATATCTTCAAAAGTTCTTTATGAATTTCAAAGAAATTTTGTGCAAATGTGAACAATGGGACAAGGAAGGAATGATTCAATTTTGGTGTGGGTCCATGAATTTTTTCTTAATTGGAAGATTTTTTTTTTCCTTTTTGCATGAAGAGGTAAACAAAAATACAAACTATAAATGCTTCAAGTTTCAGGGGGAGTAACTCCATATTTGCACCTACCGTGAGAGGTATATGTATTTGGCTGCATCGTTTTGTCCCTAGAATATTTTATTTCCATTCAGTTTTTTTAGTGTACGGCATTAGTAGGGATTTGCACTCACTTAACGCTTTCTAGTTCAAGTGTGCATTCACTACTTCGATAAATGTATTCAGTTCACTGAACACACTACATAATCTAAATTTTTTTCATTTTATGCTGTTTAGAACTAATTTTATATTTACTTTGACGATCGACATCTACCAATATGGTTTGAATTCTGAATTTTTCTTATTTTTTTTCTAAAATCTTGCCACCTTGAAAAGCTGTTTACGGTTGATCTTTTTGATAACTCCAAACAATCCCTCAACTCATCTGAAATGTTTATCATTTGTCTGTGGGTAGCTTGTCATCTGGTTCCAGAGCCAGCTTTTGCCTTTAAGGGCCTCATTAAGATGCTGTCCACAGGGCCATTTGCATCAGCCAAGAATCTTCTGAGGACCTTGGCAGCATACAGAAGCATTGACTTCTTCTCTGTGTACACTACTTAATGCCATTTTTACCAGGGCTTGAGAAAGTTCTAAGTTTCTGACCAGTGCAATATTTTCTTTAGAAAATTTCCAAAGCTTCCTGATTAAGCGTGCACAAAAAAAAAAAACTTGAGTTTAGCTGGTGGTATATATATATATAACATATATATATATATATATATATATATATAACCATCCAGACAGGATACATATTTTTGGATTTCAGGGCGTTCTATTTACATTGTAACTTTTACATAAAAGACGGCATTGACTTACAGCCATTCCTTTTGTTTACACAAAATCGGGATTTTGCTTCAATTATAAACAATGGTCAAATTTAATCTAATTTGATTCAACCAAAATATTTTTAGTTTAATCAAAATTTTATAATTCCTTAAAATAACATTGTGCTATTATTACTGTTATTTGAACTTCTATAAAATGATAATAATGGTTAGATGGGGGGGGGGGGGCAGTAAGAAATAATATTTTTATACTCACCCGTGATCACCCGGACTTCTCTTTCTTTTTCTTTTTTTTTCTCTTTTCTCTTTTCCTCCTTTTTCTCTCTTCTCTAAAGTTTTGGGACTTAATTTGACTGTACAGGTAGAATCATCTGTCAAGATTGAGGGAGTTGACTTGACCTGTCCATGTTTCTCTTGTGGCCAGCTCTGTTGCATGCTAACATGTTGGGTCAAGCAGACGGCTTTTCATCATAGCACCAAATCACAGAATAAGAACTGTTTACTCAAGAGCTCTTACTAATTTGAAGAAAAAAAATTGTTACTGTGATAACTGTTTCATGTTTCGTAAAACAATGCAAAAATTTTAAATAAAGGAAGTAAAAAAAAAAAAAAAAATTAGATACTATTTATTCATTCAATAGATCACAACTAACAGTGGAACATGGTTAATTATCAGTTTTGCACATCATAACAGCCAGAAGAAAAAATCAACTTTGGAGATATATGTGCATTCAAATGGAAATGTGCACATATAATTACTTACAAAAAGAAATACATGAAAACTAATGCTATAATTTGTGCCATTTCAGTGCAAAACAAAATAAATGCTTTTATATATTTGACACCCAGGCAATGCCAGGTACCACTGTTGTATGATAATCTTCAAAACAGTATTTAAAAATTTTCCTCTTATTGGTTACTTCATTTTGTTAAAGGTGTAAACTCAAATTAACGGT
This sequence comes from Thysanoteuthis rhombus, assembly GCA_963457665.1. NCBI lineage: Eukaryota > Metazoa > Mollusca > Cephalopoda > Oegopsida > Thysanoteuthidae > Thysanoteuthis > Thysanoteuthis major. The sequence continues at coordinate 34,169,409 of OY735209.1, read as the reverse complement.
GAGGGTGGATTTACTTTGAAATGTTGCCAAGTCTATTTTAATTATCTGAAATATCTAATTTGTTCTTACAAATGAAGGGGGAAAAAAACTTCGAAGTTAACTATGAATTGTTTCATTTCTATATCCATGCAAACGCTTGTTAAGTGTTTTAATTAGCTTCTGAAATTGTCTCGATCATTTGAAATCATCAGTCCTGCCTGAAAATCAATTCTATCCAGACTCTCATTTATTTCCTGCTGACCAAGTTGGAAGAGGTATATGTAATCACTTGTATTCGTTCATACAAGATCTCCAAAAGATCTCAATTAAATTTTGTGAGGAAGGGCAATTAGGCTGCAGAAATGTTGATAATTTGGGATGGATCCAGGAATTCTTTCCTCCTCTGCATTTTAGGTATATGTCCACTGCACAATATCTGCAAACATTCTCAGCTGATTCCAATGACATTTTGTGGACAGGTGGACAATAGGATTTTTATGTGCACTTACTTCCCCTGCATCGTTGCTATATCTCCAGTACTCAATGAATTTTATGGAATGGTAGGCCATGAGGGAAGGAAGAATTGATTGAATTTAGGGTGGCTCCAGGGATTTTTTATTATCATGTATATGCTCATGACTGTCCACACAATATATACAAAGTTTTTCAGTGAGATTTTGTGGATGAGTGGGCATTTAGGTTAGAAAAAAGTGATGAAATTTTTGGATGGATCCATATACGTTATGTTGTAGTCATATGACCACTCTTCTATTAAATGTTGTATAAAGATGAGCTATAGGCTACAGAGGTCATTTATTTTGGAAGCTGATCCCTGCACAATCACTTCCCCCAACAATAGTGTTGGCTTGGGTATACGCTATGAGTGCTTTCTAGATTTCAATTTCTTGACTGAAATTGGTGCATGACATGAAAAATCTGTTGTGTAAAAAGCGAAATGTATCCATATCTATACTAATTACAAGGCATATCAACCTAAAATTCTGCTTGTAGACTGAGAAGATAACTTCTCATATTGCCAATGTGAAGTTAACCTCTCAGGTCATTTCTAATCAGTTTTTGGCCACAATTTTGCACTTCAGGTGCTGAGATTTAGCATATATGTACATCTTCTGGCAAAGCTCGCAATCTATGTGACATTGATTTCTGAGGTCATTCAAGGTCACCAAAGGTAATTTGTAGTCATTTTAAGACCATTTTCCATGTTTCTGGCAATGATTTAGCACCAATAAAATGAAATGGGGCATAAGCATACATCTTTCCATGGCAAAGGTCATATGCAATGCTAAGTTGGCCTTGATGGTTATAGGTTACTTCTATCCAATTCTCAAGTTGTGAGCTGCAATTTTGCACTTATAAAGCTGAAATTTGATATAGGGGTGGATCTTTTCGTGGCAAATGTAATAAGTGATGTGGGGTTGACCCCAGAGGTCATTTCTAGCTAAATTGAGATTCAAGTTATTCCGTATTTCATGTGAGGCGTGCAGAGAAGAACAAGTGAAATATTTCGCAGGATTGTCAAGTATAGTTCGATTTCACTCCCGTGTTCAAAGAATTTTTAAAAAAATTTTCCTAGTGATAACCAGGACACAGAAGTATAAAACAACTGGTCATGGAAGTCTCAACTGGAATGTGTGGCAGAATCTATTTAATATGATTTAGAACTTGTTTCCCTTCATTTAACAGTTTTCAGACCATTTTCATGAAGTGTCTTTTTAGCTAACACTTCTGAACAATTTAACAATTTTCAACTGAACTTTGCTGACTCTCCATCTCTTGGTATTCCAACTAGTTTTTTTTCCTGTCTAGTACATGTGCACTGAAAAATAGCTGAATCACGTTCAGAATGTCTTAGTTTTTATGAGCAATGGTTTACAAAATAAGAATTCTTTGATTCCTCCTTGGTAAAGATAGCAACAATACACCAGCAGTTGTGAGCAGTTTGAAATGTCAGTTGTCACATACAGTTGCAGGGCAAATACAGCAGGCTGCTGTAATCTCTGAGATTACTTGCTTCAAGATATCCTCAGGCATATCTGATCACACTATTATTTGAATAAGGATCTTTTTTTGGCTCTTTATCTCCCAACACACTTACGATTTCAATGGTGCAAAGCAGTACCAAGTTTCCATTAATGGTGTGTGTGGCTTTTTGTATCATGCAATGAGATGCGCTGCTCTGTATGAAGCCTCTGTAGTGGAACTCTTCATTTTGCTCTTTTCATCTGATTTTCCAAAACTTAGAGTAAAAGGCAAATAAATTGAAGAAACAAAGTAATCCCTGTCTTCATTTGAACAGTCAGAATGTCAGTCCAGCAATTACTGTTGCTTGATCTCAGAGAATCATTGCCTAAAACCTTATGGCGAACATATTGTGGCTGCTCCAGTCAATTCTTTTCCTGGTTCATAAATACAAACTACAGATAATCTAATGAATAGTCTTTGTTGCTTTTATTTTGTTCATTTGATCCAAACCACTTACTCATCTTCATATTTCCAAAGAAATATTTAACAGAATCTGATAGGTTACTATGCATCATATACACATTAGGTATGCATACTACGCATGTAGTCTAAAATGACAACCTATTCTCCTTTATTTACTCCCTGGTTTTTGTTATGGTGGAAAAATTTAATTCTTACTAACTCGCATGACAATGTACATGATCAAACACAAGATCTAATATCACTAAGTTTACACAAAATGATTTATTCTATTAAAAATCTTCTAAATAGCAATGTATTTACTGGCAACAGGAATATCCCATTTTTATTACTCCCATCTCATTTCCAGCTGGACTGTTTTCAATGTATTTCATTCAGCTGATTCCATTATGAAAACTAGGTCAGTCAGGCACCATAAGGCTCATTGACACACTTTGAAGTGGATTAAGATTGAAGGACCCCCCCCCCATTTGATAACCAATGATTTAAACCATCCAAATCTTGATGCTTGTGATGTTTGAAATTTCTACAAATTCTAACTATATTTTGATCAAGTGCTGAGTTAATCTCACCATAAACTCTAGAAGACAAACTATCCAATTCAGTTTCAGTTTTCCATTGAGCTGATTTGGTTTAAGTTAATCCACTATTCGAACAAGTGGGACTATTTACCCTAACCACTGTTTTGTCCATGAGTTCTCATGAAGGCATATTTTGATATACTCACTAACCTGCTATAATTAAATTTCCCATGACAAAGGCAATGAGCTTTTAGGCCAAGCACCAGTGTTCAGGAGTTATTTTTTCTATTTTATTTATTTTATTTTTTTTATTTCTTTTATTCCTCACCTGATATGGTGAGTGCTCTTGAACAATCAGTTGGGCCCTTTGTTTGCAAAGGAACTGATGTCACAAAAAGAACAACTTGCCGCTGTTTAGGTTACCTAACATCACACCGGTTGAAATAGTATTTGGGATGATCTTTTGTCAATTGCAAGTTATCGAACAGATGAAGTGTCTCCTTTTGGTATTTACTAGACATCCTGTTCTCTTTAATTTCCCTCTCAAATTTCTGCAGGTGGCATGAGTTTACAAAAAATATTGTAATCTGAACCATAGTAAAAGTATCTGAAGGTAGACTGCTGTCACTTTCGTCATTGTCATCAATAATGATGTCTTTATTTGAAAAATGCAGTGTTAGCTCCTATAAAGAGACGATTTGAAGCGCTTGGTTTTGTATGAACTCAAAAAAAAAAAAATGATTCTAATTTTCCAATTATACATTTTAATGCATAAAGATTATTTGATGAATGAAGTATAAAAATAATGTATATGCAAAATTATCTAGAGTCTATTTGTAGAGATTTAGTTTCTATGTTGCATCATTGTTTCTCTGAAAAACCTAGATAGATTTCAGTGACTGTATTAACTTTAAATGTTCTCATTTGTATCTTATTAAAACAAGCCTATTGTGAGAGATGATTCTGATGATGCTTGTATACCTAGGCATTGGAGTCAGTTGATTCCATTTCTAGGGCCTCCGACTCCAACGGCTTCAGAATGGAAAAGATTGGCCAAATTTTTCATTAAAAAAAAACAAGAACATTACGCTCCAAATTCTTTTCAGGTTTTTTAATGAATTGTTTAGTGTTATTCTTAATTAATAAAAGAAATAAGAATTCATTGAAGAAAAAAGTAAAATGAATGATTATGCTGGATTTGCTGTATATATGAGCCATTTTTAACCACTAAGGGAGATAATCTATCCAACTTGGGACCATATAAGCAAAAAATATCTAAAGATAGATGTACAGTTAACACTTGAAGCAACTGAACAAATAACCATTTTAGAAGGAATAAGCCCAGCTAGGTAATTAACCCTTCCTTTCTGAGATCGAAGCATTGTTTAAATTCAAGTGAATGCAACCTGAACAATTACATAACTGTTATAAATAATAATTTTCTAAGATCTTGTTCCGAGAAACAGAATTACTTCTGCCAGATCCTTCTCCATCATCTTCATCAGTCTTTTAACGTCCATCGTTGGACATAGACCTTCTCCAGGATTTACCACACTTCTCTATCATGGGCATTGCAGAGCCAGTACTTCCTGAATTTGTCTAGCTCGTCCCTCCATTTAATATTCTGCCGGCCTTGATTGTGCATGTGATCTCGGGGGACCCATGTCATGAGTCGCGATGTCCATCAGTTATCTGCCATTCTTGCAACATGGCCAGCCCACTGCCATTTGAGTTTTTTAATGGATTCTATGATATCTCTGACTCTTGTCTTTTCCTGGATATACTGTGCTGTTTTGTGGTCTCTCTATGTGAGACCCAGTGCAGGAAAGTCTTTCAACATGACTTGAGTGAGTGGCATTGCTCTTTAAGTTCTAGGTACATCACTAATAAACACTTGATAAGCAGGAATGACTTTCTTTTTAGAGTCAGTGTTGATGATTGGTCTTACTTTCGACTTGTTCTAATCCATTCAAAGATATCTTGCTCAGATATCTTTATTTAGACATTACTGGTTGTTTTTCCACATTTTAGTTATATCACTTTACTTTTGAACATTCTATTTTGTCCAAGTATTGATTCAAAGTTTAATTCTTCATTTGAAGAGGATGATTCTGCAGAATTAGCATGCTTCTAGCTTTTGCATCATGTGGTTCAGTGATCTCAGTTTGTACCTGTAACCCTTTCATGTTAATTGTTACTTACCGGAGGGCCTCTTTTTCTTCAACAATTTGGTTCTTTTTGAACAAAATTCTATCTAATGAATTGATAGAAATAGCAATTAACAGGATTTGGTTATTCAGTAACAGACCTCCTTATTTATTTTTTTTTTTCCCTTCCTCCCTCTCCATTAAAGATACTATCTCCTCAGCAATTAATCCTCCATTTTTGTTCAGGTGATATATTAAGCATTTCCACTCCAACAAGAATCAACCAGGTGTTAAATTCTCCGATTACAACTTTTTGGTTACTGTTGAAGAAAGAGAAAGCGGAATTTCTAATTGTGTCATTTGCACCCACTGGCTTTCAGTTAGTGGAACTTTTTCATTATCAAGTTCAAGAAAAAATTTTGTTTCAAGCAAACGTTAAGTACTTTTCTGGCATATCTCTGCAGAATAGCATCTCTTCTAGAGGTCTTGACTGCAATGGATATTTTCTTCAACTTTCCAATGAAAGCATATGCATCTGCCAATCCATCATTTATTGCTAGTTGCAGTTTATGCACAGCACAAAGCATTTATTAAATTGGGAGTAGCTAGGATGTTTCAACAATATCATCTGAAATTTCATTGCTCTCTTAGCAAGTCATTAACAGGAATGTCATCTTCATGGGGTACTTTCTTCGGTAGCTTTATTCATTTTCTCAATTATGCTCAACATGTTTGAAGCATTATGTCTTATACTTAGAACCTGGTATTTTTTAATTTCAAAATCTCCTAAAGCTTCTTCCACTAACTGCTGAAGATATCCACTGATATGTGCTCGGGTGTCCTTTTACTCCAAGTAATGATTTTATTGTTTTCAACTAATCTAACATAGATGGCAGATAGTTAACTCTGTAATGTGTGCATACTTCCATTTTTAAAGACAATGTACCTCTAAACTTTTTTTTTTTTTTTTTTTTTTTTTTTTTTTAGTTCTTTCTGATGTTTGGCCTCTTCAATTGCCAGTTTCTCTTTCCAGAGAAGCTCCAAGTTTTCTATCCATTTTTCCATTTAAGCCTGAAAAGGCTGGTTGTGAAAAAGGGATACAAGTACACTATTTTTCACCACCATTTTGATGTGATTTAAAACTTTATTGATGTGATTGAACTAGTAATTTTGTCAGTACTGAAGAATTTTGATACTTTGTTCTCCTGTAGAATTGTGATCTTTTTAAACTGAAATACTGCTATCTTTCTCAAGAACCACTTTTAACACTTCAGGATGAAAACACTAAGTGCTTTATGAAATTTTATGCTTTTGAAGGTGCATTTTTTCTTTTATATCACCTACTTTTTAATCATCTACAAAACGCTGACACAGAAAATATCTTCCATCTGTTGTGGTTAAGTGTTCAAAAACTGCTAACCTTGTTAAAACTCATTTTGCCATTATTGAGTCCTTCTGGGGGTATTGATTGAGAGAGAGGGGGTAAAAATTTGTAATCTATTTACTGATTTTTTTTTTCCTTTTCTTTTTCTTTTTTATGTTCTTTGAAACTGTAAAATATATTTTTTGTTAGGCATATGTTACCTCATGTTTTTTCACTAAGAATCTAGTATGTCATGAAACGAGTATATATTAAAGAAGACTACTACAAACTGAAAGATAAAAAAACTTTTTTACTTCTCAAGGTTGTTCTGTCAGTCTTGATGTCTGATGAAAATGAGAAGGTATTTCCTGCACTATTGCGGATGTAGTTATATGCATTCCGGCGGAATCACAAGATGGCAACTTCAAACGTCCATCTATGTTAATGTTCTTTTTTACTCTTGTCAGTTTGTTCTATGACTTAGCTAAGTGAAAACTGGTGAAAAAGTGTATCTGTTTGTTCTTAAACTATGTAGATTCATTTTGTTAACAGCTAGAAGGAAGTATCATTTATTCACTTTTTAACAGCAAAAAGTTCTGAAAAAAAAGTAGTTTCAAGATGTATATTTGAAAAAGCAAGCATGTTTGCATAAAAGATGACAACTTTTACTTGAATTAATCATAGAATAAGACAAAAGAATCAATAAAACGTAAAGAAATGTAAAGCAAAACCAATTTTTCAAAGAAAAATTGTCAACAGCTTAAACAAAATTATAAACTTAATTACAGGAGAAAATATATGTTTTAATACTAAATCAAAAGTAGGTTATTTGCTATTTTGATTTGTGGTAAATTTCTAAATATATATATTTTTTTTCAATTAAAACAAGGATTATACATCAAATCATGTTTTACATTAAGGCCTTCCACAGAGAGTAGCTGGAAGATTGACCTATTAGGCAGATTTTCAAGTGGTAATATTACAATTTACATTTATTGTGTTGGAGTACAATTTTACCATCTCCACTCTAGTCGGTAAAAATTTACTGTCTCCAATTTGTCAATCCTGTTATATTCATAAGTTTTCATGACAAATTCTGCTCACATTAATATTAAAAGTGGTTGCAATGGATTGTTTTCTGTATTCTACCTTTAAAAATTTAATTAGCTGTTTTAGCTACAGAAAATATCAACTATTCCCTAGAATTTAAATAAGCATCATAATATTGATAAAAAAAAACAAAACAATCTTTCTTATTTCTCAAATACTGCTTCCCTGTAAACTTGCTTTGGGGAAACTCATTCCTTATACAATGTATAAGGAACAATCCCTTAGATGTTACAGCAACCATTACTGACTTTTACTAAGGTTTAAAATTAATTTGTAGTAATTTAAATGTCTTAAAATATCTTAAGCACAAAACTGTACACTGAATTATCCAACAACATTCATTATCAAAAAATTATAGCCTTGTCAATGTCATTAAAAATTCAACAATTTTTAAAACTACGAAGATTCCTCAAATATGCCTTTTTGTATTTCCCTCTGGCTCCAGTGGTCAATATTCATATTCTAGTAAAATCTGAGATTTCAATTGATGTTTTCGAATTTTTTTTTTTTTCTCAAATTGTTGTAACACAATCCTCTCGTCTCCAATCCACACTTCCATTTGACTCTTTCCCCATGTTGAGTGGAGCTTAGTAAATATCAAATAGAAAATCCCCTTCACCTTAACTAAACACCAATGCAGTCTTCAATTTGAGCAGTTTTGATTATACAAATTCATGTCAGAATGACATAACCAAGAGATCTAATAATAGTGTTAGGGTGATATGATTTATCTCAATTTTGGAGACCGTTCTTTTATTTTATTTGTGTAGCATAAGTTTCAATCATGGAAGTTCATCAGAATCTGTTGAACTGTATAAGGGTTGAATATGTGAATGTGTAATAGACTTTAATTTGTTCATCACACATTATGATCTTCATGTTTTGTTATGTCCTTGTTTTGGAGAATACAGCCTATCTTTTGCTTTCATACTCATTAAAGACAAGTTTGTAGTCAAGAGGATTACTACAGATAAATAGGTAAAACTAAAAAAAGAATACACAGATGTAACAAGACAATACTTCATTGTATTCATTAGTGTTTTCCTTATTCCCACAAATGTCAAGATTCTGTATCATGTCACGAAAAACAACTGGAAGCACTGATTAATATGCACTGAGAATGACTTAACAACGTAATGCTTTTTAAAATCATATTTGTTTTGTGGTTTGTTTTTTTTCAACCTGAGTAGGTATCAGCTTGGCTTCATTGGTATTTCAGATAATTTTTGAAGCTATGCCAAATAGCCACTCCTTTTCTGTTGACACCATATCATAAAGTAAAGCCATATTGACTTTATTGCCAGTAGAATTGAACAGATAACAGCTTCCTTTTGATCAAGTAATCAATGGCAAGGAAGTGACTAATGTACAATAGTATAAAAAATGTTCTTTTATAAGTAAAGACCATCTGTGTGCAAAACTAATAGTTCAAGGCCATCATACAACTTTATTTATTAGACAAGTATAAATATGTAATCATGGCCTGTATTCTGTCTACTTTTTAGTCAAGGTGTAATTGAATCGGCTCCACTTTCCCAGTTGTACTATTTTGATTTTAACTTTTAACAGAAGTAATCCAACCATCCTGAATTTATTAATCCTTTCAGGGCTAGTATTAAAAAATATATGTATATATTTTGGGGGTAAAGATACATGGAGAATTCAAATTTTTTGATTATTTGATCAAAAATTTAGATTTGGGAGCAAAACTGAGAGCCAGATGGCTCTTACTACCATTTTGGTTATTCACTATCAAGATACATCTTTTTTTATATGTTCCTTTGTTATGGGTCATATGGCCCTTCCCACCCAGAAAGGGTTAAAGGATCTGTCTATATAATAATGTGTTTTTCTGTTTGCGACAATGAACTCTTCCTCTTGAAAATAACAGTTTGACTTATAGAAATATCTCCTACCCACTACTTGAAACAGTGGACATGAATGAGTTCTGTAGTTTCTTTGCTAAAAGAAAAGAAAAAAAACTCCATAGGAATTCAAATTAATCCATGAATGTTTTCATGGAAATTAACTAGTACTTAGAAGAATTTCTTCTAACACAAGGAAGATTAATGAAAAGATCTGCAATTTTTATAGTGCATTACAAAACTCTCTCTAAACATTCTGCAGGAGTAAGTATAGTGTCTGCTCATTTCAGTTTGAAAAATAGAAAATATCATACTGATGAAGCGGATCCTCTTTCTTCGTTGTTTTAATTTTTATTAGTGCAACAAAAAATCATTCTAGCCTGATTCCAAGCAATTAGCAGACCCAAATGAATTGAGAAATTATTCAGATGCATATAGAATGTCTCGAATAGTATGTGTAAAACTTCATAAATATAACTGAGTAACTTCTGGTTTTATTGTTACTGAGATGCCCACACAACTAAGTTATAACTGGTCATTTGCTCATAAAGCACTTTATCTTTGTGACTGTGTGTGGGATTTGACTCGTTCCAACAAATACAATGAAAAAATGAGATTTTATATTACATCATAATATGCAAACTGTAATAAAAACCTATGCCATTTCTACTTTAACTTGAAATAACAAAATCCCTGGTCCCTAAGATATTGGACTGCAATGACAAATATTATTCCTATCCTTTTGTATTTGCTCCAGTTTCTTCTTAGGCTTTTAACTTCTTTATGATGGGAATTCTCTTTGGCTACCAATCAGGTCTTTCTCATTTTGAGCAGATTTAGTTTGAAGTCTTGTCTAAGCAGCAAACACTATCTTCTCTATCTGGGTCTGTTGCTTTACATCAAGGAACCTTTTTCTCTTTCTGTATCTTTTGCTTCATGTTCTTAATCATATTGCACAGTATGTGATTAGTGATCAAGTGTTGGTTTGCGCACAATATCTGCTTATTTTTAGTCCTGCCAATTGTAGTAGAATGGTAATTCATTCACTTTTTTTTTCTTTTTTTTTTTTTTTTTTTTTAAACATTTCTCTCTGTTAATATAGAAGGGTTTGGTAGAACTTAGAGGAGCATAATCCAGTTCCTCATTTATTTCTGTATTTTAAATTAGTCTGATGCAAAGTAAATTTGAAATGATCATAGTGTATAATCATTCAAGTAGATGTGCAATTGAGGAATCAATAGTGTACCCCAATCTGTTAGTTTACAAAATACCTTGACATTGATAACTTTTTATTTAGTTTCAAGTAATAAAATTAATCTTCATCCATCTATCTGGAGAAAAACTTTATTTGATAAAATTTCTCAATGGAAATAGAATATGGAACATTTGCTTATTCCTCATTTTTCAACAGGATCAAGTGAAATAAATAAAACCTGGAATCTGTCTACTTTTCCTCAACGTGTTAAAAACTAGAAAGCACTCTGAGCGTATGCCTCAGACAAACCTGTTGTCATAAAAAACTGAATGAAAATCTGTTCCCAAATAGTTATGATACAGGGGAGGTAATTAAGAAATTCTGCATTTACTGCTAATATTGACCAATTTTTCTTTAGCCCATGTCCTATCATTGCACTAAATGTCACAAGAATTCATTGATAACTTTTGTCGACAAACATGATCAAATACATACAAGGTGCAACCCAAAAGTCCCAGTAATTTGAACAGTAGGAGGAAAAAAACATGCAGTTCAGCCCTCTGCCGCTAGGTGGTGCAAGCCACTTCCTTTGTGCATCAATATGTCAATAGCCTTGAACAGGAGTTGACATGTTGCTGAGTTATGCTCACTTTTGTAACCTTGTTTAGTGATGGTAGCCAAGAATCTGCATCAAATTTTGTTTCAAGATCAATAAGATGGCTGCAGAAACTCTCAGAATGTTTTTCTGGTATAATTGTTTCAAGGTAGGACCCACATCTGTCAAAGATGATGCCCATTTTGGACGACCATCAATGAGCACAACAAAATGTTGAAAAAGTGTGCTTAGCTATCTTTGCAGATCATAGATTAGGTAACCATGATATTTGGGAGCGTTCAATGCCTTTTTGAATGACATGTTCAACATGAGACTGCAAAATTTGTGCTGACTCAGCTGAGTTGACTGGCAGTTCTTGGCTTCCAATAACATGGTAGTCATTCCCCACCCTCTCTATTTGACCCCTCCCCCAGTAACTTTTTCCTGTTTCTCAAGCTGAAATTCCAACTTGAAGGGTGCCATTTAGAAGAGATCCAGAAAGAATCGATGGAGGTGCTCAAGACCATCACGCTTGAAGCCACTATGCTGGGAAGTAACTGTACATGGCTCCAACCCAAACTTTTGGTGACATGGTGTTGACATATTGCAACAATGCAGTTGAGTTAACAGTAAAGACTGTCTGAATTAGCCCCCTAATTGATAACTTCTTTTATTGCCCTTTCCCCACTCTTCCACCAAATTTCAAAATTTGGAGATATTGTGTGCATAGTTCCTTCTAAGCTGTGTTTATGCTCAAAGGTAATTGGTGTGTGCACAAAATGTTAGCTACCTAAAATAATGCAGTATCAATAATTATACCTACTATTATCATAGTAATAATATATCATAATTTTCAGAAACTTTGATAAAAATGATCCGTGCATTGTTGTTAATTTATTTCAATATTGGCATAAGAATGAGAAATCACTTAAGAAATACTTATCAATGTTCTGTTCAAAGGAACAATAAACTGAACAAAGTAGTTCAAAGTCTGTATGGTCATTTTTGAACTTACGATGCTCCAATTTTCTACTGGAATTTTTTAGATGTGTTTTTTTTTTTTTTTTTTTTTTTTTTTCCCCTTGATAATCGTTCTGGTATACATGTGGTGATTCACTTATGCAAGGTATCCATGTATTCAATCATACTTTTATATTACAACATGCCAATACCAGTCTATCAGCTATGAGAGATGGGTTGTCAAAATCATTTTGAAAAATCTTCAAGTTTACATTTGCACTGATATTTGTCTTTAATAAAAACAAATATGGATTGTCTTCTATTTATTGATTTATTTTATCATTTCAGAAAACCAGTGATGGCAAACCCAAAATTTTGGATCTCATTGACACAACAGGTTCTGGAGATGTTGACACATCCACCATAGTGGAAAGTACCAATAATGAGATAATAGGCTTGACTGGACGTGTGCTGAAGGTAGGCTATTTCTCAGATAATATCCTGACATAAGTTTGGGCCAGATTTTATGAGATATTATGTAAATTCCTGATTGGTACAGTACTTATGTTAGAAATATTATGGATATTACACTGACTTTTTTTTCCACATCACAAATGAAATAAATATCAAATGGCTCTCCATTAAGATTTTCATAGCTTACTTGAATTCATCGAGATATTTCTTTTATTCTTGTTACTGTGATTGTAGTTTTCTTTTCAGAGTGGCAGAGGTAAACATAGTATTTTCTAGTGTAAATTTAGCCTGCCATTTAGTTAATAGTTTAATTTTAATTAGAGATATTCACTCTGTTTGATCTCTGCAATTAATATTCACCAGCGAAATAATCTCTTCCCTAGTCAATGCACTTAGGTCAAAGTATAAGTATTTGCTGTGTAAAATGGATGTGTTTTGCTTGATTAGGCCACAGAATTATTGATGTACTAATATAGATTATCTCTTTGATTCTCTTTTTCTTTTCCACTATCTAATCTAATCTTGCCTATGCCCTAAAGGTTCTTTTGTCTTTCTATCTTGACACATTTAACAACCTTGAATTAAGATATACATGTAAGAGATATTTGTTTCCAGAATGAATGCTTACATGTACTTTACCATATTTTTGTTGGATAGTTAAATAGGGACTACTCTCACTGTGGCTGAAGGCCTGGGTGTATAAACGGTTGGCTACTGAGTGATGTCAGCAGTGTCCAATTTATTTAATAAAATTTAAAACGTTATGAGTGACACATAGTGGAAGACAAATGTTACAGTTCAATTAATCAGTTTTTTTTTATTTTTTTATTTCTGTAATCATCTGATACAAATATATTCATGGGGAAAGTGATGTTCAGTCCACTCCAGGAACGGTTCATTACAACCCTCTCTGCATATATAGTTTTTGAATTTATCATTAAGAACTGGTTTTCTTTCTGCCTTTGTTCATTGTTCCTGTGTTTGTTTTTCATTCAGATTCCTGAAGGCTGGAATAATCCAACAGGCCAGTATCACTTGGGAATCAAAAATGCTTATGATTTATATCCAAAAGCTCTCAAGGAGAGAATTACCAAGGAACGGACAGATCGTCTGTGGGCTCCCCAGCATCGACTGGCCCTGGCTGAAGTGTCTCGCAAATTGGAAGAATTCGATGCTCTGTACTCTTGTCCAACACCTGTGAGTTCCTTTCCTGGTTCAAATATTTTGTGGAGTGAAAATATCTTACATCATTGTTATCATTTTAATAACCTTTTTACTGGACTATTGTAGATTCTAAAGAAAAAAGAATTTCCTAATTTTCATGCTCTTGACATTGGAAAATATCACAAATATTCTGGACAATTTTAATATTGGTAGTCAAGATTATTGTTTTTCCAGAAATTATGTTAGGTGCTACCCAAATGTTCAAGGAGTGACCATATAAAAAAATTGCTACCCTTACACTTAGTTTCCAATCTCCTTTTGAGGTGTTTCCTTGCTGTTAATATACAGAAAATTGAAATATTATGTATATCCATTCTACCTCAAGGCAATTGAACTGAAAAACAGCCCAATTTGAGTGCCAAAAATTGATCAAATAGTAGCACAGGCCATTATTCAGAGACCATCAAAACTGCTGAAAATGGCATGAACAATTTTAGACAAAAATTTTCAACATGAAACATTGATAACTGAATTTAAAAATTGGTTCTCAATTTTTTTTTTTTTATTTATTTATTTATTTTTTTTTTTCTAAGTTAATCACCCCAAAATTAGTCTAAATAAAAATCATATTTTCATCAAATACAATGTAGATTTCGACTTCTGAATTCAATTAATGTTTATTTAGCTAAAAATTTTAAAATTCAGTTGTTTAAAATCTAATAAAATCAAGTATGCAAATTTTTGCCAGGTTTTAAAATTTTCTCAAGTGTCAATTTTCCTGTGAAGATTACCTCCATACTGTTCATACCTAATATAAAACCATGTTTAAACAATATAAGTTACCTTTCACATGTTTTCATTCCCTTTATCAATAAGTACAATATCTCAAAAAGATAATTCTAAAATAATGGTTACATTTATATGCAAGTAGTCAACCAACAGCGAACTATGCAAGTTTGATGCACACAATGACTATTCAGAAGACCACTGAGAAGATTATTTGAGGTTTTTGACTTTTTTCTTCTTTTTTTCCCAGCTCAACTACTGATATTAATTTCTTTGAAGAAACTTTTTGTCTAGGATATCCTATAATATATACACATATATACATATACACACTTCTAAGGCACAAGGGTACAGTGGCTGAAATACTGCTAAAACAGAAACAAGATGAAGATGCTAGTCTAAAAGAATCAATTGTATTGCATTGTTGGGTTCACCTTTTCATTCCTCTAATTAGGCATTGGATTTTTGTTTTTAATTCATTTCTTTGGATTATTCGTTTGGGGGAGGAGGAGTTGGGAGTATCAGTAAAATTTTTTGTTTTTATGTTAAAAAAAAAAAAGAAAATTGTGCTCTGCCCCTTAATACCCCCTTCTGTGAATCCACGTCTGGTAATGTAGTATATGAAATGAATCTCATATAATTGACATTTAGTTAAATAGCTATGTAAAACAAAAATGCTATAAAAATGTCTTACATATATTAGGCATGGTGTAGCTAATTGAAAATCTTTGCTTTACACTATATACATACATGATTATCTAAATTTGTTCTTTTAAAACCATCCTCCATAACATGTTCAGTCTTGTTTTATAGATTTAAAATCTGTTCATACCATGACTTGGTAGCCTTCTTTTGTTTTCATTTTTTCTTTTTCCACTTCATATCCAGCACTTCTAATGTAGTCGGCACACCTTTCTCCCATAAAATTTTCAAAGGTTATAAATCTCCCTCTCAATAGATTTCATGTTTTTTTTTTGTTTGTTTTTTTTTTTTTTTTTTTTTTTTTTTTTTTTTTTTTACATTTAATTATAGTTATATTAACCATCTGAAACAAGATAGTTATTTGTGATGCTCTTGGAAATGTCTATATGTATGTAAATGTAATGAAAACTGACCCTGTACTTTATGTATATATACACACATAGTTCTTTTTAGACAGATGAGGTATAAATTACTACTATTTGTTCAGGCTAAATCTAGTGGTTAGCTCACCTTGTTAATGATAACTGAAATTAAATTGCTAACTGCTGTTTACTGATGGAATAAATAGAACTTTTTGAAGTTGTATTAGTGCTGAATGAGAAAAACTGATGGTAAAATGCAAAAATTTATTTTACTTTGCTTTGGGATCAGTATGTACTACCTATTGTTTGGGTGGGGTGGAATGAATGCCTCTGAAACTCAAATTGAGAAGTTTCAAGATATCCAAATGAAAAAGACAAGATGCACATCTTCATCCTTCAAAAATTCATTTAGTTTCACATTTTAAACATTTACTTGTTTGTAATTATGGAATTGAATAAAACACCTATCTTTTTCTTTGTCTTCCCAATGTAATCAAATATCATAGCCTACCATTCCCCAAGGTAAATAACACCACCAGCATTTCAGCACTACTAAACTTAGACCTTACCTCTTATTTATATAGAAAACTTGCATAGTACCTGTCAAAGATGAAGATATTATTTACATAGGGATCAGCACTTCTGCCTAGGGTTAGAGTATCTGTACACTTTGCCTACAATCAGTGTCGATCCCCAGCCCCCTTCCGAGCATCAATTGAGGTAGTTGTAAGGTTATACAGAAAGACACTTCATAGGGTGTAGCTTGACTACACAACTGAACTTGGTGACCAAGAGTCCAACTTTCCACTGCAAACCCAGTGCTCAGAACAAGTATGAACTTCCTTTTCTCTTCACCTCTACAAAAGTCATGTACACGAACTTACCTTTCTCCTTAGCTACTGTTGGTTGTGCGTGTGTAAGCCTTTCATGGTGCGTCAGGATATGGCACAAGATCAAAGTGTATAAGGACAAGATTAAAAACAAATTAACACTGTCTGCTATAAACATGGATGGTTTGCATAAATCAGCATTTACTTATTTGATTATGTAAATGTCTTGTTGAGGGCTCTCTTCTCAGTTCTGTTCTATTTAATATTCATACTAGATCTATATAAAGTAATAGAGGACTCGGGTTTTTCCATCAATAGATATGCAGATGACATCAATGCTTGACTTAGCATCTGGGTTTTCAATGTAACGTGTTTTTTTTTTTTTTTTTTAAAAACAGGTTAAAAATCAGATCACTAAATGGATGAATGCTTTAAGATCAATCTTTACTGCTAATTCTAAAAATGTCCAGACCATCAACAGCGTAATTCTTAATAATGGTGACTGCATATGTTTTTCTGACTAGGCTAAAACACTTTTGGGCCCATCTGAACAAATTTCATTATTAACCTGCATTTCCAAGTTGTCTCTTACTATTATCAATTAATTTGATGTCCATACTTTTCAACAATGAAACCAAGCAATGGGTTCACTTCATTATTGGACTACTGAAATTCACTTTTCTTTGGCTTGAATAAATCGCCAAAAATTCAAAAATCTGCTGCCTAGCTTTGAAATATAGGAAACCTGACACTGTTAAGACTGGCATTGTCAGTCTACATTGGCTTAGGATCGAAGAACAAATTGTGTTCAAAATTTTAATTACAATATTCAAATATCTGCATAATGTGTTCCCCTATGAATTCCATGCTCTAATCAGCATCTGGGATATATATAATCTAACCTTACAACTTGTCTTTATAAACACTACTCACAGGCACAGGAATTTCAGCTCTGTTCTACCCAGATTTTTGGAATCTGTTACCCTATGATATCTGAAACCTGCAAATATTAGGGAGTTATAAATGAAAAATTAAAAATTTCCTTGTTAAAGATTTTCATAATAATGTGAACTCTATAAATAGATACACTTTTCTGTCCATGTTATGTAAGTGACTTTACTGACAAGTTACGCTCTTCTTTATATCTTTTCAAACAGATTTTACACTTCATGGTTTTCAAGCACTTTAGTCCTGTGAGGATTAGAGGTTCCCGAAAAAGGGCTCTTTCTATA
This sequence comes from Thysanoteuthis rhombus, assembly GCA_963457665.1. Classification (NCBI taxonomy): domain Eukaryota; kingdom Metazoa; phylum Mollusca; class Cephalopoda; order Oegopsida; family Thysanoteuthidae; genus Thysanoteuthis; species Thysanoteuthis major. The sequence goes on along the minus strand of OY735209.1, from coordinate 34,151,661 downwards.
AATGCATATATCATTATTATCATAACCATAAGATGAAGAAAAAAAATTGGTTCATTTATCTCTGCCAATGAAGTTGGAAGAGGCATATATATATTTACTCATTCTTACTCATAACTCAGTTCTCGATGAATTGCAATGACATTTTGTGGAAAGATGGGCCTTGGGCTGCGGAAGAATTGATTCACTTTTGAGGCATACCTAGTTTTGAAAAATATTTTTTCATATATGTATTGAGATAATAGTTTGAAATATATGCCTTGTAGTTACATGTGAACTGATTTTGATTCAGGTTTTTGTTCGTGTATTGTGTTGGCTGTGATATGCACTCTATAAGCAAAATCTCTGCCTGTAAAATTTAGTGAAAAATAATTCAGTAATTTAAGTTGTATGCATATGTATTGTTTGGGCAATTACACGTGTGAGTATTCAGTATTGCCCATGAAAATCTCTTCCATGCACAAGATTATCAGGTTGTGACATCAAAAGCTTAAGCACAAGTTAGACATTTTTAATCTTCAACTGAAGTGTTGACATTTTAAAACTAGAATATATTAGTCTTGCCAGGTAATCATTCTTGTTATTATTTGTTTTGTTTTTATTTGTCTTTTGCTTGAGCATTATTTGGTTTGTTCATATAGCCTATAATTACTGTAACTGCGCATATGATCATATAAAATGCATTTTTTGGAAAATTCAAGTTTTTCAATGTTTTGCGTTTTTTTTTTTTTAACTTTTGACTATGTATTGATTACATTTCATAAGATACTAAATAATCCTGTAACTCATTTGAGTGTATGAGAAAATAAAATTTGGAAAATTATTTTAATGAATTAAAAGTAAGTACTAAGAATCCATAGTTTTGTATGGTGGACAGAAATTGGGGATCCACTTAAATGAAAAAAAAATTGTCTTTTGAAAAAAGAAACTAAGCACAAAACTTTGAAGCCATAGTGCTGTACAATAAACTGAAAGAAAGGGTCCCATATATTCAGTCCCTCCTCATTCCCAAATATAAAAAAAAAGAATCTTTCCAAGAATAACAGGTCAAGAAAACTGTTTCTATTATGGCATGATTACGACATCACAGCATGAACTATGGGTTTAGTTAAGAATTAGTCATATAAATGAATAAAACCACTCCTTTAAAATGCTACAAATCATCCAGATTTTTTTTTTGTATTCTGTAAGTTGGTACCTTGATTCAGACTCTCTGGCTACATTGCACAATTTTGGCTACTTACAGGGCACAAACCAATAAACAATCAATTTCAGGATTATATTCAAAGAACGTCTTCGCTGTCGAGTAACTTCCTATATATCAACACAAAATAGATAATGGAAAACTACTCTCTAATCAGCATTTCCCAAAAAGATAAAATGAAAGTCCCCCCCACCCACCTTTTTAGGGATCAAAAGGGAGGGAGGAATCTCTCCTTGATTTTTAAACTTTTTTGATAAGTCATCAGAATATGAGTTTGGGTAAAAATAAAAAATTTTTAAAAAAACTTTGAAAAAAAAATGTGATCTGGTTAGAGTATTCCAAAAGAAAATGTGATTAGGCTAGAATATGGTTATTGATGTCCAATTTTTAATGTTTTCTCGAGGAAAAAAAAAAAAAAAAAAAAAAATGAAAGACTGATTTAGATGTTAGGTAGCTCCCAAATCCTATCAATATTTTAATACTATTTTACTTGCCTTTTCTGGATGCTTTGCATTTTTTTAATTTGAAAAAAAATGTATATAAATGGTTGTTTTAATTAAGTTAGTAACACTCCTTTGTACTCAGTAGACCTAGTACCTTTGGATGATCATTTGTTTCAATCACTTGAACATTTTCTTAGTACCAAAATTTTTTGAAATTTCGACATCAAGAAATCATTTCAGTTATCTGAAAATAACTTTTCATTTTTGTCTTTTACATTTGGTTACTGTAAATGCTAATGACGCTGATTATATCCATGAAAGTTGCAAAATTCAACTTGACATTTACAATCTTCTTCTCCTTTTTTTTTTTTCAAAATGCTCACTTACTTTTCAGACAGCCTAATACTTGCCAGTACTAAATTTGTTTCTTTTTTGCATCACCAACAGTATCTATTAGTTTTCAAGTTCAATAAGAGCTGAGAATGTAATTGGCTAACAGAAAAATCCAAGATTGCTCCATGCTCCCAATATTCATTGGTAAAGCAAAAGTTTCAAATAAGTCAATAATTGTGAATGTTTATTCATTTCTTTAAGATATGCTTCTGCGTTTGTCTTTCAGGATGAAGTGAACATAAAGGAAGATTTGAATAATCAAATTGAAGTACTCAACAATTTAGACAAAAAGCACAATGACCCTGGCCCAGTGTTTGATTGTATAGTCTTCCATGATGGAACAACTTGGAGGTGAGATTCTTTTCGTGGTCTCAAATACAACACTTATACATTTTGATTTCCTTCTACTGTCTTTCAGTTTTTTTTTTTTTTTTTTTGTTTTTTTTTATACATTTTCTGACACCTACTTTTTCTACTCAGTTCCAGAGAAATTAGTTAAAACTATAGAATCTCAAGTTCAATAGTGTTGATGTATTTTTCTTTTTTTTTTTAGCATTATAAGTTTTAAACCATGAGCCTCATTTATGAATTAGCCATATAATCCTGCACATTTACTTTTTCTTCAGAAAATGTACACATCTAATTTAAAATTGTTTTCTCAACTGTTGTTTTTCTTTCTCTGAATTCAGATTAACCTAACATATTATTTCTGAACATCCATTCTATCTATTAATTTTTTGACGATGAGTATTTTCTTTCATCTAGAAATTTTCTGTTGCTTTTTATAGCATCTTGGTCTGAGTGAGTAAAAAGCACAGATTGGAAATAAGGAATGAAGGAAAGTCTCTTGGTGAGACTCAAACTCTTGTTCCTTTAACCTCTGGAAGCTGTCTGTGTATGGCACTACTCTTACCAACTGAACTACTAGAGCTCTTATAGCTGGCAGAAGATCAAATCTAATTCTTAAATTCATCCTCCCCTGTTAAGCACCATATTTGTTATTTTTACATACTACTACTAGTATTTTTACCTACTACCACTTCTACTTCTACTAGTGTATTCTGTTTTGTTTTTTTTAATTAATCATTTTAATTTTTTTATCAGATTAACCATTATTGATTTTTTTTTTTTTTTTTTTTTTTGACTAGTATTTTCTTTCGGTAGCTCAATTAGTTAAAGTAGTTGCCATAAATGGGCAGCTTCTCAAAATAAGAGATTTGACTTTGAGTCTTGCCTAGAGCTTATTCTTTATTTCTGATCTGTGCCATTTATTCACTGCCTCAGATTGATGATCTAAATCACGATAGGAAGCAATTGAGGAGTTTTAAATGAAAGAAAATACTTGTCAAAATTTAATAATGGATGACATTGCTTAATTCATTTATTCAAAATATTCACAGATATTATTCATGTTTAAACTCTGATGCATTTCAATCTTTGCAGGGCCTGTGTGGACACCAGTGAAAAGGGTAACCTGTCTGAATGTAAGCTGCTGGCCAGCTATCGAGAAGAACGAGAATATGCTCGTCTCAGTTATGCTGGTAGGTACTTCCATTTTATTCAAATTATTTATTCAAAATTTGTAGCTCTTGGTTGGTCCCATGGCTAGAAGTCATTAGGTTGTAATGCTCGACCAAGTTGCCACGGTCTGACATCTTATCTTTCATAGTGTTTCATTAAACAAGGAGAGTTATTTAACTGTGTCCATTTCCTTTCAATGTATCATGCAGTATTAATTACTGGGTTATGATACCAGAAGCAGGGCACACTGCCTTATTTGACTGCAAACTGTCTACTATAATAGTTTTCCAGTGGCAAGATCGTGAATATGAAGGTGACTGGCAATGGGTCAGACCTCAAGATCCACTTGTCCCACCAAATCTTCATTCTTATTATGTCTAACAAATTGCAGAAAAACAGGTTCTGGTGACCTCTGCCCAGATGGTAAGGAAATGGTAAGCTAAAGAACCTTTCATGCAGCATAGTATTTGTTGCTTTTGTCAGGAAAGATCATATTGAATGAAGTGCATCAGGTAAAGCCAGTTATTAGTTTTGTTCAATAGATTGTGTGTCTTTAAATGATGACGAATAGCCTTCCATGTAACTGCATGATTTATTTTGACTTGAGCATTACCTGTTGATTGATAGTAGTTCTACTGGATGCTATTCCTTTCTGAGAAAGATTCACCAAGCTTTTGAGACATGAGATTTCCATATGCTCCTCTGTCTGAATAAAATTAGGCATACCACAAAGATTATTTCAAGGCACTTTATTACAGTCTTAGTATGCATATTTTGGCATGGAAAAACAAACAGGAATCGGAAATATTCATCAACAACTGTAAGACTGTAAGGACTTTTACGTGAAGGTCAAGACTCCTTGAAGTCTATACTTAATCTTTCCATACACAGAGTAGCTTTGATTAGTGTTCCTTGTGTGGATTGATGAAAATGAGGCTCTATGTCTGCAAATATTCCCCAAAGAATTCATCAAATAAAAACCAGAATCATAATCTCATGATAGAATACATAACTTACCAGAATTTTGTGGTAAAGTCATAAAAAGCCAACAAAAATACTTTGATGACTGATTAATGATGCTAGGATTTCATATGAATAAAAGATTACCGTAAAATGTTAGGAATCTAATACTTCTGTGTTTTATGAAATAAGATTTCATTCTCCACTCATTCATTGTTCATCGTCTAATTTAATGATCCATTTGTATTTCTTTATAGATATGTTAAACTTTTCCATAAATATTCACAATGAAGGAACTGTCTTGGAAATTGTTACCAATGCAGGTGAGTTCTAAAATTTTGAAGTTTCCCCTCTGTATTGTTTCTCACTTCTTGCCTCTCTGCTTTACTATTTTGTACGAGATTGTTTGTTTTATTGGGGGGGGGATATCCTGGAAAAATGGCAGGAAAAAAATTCATCAGACACACCACTACCGCAGTCTTAAGTATACCAAATCTTCTGAAAATGTACCAATCCATTTCAACTAATTCCAGAATCATCATTAGATCACATTTATTGAAACTTCAGAATAAAATACAAGATAAATATCCTTTTAATTTAACACTCCTTTCTAACTCTTCTTATTTTACAAGTACTATGTTTCATTCCCCCTAGGGGACAATATCAACCACAAAATATGAAAAAGACAAAAAAAACTGATCCACACACATAATAATTAGCAATTTGCAGATGTCATCTGCCACACTAAGGGACACAATTAACATAGTATTATAGAATTTCCTTCATGTTCTAATGGTGTAGTAAAAATTTCTATATTCTATTCTCAGACTTGAAGAATATTAGAATTGTAAAAATTTGTTCATGGTCAATCAGAAGCTTTTCTCCAAGCTCACTGCAATGTAAATCTCTATTATCTACGTTTTATAAAATGCAATGTGTATCCATATATATTGTCATTTTTGATGGCATAGGTAAACTAGTTTATGTAAGAAATGTTAATTAGCAATTTGTATTTTCATTTTTTATATAAATGTCAGCTTTTCACCCCCCCACCCCCACCAACTTCAATATTTACCTCCTTTCGGTCCCAACCATTTACTGACCCCTTCAATAGTCCAATTGATCTTTAGGGGACAATATCAATCACTGGGGCAACCCCATCCCCACCCCTTGACACTAACCCACTAACCAACAAACAAGCTAAGAAAATGACATGGGCTTGAATGATTTATGGAGAAACCACCTCCTTTCATACTCTTATCAATAGTTGATAATCTGTGCTTCATGACACTGAATATACCATGATGAAAGATGACAGCTGGTATGAACAGATCTATCCTGAGGTCATTGCAACAAATATATCATGATTCACGTGTACATATTTAGTCCACATGAATCACGATCTAGAATTTATATAAAATGTACCATCTATATTGCAAGTGGTTTGTTATTATTTGTATTTTGTATGGATACCAATCATCACAAGGCACCGAATATATCGAAGTCTTGCCCTGAACAACAGTGAAATGGGAGGTCTTGTTGTGGTATAGATCTAGGTGTGTGGATCGCCTTTGTGATATTGGTCAATTTTTATAAGACTAACCTAAGAAGGTGCTTCATACCTGAAGTAAAATTCTCCAGTATACTTTTAAAAAGGACCCCTAACTGTTATATATATCTCCCAGCTGTCTTGAAAGGATTAAAGCCCCAGTCACAATATCATTGTTTCATCGAGTGGATTTTCTCAATTTTCCTTTCATTTTCTTCACCTGTCATTCCATGGTCTCAATCGGTCAGGAAAATATAAAAAACTAATTACCATTTGACAAAACTAATTATCTATTCCAGTTAGTATATGCTAATAGAAGCCGAAACGTTTCTATCACCTAAGTGTATTATCATAGGTAAGATTCAATTCATTATATTATTTTGTGGGTGCAGTGTATTTTAGAACTACTTCAGCTTTTAAACGGAAGTACTTGTAATCTTTACTTTTTACATTTGGCACGTACGATAATATGGAAACAACTCTTTCAACCAGTGATTGAACCTGGCAGATTTTTGCTCTAGGCAGCATACAGTTTTTCACGTGTAGTTTTATTTGCTATGACTTTTTTTTTTTTCTCCAAGGGTAAAAAATGGCTAAAATAAACTTTTTCCCATTTTTAGCTAAGAGTCAATGTTTTGCATTGGCTATGTTAAATTGGCTGATTATTTCATTTTATTATTTTTTTTTTAATGGCCAGATTCTCAGCTATCTGCTATAGCTGATTTTTATTGGATAAATTGGCGAAAACTGCCCCCGAAATGGCTAATTTGACATCCCTGATTGCGCACCAGATAGTGTCCACTAAATCTGAAAACAGTTATATTGGGTGTCAGTTGAACTGAGAGTTTCTGTACTTCAGGTACTGGAGACACACCCTTTTTCTTCTCGTATTTCAGTTCTACATAATTCAATATCTGTTTTGAACTTTTCATGGTTGAAAAATTAGCTGCCAAGTAGACACATGGGAATTTAAGAAAAAAATCAATTCAGGAAAGAATGCATCCTTCCTGATTCCCTTTTTATTAGAAACAAAAGGATAGTTTAGAATTGAATCTTCAACATAATGTTTATGCAAAATGTAAAAAGATTTTCTGTGGCCTGACAGTATTATCCTCTAAGCGAACCCTTTTCATATTCAATGCATTACTTGAAAAATTATTAATTTGTATTGGATTTTTTTTCTATTTACAGGTTCTCATGGAACGCATGTAGCTTGCATTGCTTCTGGGTTTTTTCCCGACACTCCTGAAAGAAATGGTGTAGCCCCAGGAGCTCAGATCATTTCCATTAAGATCGGAGACACTCGTTTAAAGTCCATGGAAACGGGGTCTGCATTAGTGAGAGCTGTAAGTAGTTTTTTAACATCTAGCAAGATAACTGGAGCTGAACATGAACTTTTTTTTTTTTCTTCCTCTTCTTCTTGTCAATTTTATGATTCTTTTTATGTAGAGGTTTGGAAGATGCAATAAAATAACAAGCTTGTCTCCTTAATGATATCATGTTATCATCATCTGCATTGATTGTGAGAGATCATTTGCAATTTGATCCAATATGATAGTCAGCTGAGACTTTGAATTAATAATCACCCTTTTTTTTTTTTTTTTTTTTTTTTTTAATGCTTTTTTTCTTTCCTCCTAGAATCATATGACCAAATGTTTCTATGCTATTTTAGACTTCTCACCTGTTGCCTTTCCAATCTGTACAAAGTTTAATTATAAGTCATAATTTTGAACTAATGGTAAATTGCTCTGGCTAGAAAACATTTTTCTCTATCTGTCAAAAATGTATCCTTTCCATCTATTTTCTAGCCATATTTGTTTATGTTTGAAGTCAGGGAGCATCATTGTCACATTTGAATTCCATTTTTAAGCTGTATATATTTCACTTCCAAAATCTTGGATACAGTGTATTTTAGTATGCAAACTCGCATAAACGTACGTAGGTAAGAATAAATTGCTTTTTTTTTTCCACTCCTGTGTTACAGCATTTGAACTAAGTTGTATTTTTCATTTTCTGCAGATGATAAAAGTTATAGAATACAGATGTGATTTAGTCAACTATAGTTATGGTGAAGCAGCTCATTGGGTAAATGGAGGGTAAGGAGCATTTTTTGTTTCTGTTTGGAATTGAAAATAAAACTAGATTATCTATTTTTTTTCTTTCTTTTCTTTAAGTCTTTCATTCATTGTATACACTTTTAGTAAGGGAATTTTGAAAAGTGGCAGAATTAAGTCTCTATTTGCAATGAAAGCATTCTTTGCTGATTCATTGTAACTTTCATCACGGAAGGGATCAATCTTTGAGGCTACACGCCCCATACTAATGGGTATGCCAACAAATCTTTGGCTTATTCAAAAAAAAATCTTATTTATATTGAAAACTTGTGTTTAAGGATAAAGATATTAAATGAATTGAAAAAAATAGCTAAGTAATTATCTGTTTATTTAAAAATAAAACTGATACTGGGTTCAGATTTGTCAGAAAATCTTATATTCATTATTTATAATTTTTGAACTAATTAATGAACCTTCAGATGATCTTTTACATAATTTGATAGTTGTAAGTCTGTCTGTAAGAACAGAGGGGGTAATGCGAACACACACACACACACACACACACACAACTTGGCTATTCTGCTGTGTATGTGTGTGATTCCCTTCAGCCTATCAGTTGATTAATGCATGTCATAAAGGAAATAGTTGTCATATATGAGGTGAGTTGATTTTAAACATTGGATCTTTTTCTATTTTCTTGCAGGCGTGTCTGTGATATACTGAGTGAGGTAGTGAACAAGTATGGTGTAATTTTTGTCTCTAGTGCTGGTAACAATGGACCTGCCCTATCTACTTTAGGTGTGCCAGGTGGGACCACGACTCCTATCATAGGTAGGTATTTTGGAATCCTATTCTTAAACTTAATCTCTCCTGATTATTATGGATAATTTTCTGCACATATGAAGTGGTGCAGTTTTGGTACCAAAAAAATTTTCTTTTGTTAGTAGTTTTTTGAATTTTTTTTTTTTTGATATTTTTTTTTTCTCTCAAAGTTGAACTCTGCCAACATGGCATACTACAGAAAAATATCTGTTTCATTTGTAAGGTAACTATAATGATAATTGCGGATTCAATGTCAATTAGTGCCAGTCTTTGATGTTTATTATTATAATTGGCAACAGTCAGACTTCTCTCTTATGTCTGTCACACTTACCCCACTTCCTACTCTCATTGAACTACCTCACTTTCTCTTCTCCCTCTTTACCTTCTTATTATAATACTTTTCTTTTTTTTTCTCCCCTCTCCTTTCCTACCCTTTCTGTTGTTGTTGTTGTTGTTATAGTATCAGTAGCAGCCATCAGCCAAGTCTTCTGTTGCACAGTTATGATAACCATCAGCAAATTAGTTGGTCATGGACTAATTTGTTTTGTTTTTTTTTTTTTAATAATTTCCAACATATCCTCGAATCGGCCATGTTTTCCAAGTCCAGATGTCTTTTGATACATAATGTTATTTTCCTCTTCTGATTTTCCTTTCTTTTAATCCTCTTGTCTTCTGTAGGTGTTGGTGCTTGTGTGTGTCCTTCAATGATGGTGGCAGAGTATTCACTTCGAGAAAAACTTCCTGTTATGCAGTATCCATGGTCTTCGAGAGGACCTGCGTGAGTAGTCCTTCCTTTTAATTTCATCAAATTATATAAGCCTGTTTTTCAGTTCAATTTCTGCTATCAATTGTAATGGTCATTACACTTGAAAAAAAAAAAAAATGTAATTTATTTTTGATTTTTATGAAACGATTTTTCAAAAAATGTGAGTTTGTTTCAGTTGAAGAGTCTATAGTTTCAAATGATGGTAGGAGCTATTTTTATCAGCAAAACTTTCACCCCTGAGTGGAAGTGTTCAGTGTCAAAAACAGAAAAACGATATGGTCTTGCTTTTTATTATATGGGTATATTTAGAGCATGAGTGGGTATCAGACTGTTTATACTGGGAGATCTGATGAGGATTGAACCCACTGGCCTGCAAGCTTAGATTGTTGATTATTGCTAATTCTTTCAATAGAAAGACTTCATAGTATGAAATGGTGCGTAGGAAGTATTTTTACCTGAGTGGAAAAATCCGGTGTTGCAGAAAGGGAACCAAGAAAATTGCACTGTTCATTAACAAGTAAAATTGTTTAGGAGCATTTTGATTAAGAGCGTTTTTCAATATTTCCATTTATATACTTAGGTTCTTCATACTATAGAAATAGTATCTCTTCAGGGTCAGTTTTCTATTCAACTGCTATGGAGTTGAGAGAATAAACAATTACCATTAATTTACATAAGGAAATTTTTTGAGCGTTCCCAGACCTAAAAATGTTGATGGCATGTTGGGGTGGTTAGATGTGTAGGAAATTAGTGCACTAGAGATGTTACACGCCTATATTTGCTCTCTGCCAAACAAAGGGTGAATGTTACTTCGGACCTTTTTTTTTTTTTTTTTCTCATTTTATATTGGTTAAACCAAACTTTCAAAAAGCAGATACCTGTACCTTCTTCGTATGGACCCTCATAAAGGGTTATGAAAAGGAGTCTTGTTTGGCATTGAGCCACACACACACCTACCTATCTCTCTTTCGTGCATTTCTTCTGTCATGTTACTGAATGACAAATTCTTCTGTTGTTCATGTACGTTCTTTCTTTTTATTTTCAGTCCTGACGGGTTTATGGGTGTTTGTATCAGTGCTCCAGGTGGTGCAATAGCCTCTGTCCCTAATTGGACTCTTAAAGGGTGTCAGTTGATGAATGGTACAAGCATGAGTTCCCCAAATGCTTGTGGATGTATTGGTAACTATACATTCTTTTCACCTAAAGATATTTTTATGTTCAGAAATTGAAATCACTCCTGAAATATTGATTATTACTTACTTAAATTGTAATCTTGTTAAATATTAAAATTATCATAAATTTGTAAATCCCAAGGGAGTAATTTTTTTTTTTTTTTTCTTTATAAAATGGTAAGATGTATGTCTCTGCACCACTATAAGTACTCAGTTTTCTCTTACAATGATATAGGAAGGATCAAATTGAATCTTTGACATTTCTCTGCTTGTTGATCTCAATAATTTGAGATTCAAAGTCCTGTTTCCCATAGTTTGGATGTAGACCTTCTACAGGATTTGCCAGATCACAGAGCCAATACTTTCTGAACTCGTCTATTTCATCTCTCCATCTTGTATTCTGCTGCTCAGTTTCACGTGATCCCTGGACCAGCCCATTGCCATTTGATTTTTCTAATGGATTCCATGATGTTTCGGACTCCTGTTTTTCCCCTAACATATTGTGCTGTCTTGTAATCTCTCCATGTGAGGTTGAGCATGTTTCTGTAGACTCTTGGTGTGGTGCATTGGGCCACAACCATTTTGCTGCTGCTGTTTCAGTAGTAAGTAGTTTTCTCACAGAGTGAAGTGGGTAGCCCAATGTCTAACTCACTTCCTTTTACCCTTGCTTGGGACCAGCTATGGCTCTAACTGCCTTGCTGTTTTCCCATAGATGGGGAAGGTAGGAGTGGATTCATGCCCTTCTCAAGAGAATAAGTGCAAAGGGAACAAAAGCAGCCTTAAAAGCTCTAACTCAGTCTGCTGAATCCATTATTCATACTGGTAACCATTCCAAGATATAGACAGTAAGTAATGGAAGAAACTAATCAAATTTTATATGAAAAATCACTTTGTTTCAAAAGAATACATTAAACATTTTAACTAGAAATGAGATTTGGGTATAAAAAAAATTATAATTTTCTATTCAGTAGGTTGAAACATGAATGTATCTATGAGCTTTGAATCTAATTGTTTTTTTTTCTACAAAAAGTCAAGGATAATGAATATTATTCATGGAAGCTCCTTTTTTTCGCCATCGTATTATGAACTCCATATTATTATTATTATTTTTTTTTTTTTTTTTTTTTTATAGCTTTGCTGCTGTCTGGTATGAAAGCTAATAATGTAATATACAGTCCATTTGGTGTAAGACGAGCTTTGATGAACACAGCACAACATATAGAAGGGTGCGAACCTTTCGGAATGGGTGCGGGTATGCTGCAGGTAAGTCATCTTTTGCTTTGTTCAGAGCAAACTTTTTTGTTTTATTTTACTATTTCATGATGGTTAAAAAAAAAATTGTCATTTGATTATTATGATTGATAGTAAAAACGCTTTTGCAGCCCTATGTCCTATTTTGAAGACTTCTTTCTTCATAAAACTTGGCTTAGTATTCCAATCCCCCCCCCCCAAATGAATTGTCATGAGATTAAGGTCCCAACTCTTTCATCTAGCTTACCCAGATGTTTTGTGGATGGCTGGACAACATGTAGATCCTCTGGATCACTTATTGTCTATTTGTTCTTTTCCTCTCACAATATACAGACACTTCAGAGTTTACACCTATCCTACTGTTAAGTACCCAAGATAGAACTGCACCTACACTATGATACTCCTGTTGCACTATTTAATCTTTGGCCAAGCTGTGGTTTAAATCTTTACTGAAATATCTGCATCACGACCAGTAATAATGATAATATTTGTTTAGATTATAAAGTGCAATATTTCTGCCGATTGTTTATGTTGGCGACACCATTACCACAAGTTGATGGCTTTGTTTTTATATGTATTCCATACTTTCTCAATTCTTTGGAATGGTGTTTCTTTGGCTGGTACAGCATATTGTTTATCATAGTATTTTTCTCAGTTCATTCACTGTGAAAATTCTTTGCTTTATGCTTTTTCTCGTTTGATTTTTAATCCTAATCTGCATATCATATTTTCAAAACTTTTTCAGGTTGAAAAGGCTTATGATTTCCTCACAAACTTTTCAAAGGTGAAAGAATGTAATGTTCAGTTTTTGGTGACTATTCCAAGTGGCCACAGGGGTATATATATAAGAGATGTTTCAAAACTGGACAAGATTAATGAGATTTCTGTATCTGTTGAATTAGCTTACATAGAAAACAAAACTGGTAAGTATACTCGGATTTCATTTATTTTCATGAATTTTTGTGATGCTTTGTTCCCCTTTCAGGGGTACATAGACACATTAGAATTGTGATTTTTTTTTTTTTTTTTTTCTCTTCTTCTTCTCTTCCCCTGTCAAAATGTGGTTGCTCCATAAGTTACATTGAATTGTGGGATTTTGCTGAAAGGTTGTATAGTTTATTTGCAGTCAACCCCGCCTCCTTTATATTTGAAAGGCCAGTAATGTTGAAATATGTAATTTAAAAATTGTTTATAAGTGTGAAAAGAGTGATACCTTTCAGGGTGGTCAATGATGACAGGTCCTTATGGAATGATGAACATTATTCAGACTGCAAAATTCGAATGGTCTTCATTGGCAGAGAATAATCTGCATAGTTTCAAACACAATCAATGAAGACAGGTCCTTCAGGAAATGATTAGCATTTTTGCTGACCCGCAAATCTTTTCAGACAAAATGATTGTCCTCAAGTGGTGTTTGTCACTGGAAACATGTCATAGGCATGCAATGTTATATAGATGCTAATTAAGGGGCTTTTTCCTAGAAAAGACTGTTCACAGCCAGTGGTCAACAGAGTACACCAAGAGGCAAGACAGCAGTTGTCATTTTCACCTGCAGAGATTTTTGCACTCCAGCCAACTTTCCCTATCTCCCGTCTGTTTTACTCACCTTGTACCTCTCATCTACTGTTACATTTTCTGACATTGAGGTTCTGCAACTCATGAACAAAGTCATACAATAGAGAAAAGGAGAAATGAACTAGATGCTAAATTGTAATTAAAGCATTCTCTTTTTCGTCTATGCTACTTTTCACCTTTACTGTGGACACGCAAATCATGGGTCCTACTTTTTTTAGCTACCATATCATTTCCCTCAGTAGCTCATGACACAACTATAGTAGAATAAACAAAATTTAAGGCTACAACATGAACCAGCCGAAATATTGCTGAAATAGTGCCAGTAAAGGTAGTTATTTCAGTTTCTTTTCCATCTTGGACCTTTTAACATGACCCAGTCTACTGCAGATTAATGACTATTCAGGGGGTCCAGAATGTTGTATCCATTTTTTTTTTTTTTTTTTGTAAAAATTAGTAACTGTTCAGTAGAATAGCAAGCACAGAATTCTGATGTGTCCATGTAATACTGAAAGGGAAACATGAATAGTGCAGGGGATCTCTGAAAGGGAAACTGTTGGTTTAGGGAGAACCACTGAGAGAAACTATAAGGTTGACGGCTTGAAGGAAAACTATAAATCATCTCGGGGGGGGGGGGGATTTCATCTATAATCCCATGCTTGTAAATGCTGAGGAATTAATTTTATATCTATCACAAGAATTGAGTAAAAATTGGATAAATGATTGATCTTTTATGACAAAAAAAAAATTTACCTTTGAAAGGGAAAGCAGATATTTTCTTTTATTCTAGTTTCATTTTATTTTCTATTATTTTTTTTATAAGAATTGATTAAAAAAAAATAGAAGTAAATGACATCATTTAACAGAGGACAAACCCTCTTATAGAGATGTGTGTGAACGCCTCTTAAAAAAAAAAACAAATTATTTACTAAATTTATATAATGTGTGTGTGTGTATGATGGTGGAAGGATCCCCTCCCTTACCTTCCTCCTCAAGACATTCTCTCTGTCTGACTGAAAATTTGAATCTGGAAACAAAAATCTGGATGACAAAACAAGATATAGAATCATAAAAATCTAGTTCTAACCCATGAACGGTTGATTAGAGACACACACACACACACACACACACATATTCAGACCATGTAAAGAAAGCATCTAAATTTGCAGTTGCTTTTTCATGCTCTTTTCATGTTTGTTTTACTTTTTTCTTCTGATGTTATTGTACCATAATGAATTTTACATTGTTGAATTTACTTATGTTATAATTGTATTTATTTTGATTCATCAATTCTAATACAGTTCAAGAAGATAAAATTGGATTCAATATGCAGTTATGTATGACCTGTGATGCCTCCTGGGTAGATATTCCTTCCCATCTCGAGTTGATGAACACTTCACGATCCTTTGGAGTTCAGGTTGACCCTCGAGGACTACCCCATGGAGCTCATTACACAGAGGCAAGTATTATCTTACATATTTGCAATTTTTATCTATTCCATAAACTCTCCTTTTTGCAAAATAGGTGTCAGCCATTATATTTTTCTTTTTTCTTTTCAGATAAAAGCTTTTGATGTGAGCTGTCTTGAAAAAGGCCCATTATTCAGAATACCCATAACTGTTATTGTACCCATCAAGTAAGTGTTGTTTCTTTGATGAATTTGTTCCTTATTTAATGGTGGTGATAATTGCTTATTTATCAATAAAAGCATATACCCGTCAAAAATGTAAATTAATATCCTTTGAACAGTTTGCCAATTTTTGAGCAGTGTATATCCTTTGCTAAAATCTCAAGTTTTCAAAAGCTTTAGTTACTTACCCCACCCCAAATGGAGACAACCTTGCAAAACTCGTTACTTGAGAAAACTTGACCCATGTACAAAGTTTATTTTGAAATGGTAGAATTAGTGGTATTAATTGATATTTACATTATCTTACAATTGAAGTATTGGGCCTCTGATCAAGTGTAACGGTAGTGATAATATCGTCGTAGGTCAAGTTACTGCTCATGATGAATGTTTACAGACTCTTAAGCTGTCGAGGCCGAAGGAGCTAAATTCAGACCCCAAAACAGCTCAATAGGCATCACTGGAATAGAGCAATAAGATTCAAACTCTCTGATCCAAAATGTTTCAAATAAGTTTACGATGATTCTGATTAAATTTCAGAGCAATCAGTTAACGCAATTCTGAGTTTTATTCACTGAGTATTTCACACATGAAATATCAAGTCTGTTCTGTGACATTATTTAAAATGCCCAGGAGACAGAAGCATAACCTAAGGTAATTAAAAATGAAGCCTAGAGAATTCAGATCAAGATATTTTCATTATTTTAATGTTGGACCCCGTCTGAGAGCTAAATATGCCTAGGTATCTTTGTGAACCATTTGCATGCAGTGCAATGAGGTGATTTTTGCTCAGAAAAACCTTTATCAAAACAGTATTTTCTACCATCCTTAGGTATAAAAAAAACATACTATATGTTGGGGAATTAATCAAGGAATGAGGTTCAATCATTTAATACCAGAAAAAATTGCAAGGGAAGAAAATTTCAATGACATGGTAGCAATCTGATTATTTTCCGATCATATTTGTCGGGTGACTGACCTCCCCAGTGAAAGTCTCTTGAGCTTCGTCTTTTCTTTTCTCCAGGGTAACAGACACAGTGCACCATTCAGTATCTTTCAGCAATGTCCAATTTAAACCTGGCCAGATTAAAAGACATTTTATTCATGTTCCTGAGGGAGCCACTTTTGGAGGTGAGATTTTTCAATGATCCTTTCATCTGTATTTCTCCTCAGCATTTCTCTTTTCTTTTTCTTTTTTCTTTAATAATCAAGTCTTACAGTTTAATCACAAACTAGATGGCATTTTTGTGTCTCGTAGATTTTACTTTAAAACTTTCCCCTAGATCCATCATGCTAAATTTAGTTGAATCTGACTTCTAGTTATAGATGGAAATCAGATCATTATTATTTGGGTGAGTGTAAACTTCAAATCCCTCCTATGGTGCATGAAATTCTCTTGCTGACCCTGTGGGTAATAACTAGTTTTGAATGAAGTTTGTCTTATTTAAGTGATTGCTTTCTATGGTAAGCTAAATTGTTCACTTGTATCAAGAAATTCTTTATTGGTAAAATCATGATAAAGGCCCCTAATTTATCAAAAGGAAAATGTTTAAAATTATTTGTGTATTAGTTCCTAGTTTATTTAAAAAAAATTTTTATGTCAGAGTGATCCTACCACATTGAAATAAAGTTAATAATCTTAATGCAACGGGGACATTTTTTGTTTAATTTTTAAAAAATGAATGGATATAATTGATGTGGCAGAAAATATCCTTATTTGACTATAAATGTATTAACTGTTCATCTCTTATTTTTCAGTTCTGAAAATTGAATCTCGGGATAGTGAAAAAAGTTGTCGTTTCCTGTTGCACACACTTCAATTATCACCTCAGTGTCAATATAGGAAGCATGAATTTGATAAGTTGGTCACATTATCAGATCAAGGCAAATTTGTTCAAACCTTTCCAGTGTTGGTAAGTCTATGCATATACTTTCAGTGTAATTTTTGAAAAATAATTGACAATTTGTTCATATGTGGAGTTCTTTTGAGTAAAGATGCCTTATTATTTTATCAACATTTTGGATTCAAGCCATTGGGATCAATATGGCTGACCTGGGTAGGTTAAAACCTGAGTATCCTGAATTATATGGCTGACCTGGTTGAGTTTCAGGTCCTAGACACTCTGCAAAGGTTTTCTGTTAAAAAATTTCATAAGAAAAATGTTCATTAGATCCAGGACGTGTTGTGTAAGAACCTTACGCAAAATACATTTTATATACCACAAATGTAATGATTTTTATTTAATTGGATAATAGGATTTCGCTTTGTATTCTGTATTCACCCCCACTCTCGGTTTTGATGTTCTAATTTTTTTTTTTCCCTCCTTTTTCTTTGTTGTAGGATGGCAACATTTTAGAAGTTTGCTTAGCCAAATGGTGGGCAAATCTTGGTGAAGTTTCCCTCAATTACTCTGTCACTTTTCGAGGTATTCATGTTGATTCCAAACAGATAGTGATGGTGAGTTTTCTAAATAATAGATGTTTTACTGCATCACCCACTCACAAACATAACTATCGATTTATTTCATTAATTCTGCTTTTTTCATTTACTTTTCTGTGTAGATTCAAGTAAGAATACCGGCTTTAGATGCCGTCAAATATGGTAGTCAATCCTAATATACCATGCATGCCCTTAAAGATATCTGATAATAAACATGTCACATTATGATTATACATTGCTTACTTTGTGTACTGTTATTACTGGTAAATACTGGTATTCGGTGAATGTTACTACTATTGTTGTACTGCCAGATGTTATTTTCGGACTTGATGGTATATTTGATGTTACCGATACATGTGGGCCTATAGTTGACTAAGCTGCACCACTGATTTTTAAACAGCCCAAGTCACGGGTTATTAGATGAACAAATAACATACATGGTTATTCAAATATCAGTATAAACCATTCTCAGATTATAAAAGTCTTTGATTGATAGATGCACTAGCCTATACCACCTCAACAATACTGTACTTTGTGTGATGGCCTATACACACCAAGCAAGCTAGCTATGACAGGATAGCAATGAGTACAGATACACTATTATTATATGGTTTGTTGCATGTTTCGCTCAAGTAGTTCAGTGGGAGAATATTCAGTAGCCTAGACCCTTTGATTAAAATCCTCTTCAGAAAGAAGCAAGGTTCATGGAAAGTTTTTTTTTTCCTAAAAACTCCTTGCTAAATTATAGGTGAGTGTTGTACGTTGGAAAATGGGGTTTTTATCTACAAATATCTGTACTTTGCCTAGTGTTGTTTGCCAGTACTTCTGCTTAGGATCAGTGTGGTATCTGTGTCTTGATTGAAAACAAAAGAAATTTCATATATTGATGCATATTGCATTTTATATGAGGATTTTCTACTATAATCTATCATTATTACTTGACTTATTGAAGACAATTCATTCAATGTGTTTATTGACAACTGTGATAAACTGATGTCATGTCAGATTGCATATCTTAGAATCTTGAAATTCAACTTTCTACATTTTGCTTGCCATTAAAAACTAAACAGAAAATCAATTCATGAAATTACAAAAACCACTGACTCATCACTGACTTAACATGCATACACAGATAAATTTTTCAATTTTTGTTTTATTTTCTCCATTGATGTACTTAACTTTGACTCCTTTATAATTTTATCTTGACAGCACGCTGCTGATGGCATTGCTCGTTGCAATGTGAAGGCAACTCTGAAGCATGAAGAAATAAGCCCCAGTGTTTGTCTCAAGTTCTTGGCACAACCACTCCGGTAGGTACCACTTTGTGTCTATCTATACTAAACTGCTAAGAACCCACCCCCCAATAAATCAAGCAACTTATAAGATTGATCTATCTGTATAATGAACAGTGACTTTTTCTGTTTGTTTTTCTGCCAGTTCTTATGGTCTCTCCCACTGAATATAATGGTTTTACTGATAGAAATATCTCCCACCTACCATTTGAAATGAACTCCTCCACTTAGAGTTCAGTCACTTTTTGATAAAACCTCAGATGAAATTGATTAGATGTATACATTTATTCAGGCTATTGAAAGTTTAGATGTAGTGAATTATTAAGTATGAGAATGTGGAGAAAGTGCTCAAACTCAATGGAAACACAGGTAGATATTTTTTACCAAATGTGTTATGGCCTTGCGTGTGTATAGTATAGTATAGTGTGTGTGTATATATATATATATATATATATATATATATATATATATATAAACTTCGCTCCCATCCATTCCAACACGCATACAGCAAATGCACACCTCTTTAATTAAAACTGTGATTGAATGGTCTCTTTGTTAGTAGGTGTCAATTTAGTGAAGTTTTTGTTCATACCTACTTGATAATCAATTTTTCATGACTTGGATTTTGTCAAAATAGCTCTTGTACAGATGATTCCTTCATTCCATTGTAACGTGCTGTTTTTGCAAACAAAGTATGATCTCCATAATACTTGATAATTGGGGGGGGGCGTTGTTTTTTTTTTTTTTTTTGCCACATTTTTTTCACTTATTACATTGCAAAGGGTAGCCATTTCCACACACTTCTGAAAATTCAATGCCTCATTTTGAAAATATAATTAGAAAAATTGAAGTTTCTCAATTACATAGAATTGGATTTTTCGAAAAGTTTCACTCAACTAAATTGTGCACTCCCCTTTTCTGCATAAAAAAAAATTACATTTTTCAACAGTAGGGTATTGTATGTATCAGCATAGGTTGAAGGTTACAAAGAGATAAAATGTTATTACTGTCAATTTTGCAGGAGGTCACAGACCCCTGGCGAAATTGAAATTCTACAAATAACATTGAAACCCCCCACCCCATTCACGCATTTTGCCATGCAGTTACAAAACTTGCTTCAAAGCAGATAAAAGAGGGCATCTCATGCAATAACTTTAAGCTATTTGAATGATTTTTGATAAAATAAGTTTTAACAATTTATAATAATAAAATGAGTAATGTTTTTAATAAAATACAAATTTAGTTATATTTTGATGTTTGAGTGAATCTTGACAATTCAGACCAACGTAAGATTGCAAGGTTACTATATTCTCTCAATGAGACAATAATTTACTGTCTACCCATTTAAAAAAATTTTTTTTTTGCAAAACTGTATTAATAAAGATATACCTGTATCATAAACAAGTTTTGTCAGTTTATTTTTTTTTTTTTTTTTTTGTTAGCTTTCCTGCAAACCAGAGAGACTATGTGAAAACTTTTGAAATTGTGAAATTGAGATCCTTCAACTATCATTCATCATTTTCAAGGATGATTGTTTTTAATTTTTTTAGTTATTGTTGGTGTTTTTGTTTTTTTTTTTTTTTTTTGTTTCTTTTCCACTGTAAATCATATCACATATGATAAACATATTTTCTTTGCAGACCTGTTGAACACAAGTTGCGCAGCTTAAATGGGCCTAGAGATTTGTTACCTGAGGGTCGTCAAATTTATGCCATAGAGTTAACATATAATTTCCACTTGGTAAGTGCATCAACACCTTTTTCTTCTGTTTAGGCAGCATGGACATTTGTATGTTTGACCTTTTTGAACGAATGTAACTTGTATATGTTCAAGTACACGCTATGCATAGGTAGGATTTATACTATTTAATCACCTTTTTTTTTATTGTAAAATTTAGTATAATCCTTGAAAATGTTTTTAATAATTGTTCACTAACATTCCCCCCCCCCCATACATTTTCACTTATTTCTTGAGCAAGCATAATTTGCGAAAGTTTCCAATATTACACTTTATTTTTTTAAATTTCTCAGGAAAAAAAAAATCTTTTCTTTTGATAGATACTAGAAACTTTAAATCAAGTCTTTTTGATTCAGAATAATTTGTCACATTTTTCTATGATTTATATCTCCATGCATGTAAAGAAAATGTGCACAACTGATGGTTTTATTCTTTGGTCTTTTTTATGCATATACAAATGTTTATTTCTGTTTCTCCAAGAGATAGTGATCAAAAGCCTTGATGGTATATAAGAGTTAGAAAGGATTCAAAAGTTATGTACACATATTCATTCTTCCTCTCCTCTGATTCACTCAGATTTTATAAGGATCACATTATCAATTGAAAAATATTGTAAACAGCAGTCATCTTTTTGCTATCTGGAGGCTTGATCCTTGTTTACATATAGTTATCCACTAATACTCTGTATTATAGATTACATCCCATCCAGAATCCTGTTTCACCATGGCGGCCAAGGATATTGAGACCATTCTGAACGCCATGACCAGTAACCCCCACCCTCCTCTAATGCAGAGAAAGTGATAAAAAGTTGGCATAATTTTCTAAGTGCCACAAATACTCCTCTCAACTCAGAACGACCAAAAACAACTCCTCACTCCTATTTTTTCTTCAACTCATGATTTATTTTTTAATCATTAGACCTTCACTAAAGAAACGATACCCAGAAAGATAATGTTGGTAGGGTGGAGACATAGTCAATATATTTCTCAGTATTCTCTTTTATTTCTTTTTTGTTCATGAAGTTTCTGAGTTTCTCCCGGCCCCACTTTGTCCCTGTCTTAAAATGTTTCTTTTGTTTCTCTTTCAGAACAAAGGGGAAGAAGTAACCCCTGACTGTTCCCTACTAAGTGATTTGTTGTACGAGTCTGAATATGAGAGCCAGTTATGGATGCTGTTTGATTCCAATAAACAATGTATCAGTGCTGGAGATGCATATCCTTCCAGGGTAAAATTTTGTTGGCTTTTTTCAATTGTTTACCCTCTTTATAACAGTACTAGCTAGGATACCTGGCATTGCCTAGGGAAATCATCAAATATAACAACATTACAAATTATATTTTATGGGGATTTCTTAGAATCAATAGGGGGGGTGCTCTATTACTTTAACACATCTGAATTCTTGTTTTTATTTTACTCGTCATATTGTCTCCAAAGATCCGCTTATCCCTATTCTCACTACATAAGCTTGTGATGTGAGACTCTGTGCTCCTGCATGAAGATCGTGTTACAAGCAATATCTCACTGAAATATCAAAGTATATGTATAGATATGAAAAAAAATTATGATGCCAATTTTTTTTAACAATTTATGTCATCATTTGCGGTAATTTCTCATATTTATCACAGTTTGGTGCATTCATGAAGAGAAAACCCACCTTACCCCTGCCAAACTTCTGAAAGATCAGTTGACAATTTCACATCCCGGAAGAAATGCTCAATGGCTTTTATAGTATCTGGTGTGCTTGATAACATACTAAAAGTTGACAATAATTTAATCACTTTTGAGATAGCTGCCCTAGGCTGTAAATAGATATACTGCCCTCTGTCTACTGAGTCACTTTGTAGCAATTTAATTTCATTTTATATTGAATCTTTTTGCAATGATAAATCAAATTAAGAAACACCTCCTATTGAAAATTTGTGCAAGCCTTGCTGAGTCATTCACAGAATCAATCACATGAGATTAGTGGCTTTTGAGAGATCAGAGCAAAGTATGACTTTATCCCCAAAACATAGGATTGGGCACCAAAAGTACTTGAGTAGAATGAATAAATTTATGAACAAGTTATAGGCACTTCATGATTTATCTTGAACATCATCTTCCGGTAGCAAGACTGTCATAGACTTTTGATTTGTTATTAAGCACACCTGGTACAAGATCCATTGAAAAAATTTGCCTAGGATGTATTCTGAACAAGAAATGGGCATTTGGAGGATTCGGCAGCCATCTTGTAAATTATACCTTTCCAGTGGGCAGATTCTGGAAGGCTTTCAATGTTATTCGGCACACTTGACACTACAAAAAAAAATTTGAGAGAACTTGTCTAAGATGAAGAATTAATGGGTAATGGGAAACTTGGGAATTTGACTACCATTTTGGGCCCCATCTTGAAAATTACATCTTTCCCGTTGATAGAATGTGATAGACTTTCAATATGATTGAACATGCTTGATCCTGAAAAAAAAACAAAAAAAAAAAAATCATTGGGAAAACTTGTCTAGGATGAATAATGTACAAGTAATGGACATTTTAAGGATTTGGTGGCTATCTTAAAAATTATACCTTTTTAGTGGTCCGACTGTGGTGGACTTATAGTATGTCATTGAGCACACGACAATCATGAGAAACATTTTGTTGCTTTTGGGGGGTGATATGATGTGGGTTTTTTTAAGGGGGTCCATAATGCAGCCAACTGATTTGGCATTCAATTTGGATGCCATCTTGAAATTTATACCTTTCCAATAGACTTTTTATGTTATCGAGCACACGTGATACTACAATGAAACGTTGGAAAAATTTGTCTAGGATGAATAATGAATGAGTAATGGACATTTTGAGGATTCGGACGCCATCTTGGACATTAAATCTTTCTAGTCGTCAAACAGTGGTAAACCTTTGTTATTGAGCATACCTGACATAACATTGAGCCATTGAGAAACCTTTTAAAAATTTTGGGGGTAAGGTAGATTTTTTTAATTCTTTTTTTATGAATGCACCAGACTGTGATAAATGAGAAATTACTGCAAATGATAACATCATAAATTCAAATCAATAAATTGTTAAATAGATGGCAACTTTTTTCTTCTTTACATTTGATTTTTCAGTGAGGTGTTGCTTGTAAAATGATCTTTACCTGGAGCAACATTTTGAACACAAGGTCCTGTTCTATTTACTCTATAAATGATGATTGCTACTAAACATTAAACAAGCGTAATCACTATTAAATATTGTTTTATTTTTCTCCTTATATGATATCTATTTATTTATTTATAGCTTTTTCAGTGAATTTTACAAGTTGTAAAAGTCAATTTTGAATTGATTTCTCAACCACATTTTAAAAAAACTACCCACTACTCATCCTCAGGAATCTATTGAAGGTTTTTCGCTATCTTAGACACTTGACATTATATTATGATACAAATACATATATTCAAATAACTGACTTGCTATTCTTGCATTTCCAATCTCAAAGAAAAACGTCTGCTTTTTCCTTCTTGTTATTTTAGCTTTTATATCTCATTCCAAATAATTTTTTACTTCCTCTTTTAGTATAGTGTAAAACTAGAAAAAGGAGACTACAGCATTATCCTTCAGATCCGTCACGACAACCGAGAGATGGTTGAAAAGCTTAAGGACACAGTTCTTGTGTTGCATCACCGTCTGCAGACAGCCATTAGCCTGGACATTCACACAAGCTGGCAGAGTGCACTCTCCTCCCAAGGCAAGAAGCTGTGCTCCCTTTGTGCTCATAAGGGCATTACATATCCGCTATTTTTCAGTCCATTGCCAGATGACAAGTAAGTATCTTTATATTTACATATCTGACGTATTTTGATCGTTTTAGAGTCAAGTTGAAGCAAAATAAGTTATCTAGGTTAATTGTTCTTGGAAATCGGCAAAGTTTTATTGTAACTATTTGAGTTCACACTTTGTGTTTGCAAGTTAATTCTCTATCAGTATAAAGTTCTCGTGCATTTGGATAGAAAAATTACGAAGCCAATTGACTGGTGTTATTTTCTATTTTTTGCCATTTGAAGCTTTCTTTTTTTTCTCTCATTGTGAAAATCATTTGATGTTTGTGTTTGCAGACTCCCCAAATCTCATGGTCCAGGCAATTACCTCAGTGGATCTTTGTTCGTGTTGAAAGATGAGCCAGTCAAAAAATCTGTGAGTAATTCTTTGGTTCCGAGAAAGCCGCTTATTGTTATCCCTTTGAGACAGCAAAGAATTTACGCTCATTATTATGTAATTAACCTTTAGCACTTTCTTTTTAAAGGGTGCCAATATTTTATGCACTTGGAAACCTAGGAAGTCTGTAATTTCTTGAGTCTGTTCATATATGACTGACATGACAACACTACGACTAAATTCAAACAAACTATCTCCCAGTGATCAGTAGTTGAAGAAACTTTTTTGCTAAGTAATTTAAGTTGCCTACAAATTACTCAAAATTTGATTCCTTGTTATAAACAACTTTGAATTTTTTTTCTTCATTAAATGATGAAATTTATTTACTACTTGATGAATTTTTTATTCATTTCATGTGTTTGTGCTGACTGATTTTAATAACATTATCCATAATTGTAATAAACTGCTTCCACTGTAATTAGATGTTTATTGGCCTGAATCAACTTTGCCATAAGTCCTGATTAGTAGATCACCCAGTGTGGATTGGACTCGCTACGCTTGCAGGTCATTGCAAATATACTTAGTATTACTCTATGGCAAATGCAATAACTTTTCCCTCATTCTCATAATTTCCCTGATTCTCAATGTAAGTTGAAATAAATACTGTGTCCTGGTTTGATATCAGTTTTCTTTATTCTGAATATCTTTATTGTTAACCAAATAACTTAAATAATAGGCATTTCTATCTTTGGTTTTAAGATAGAACACAAACCTCTTGCATATCAGTCCATGCTTTTAACTTACAAGTGTATAAAAATCAAAATGTTGATTTATTTATTTTTTTTTCAAATATATAAAAGGCATTATCTGAGTAATTCAAGGTTTCTAATTTTTAATCCAAGATTTAGTCATTGGTATATGCTCAAAGTACAAAAGTGCAGTCTTAATTATACTCTTATCAAGATTTGGCAACCTCTCTAAAAATATTGCGTTGAAAAATAGTGAAAAGACCAGTGCAGAGGGAATTTAATTCACCACTATCCAGTGTTCAGCTGTGAAAATTAAGTCTACGTCACCAATCCCACCACCCCAAAATGGTTCATACTGCTCTAATAATTATTCATACTACAGCAACCTTGCCCACCCCTTCCTCAATTTTAAAGTACTGCCACTAAAAATATTTTTTTTTTTTTTTTTTTTTTTTTTTTCTGTTACCAAAACGAAACTACCAAAACAAAAAACCTACAAAAGCAACACTGGCAATATACCCCTTTTTTGGGAAATGAGGAAAGAGTCCGTCTGTTGTTTTGTTGAACCCTGGAAGTTTGGATTTGGCCTACCGAGCAGACCCTCCAAACTACCCCCTCACTGTATCAAGTTTAAATTTGTAGAATATAGTTGAACAAGCCTGAATTCTGATTGACACAAACTAAGGGATCAATTCAGGATGAATTCTCATTGCAGATTGAACCCTGTCTAAAAACCTATTTAGGGGAGGGAATTTGAAGAAAAAAACAACAAAAAATTTTTCCTGGTACCCAAGAGAAGTATTTATGCTAAATTTCAAGTCTCTACAATGAATGGTGTGTACTGTGCCAACAGCTAATACATAGTGTCTAGTGAATATAAGAAACCCTCAAACCTGACAACATTGTTGTAACTCATCTTTTGGGCTGGTGATGATGATGATGATGATTGGTTCCCTACAAATCGCTTTGTAGTCTCTGAAGTGTTATACCATAGACTCAAAAAAAAAAATATTGTTTTTGTAAAATTGGTGAAAGTGCTAATATTTTGCCGCTTTTCTCTCCAGACCTCTGTGCCTTTCAAATACACTTTAACAGAATGTGTAAAGAAGAGCAAATGCACCAGTTGTAAAAACAAAGACGTCAAAGAGAAAACACCTGAAGAAGAATATCAAGAAGCACTTCGTGATTTAAGGATTTCTTGGATTACAAAGTAAACCTGTTTCTTTTTGCATGTTTATCAATGTCTTCTTTCTGTTTCGTTCCTTGCAAAAAGTTTGACAAGAATAAAATCTTTCTCTTCAGTCCCTAGATCTGTACAAAGCAAGAAAATAGCTGCTTACCTCCTCCTCACTAAGTCTTATAAATTATATCGATTAAATCTTATGGTTCTTCTGCACTACAGTTTTTGCCCTTTTTATTCTTGTCTGGTTTAATGGGAATAAATAACTGAATCTTTTGTATATCTTAAAATATTCTAGTTGCTTTTTATCACAACTTACTGAGACTATCAATTTATGGCCGTGAATAAACAGCACAGATCAGCTATAAGAATGATAGTAATAATAATGAAAAAAAAATGTACTCGTCAGAAATTGACAACGTTTTATCTGGGGGGAGGGGGAATTTGAAAAGCAGGTTAATTTTTAAAATCTTCTGTACATCATTCTATAAAAAAAGTAAATTTTGTCTTACCAAAGGAAATAATGCTTGCTTTTAAGAATCTTTGATATTAGCTTTCTAAAAAAAAATTTTTTTTTTATTTTGCAGGTTAGATGAAAGTGAAGAATTATATAAAGAACTTTGTAAGGAATACAAGGATTATTTGCCACTTCATGTTGCCAAATTGCAAGCTTTAGATTCAGATAAGGTAAATTAAATCTTACTTTTTTTTCCTTCTTGGCCTTTTATCTTTTTTCTGTGCTAGAGCCAAGCCTCAATTATCGAAGTTGTTCATAGTAACAATCTCTTTTTACTTCCCTTCCCACCTTTCCTGTTGAAACTAAAAGTGTGTGGCAAGGAAATCCTGTTTCTGCTGTCAAAACTTATACAATAAATGCTATATTACAGGATGTGCCAGATAATTGAGATCAGATTATGAGATTTAGAAAAAGAAAGATATTCAATTGAAAAAAAAAATCAATGATTTGATAGAAATTGGTACGCTTGTTCAACTAAATTTCAAAGAAACAAGTTATTCATTAAAACTGCCCTCAGCTTCGAGGACGATCTCAATGCAGTCTAGAAAGTGACTACATGCCCAGATTAGGTGGTTCTCATCTCTGTTGGCCATCTCATCCATGATGGTGGTCTTCGATGTGTTTTTGTGAATATGGGGCCCACTGGTTGATTTCCTTCTTAGTGGTGGCCTGGTGGATTTACGTCAGAAGAGCTAGGTCACCTGATCGTGAAAATTCTCTGCCAACCACTCCTGGGTAATGTTGGCCATATGTTGGAACAGTCCAACTGGACTTGAATAGCTGGGTGCACTCTGTAGCGGGATAGTATTAGTTGCTTTTAATTAAATTTAGATAATCGGGAATTTAAACTGTAAATTTTGTTGTGCTACCGCTCAAATTTGAAAAATCCCAGGGTTTTGTGAATAGTAGGCAGAATTTACAAATATTGCATGTTCATAGAATAAAGGTTGCTCTGCATTTAAAATATTGATTGGTGGTTGATAGTGTAAACAATTGCATTATGACTTTAGTCGAATTTGATGTTAATAAACATCTTAGTTTTTTCTGAATCAACCTTTATTCCTCACAAAATTAAAGTGGTTCTTGAACAAATTTATTCTGATCAAAAATGAGTTTTCTCATTCAATTGCCCACAAAATCAATCATCTTTTTGTGAAATCCTTAGCATCGAAGTATCATAAATAGCAACACAGTCCACTGGTCCTGACAAAGCCAAATGTCTTTTAATAGTATTTCAAAAATTTAAAAATACTATACCAGAAATTATGGAAACTAGTATACACATCTTTTTGGTCCCCCAAAATATATAATCAAAGCATAAATGAGAATGCAGGTCTGAATAATTCATGGAATAATGACCATACATCTCAGAATTTCAGAGACTACAAAAAATTATCTGCACACCTTTTTATTCAGAGGTGTTGGTGGTCTAATGGTTAACAGCATGGAGAATTGAATCAGCAAACCAAGTTCAAAATGTGGCCGGAATAGTTTACATACCCTCAACACTAATGCCTTTGGAAAAGCATAAATCCACTTCTCCCAATGCTATGAGTAAATAGTAAAGAGCCTTTTATCCCTGTAAGGCAGTCCATCCTAGGTTCTGGGCTAGCACCCTGTAAAAACCCACATTTGCTACAATGATTGGATCTCCATGGATCATTTGAGAAATGGAGACAAAATCCTTGCTTCATGTATCACATGGCCCAGGAGAATCTAAGCTGAGGACTTCATATTTCCTTTTCCTCTTTACAGGACAGATTGAAGAAACTACCAGAAATCACAAAAATTGCCAAATACATCCTCAACCAAATTGATAAGGATGCTTTGCTGGCTTACTACGGCATGAAGTCTGATCCACGACCTAATTCAGCGAGCATAAAAGTGTATGTTGCCTTTTATTTATTTTTATCACTAAATCAAGTCACTTTTTTTCTTTTTTTCTTTTTTTCTTTTCTCCATAAAGCTCTAGCAAAGTATTACATGAAATATCTTTTCTTTCTTTTTTCTCTTTACATCATAGAGAATAATGCTAAAAGTAAAAGATTAACTAATGTAATTGTATTTTTTGCAGATTCAATATATTTAGAGATAATTTGTCATTATTGGAGGTTTTTGAGCCCTTAACTGGAATGGTTTCTTACCGAGAAGTTCAGACTAATTTTCAAGTACGATTTCAAATTTGGTCATAATGCTGCTCAAGCTGCTAATCTTCGTTTCAACTTCAAGTCCATAATGAAATGTTTGATTATAATTTCTGCTCTTTCTGAAGCTTAAGAAATTCATAGTGGTGGTGAATTATATTTTGAAAATCGTTGGAAAAAAAACGGTTACTGCTTCAAATGGATCATATTTTGATTGAATATTCAATGTTTTTTGTTGTTCATATCATCCTTCATCTTACTATTCAAAGAATATTTCTTATGTCACAAATGAATGATTGAATTGCAGTGATATGGACAAGCAGAAAAACATCCTGATTGAAACCTATGTGAAACTTGGGTGTTCCCAAGCTGATACTCACTTAGAAGGTCTTGAAACGTCCATCAGCATAGCCAGCTGTGATGATGCTCCTGTCACTGGGGTGGAGGATGATGTGGATTGTGAACATGTCATCCCTAAGGTGCCAACACAAGAGATTGACATGATCTTTGAAGAATTGCTCAAATGGGTCGATCCTTTTGACATGAAAGTGAGTGCTGGTGCTTTTTCTATTATTTGCTTCTTAATTGCTTTCACTTTAGAATAAGGAATCAATTTGAATGTTATGTTCTCCTAATTCAATAATTGGTAGTCTCTGAATTTTTGAGTTTTTAATTAGGATTTGGAGTACTGAAATTTATGTATTCTAACAACTTCAACATTTTCTAATTATATGAAATTTTGAATGAGTTATTGTGCCTAGTATTTCATGTTAAAAATTATTTCTATAGATGGTTTATTCATATTGAAATGTATCACAGTTGGTCTTGAACTTTTCTCTTATAAATTTGGTTCATTCTTTAATTTAAAAGGAAAATGTGTATTTTTATAACTTCGGGATTTAAATGTACAGTCACTTATATATAACTGGTTTTGGGATAGTGTTCAGTTCAGCAGACTTGTTGCTGAGAAATCAAAACTACCATGTTGGCCTGGCTAAATCCAGAAGTAAATCATTTCTCAATTGAATGAAGGTTCCAAAACTATGTGATACCAAAATTGCTATCCATGCATCAAAAAATGAATAATGGTAGCATTGCACTTTGGATTGTGAATTCTAATCCTTGTGCTGATTTTGTATGTAGAGCATTTGTCTACAAAGGAGGTGTGGAGTGGTATAACGGTTACCAGTAGACAAATCAGAAGACAGTGAGTTTTGACTGAGTCTGTTCATATTCACTTCGTACTTGCTCTTGGGAAAGGCTTGAACCCACTTCTTTTCCCCACCTATTCGTAAATAGCAAGGGAGTTGGAACCCTTTGGCCCTGTAAAGCCACCCATCTAAGATGAAGTTACTCTGGCAGAAGAACCTACAGCTTGGCAGTTGCCATAGCTGGTCCCAATCCCAATTGGAGGAAAGTTGGGTGTGAGAATAGAAATTCCACTCCATAAACCTTACTTGCTACTGAAACCGCAGCAGAGTAGTTGTGGCCTTTTGCTCCACAAGAAGTCTATAGGAATAAACATTTGTCTTTAATTTTTTTTTTTTTTTTCCTTTTCTTAATCAGTATTTATTGAGTGATTTTACAGTTTGATTCCTCATTTGGCTTCAAAAATTTGTAAATGCACAATTTTTGTCGACACTTGCTTACATATTCTTGATTTTAACTTTTTTTTTTTTTTTTATAACACAAAATATTTTTTGACTGATATGATTTGCCCTTTCTTTGCTGAAACTGATCATTTTATTCTTGGCTAGAATGGACAGCTGTGCTTTCAAGGTTTCTAAGCAGATATTGGCTTTTGCTGCCAGTTTCTAAAAGCTTGTAGGTTGGAAATGCTTCCATCTGTCATTCTCTGGTGAGAATAATTAAAAATGTTTGTTTCATTATCCAATATTTGAATAAAATAATTCTGCACTGTAGATACAATATAAACCTGGTGGGATGTGTTCTAATGGAATGGAAAACAATATTTTTGTTCTATTTAGTATACAATGATTGACTCCAAAACAATGAAAGATTAACGCTCCGAGTAGAGTTGTGATTAAAAGCGACTAAAAAAAAAAAAAAAAAAAAAAATCAAGATGAATGAAAAAGGGGTGAAATATAATGGTTTACGATATTTGATCTAATAAAAAATAAATAGATAACCAGAGTTGTGTTTTCAGGATTCATCAAGCCTTTCAGGAAAGCATTTGGCTTGATTATTGGCTCCAGCATCTGCATCCATGTGCAACAAAGCTTCTTTAATTTCAGAATGGAACCTCTCTCTCTCTCTCTCTCTCTCTCTCCTTCTGTCTCTCTCGCTTCTAAAAAAAACAAACCTTTATCTTTTATTTTTTATTTTTTAAAATTTTTCTTAAGATTCCATGCTGCTAAAATTTGTTTTTCATCAGTTTCTTTTGAATTTTTCAGCTGCAAAATGTTGTAATCTGTGCTTTTGTGCCAGATTCTCATGCATGTTGAATTCTAAAAATCTCTGGTTTCTGACCTCATGGCTAGAAACAGATAAGCTT
Organism: Thysanoteuthis rhombus; assembly: GCA_963457665.1. NCBI lineage: Eukaryota > Metazoa > Mollusca > Cephalopoda > Oegopsida > Thysanoteuthidae > Thysanoteuthis > Thysanoteuthis major. The sequence continues at coordinate 34,119,627 of OY735209.1, read as the reverse complement.
TTAACTTAGAAGGTTTAATTTTGTTCTTTTGCTGGTCTAGGTGTTTTCCAGGCCATCGCTGTACATTTTGTTGTTTCCATGCCAATCTTAAATCTGTTGCCTTAGCAAATTTTCAGGCTGACAGCTTCTCCATTTCTTCTTCTGCCGGCTTTCAATCTTTTAATATTTTTTTTTTCCCTCCCATCATGACCATTCAGCTTTAACTTGTGCCTTATTTATCTACAGCCAACACAACCTACTTGTGTATGTATGCCTGCTTATAATATTCCTATCCTCGTTATTCTTGCTTTACATAAGGCTTCTTTTTTTTTTTTTTCTTTTTTTTTTTTTTTTTCATTCCATCCATATTGCATCCCTTGAATCTCCCCGAATCCGGTTTTCCTTTGTTATCCCAAATTGGTACCAAAATCTACATAGTGTACTTATGCTACTTCTATTTTTAGCCCCCCCTCCCCAACCTCCCATGTGACAAAGACAAATTCAGTCCTTCCACTAAACACCATGTGATTTCCCTGATTGATTATTAATTTTGGATTACACACACTTTCAACTTAGTTTCCACTGTATTCTTCCCCGGTAATATTCAGTTTCGGCGGTCTTGAGAATTGTGACTATCTAAGGCTAGGGTAAGATCATTTTTCACCAAAGTGACTGCCTAGTTTGCCTTTTTGATAACCTTAGCCCCATTCCCCCCCACCACCACTACCACCACCACACACACATGTATTTCCGCCTTCCTCACCTTGATTAATAGAGATAGAGAAGCCATCAGCCGAAACAAAAAGTATCCACTTGTAAAAATGTCAAATGCTCCGGTATAGCTTTTCCACTGTGTGTTAAAAAAAAAATATATATATATATATAAAAATCAAACAAAACTTTTTGGAATTTGTTTTGGTTTCTCTGGTTGATTTTCTGATAAAGAATAAAGTAGAAATTATTTTATTCCAACGTTATTTGGCTGATGGTTTGAATACTCTTACATTCAGTATAACTATCTCTGCTCTTCTGAAATGATCAAATAATGATGATTTGATCCAGTGAGGTCACCAAGCAAGCATTCAAAACGATTATTCAATGGATTTTGATGCCACATTCTATTTAAACATGGAATCACTGTCTACATAAGATAACTTTTAGTTGCAAGCCCTATTACTGTCTACTTTATTTATGCTTGTTAATTCTATCTGAATCGTTCCTATTTTATTGACAAGAACTTTAAACCTGACTCTTGCCCATCCCCTTCCAAAAATGTTACGAGATCAAATTTAGGATTCTCTTTTTCATTTTGTTATTTTTATTCTTTTGTGTGTGCGTATTTTTCATTTGTTTTTGTTACTTTTTGTTGTGCCTTTTATTCTATAAGAATCTTTAAAATAAGCAAGAATTGGCCAAAGAGCGCTCTCATAAAGTTCTGCCAATCTTAAATGGTACATATACCATAGATCTGTGTACAAATGTATCCAAATATCTCCCGTATGCATACATATATCCTATGTTTATGTATATATGTAGTAAGGCATTCATTTTGTATCTATTTGTACGTATAAGATTAAAAGGGTTTGATTGCAATATTCATTGGTCAATTTTTGTGGTGAGTAAATTCAAAAAGAATTGAGTGTATTTTAAAAATTGTATTGAATAGACACTATCAAAGTGCAACATTCTTTTCTAAGCATGATAATGTCTGATATAGAAAGAGTAGAGGCCAGTATACATGCAAGCATGTACCCTGCTATTTTATGACTTTAATTAACCACTTTGGTCCAGTTGTTTGCTATTCAAACTGTTTTTTTTCATACATGTCAGTTTAATAGAAATCCATGTTTGGGTTATTTTTTCATATTATTGTACGTATACTTTTTGTTCAGTTTTACACAAACATGTACAGAAATTATAGGATATCAAAGACAAAAAACTTGCTAGACAAGTAGAAAGTGTTTATTATTTTCTGTTTCCCATTTTTACATACGGATATATGTGCGATATTTGGACGTTTGTATACATAGCTACACCTGAAAAAGTCTATGACTATATGTATTAAAGCATTTAATCCAGTCATTTCAAATTCTCAATGTATTTGTATTAAAGAGAATCATAATTCTGGTGGGTGGCAGTATTTTTATTATTGTCTATGTAAATGGCAGGTGAGCGCCCGGCTGCAACAACAAACGATGAATGAGGTAAACCTATTACTATTTTCCTTTTTATATTCATTTATTTTCTAATTTCATTTAATAATTTATCATTATAATAGATGTATCGTTTTGTTTTAATGTCTGGTTGGGTATGTATAAATAGATTTTATATATCATGTAAAAAAAAAAATTTTTAAATTGGGTAATTTTTGAAAAAATTTTTTTCTTTAGTTCTTTGGGAATTTTTAGACTTTTAGTAGTTTTTATTCATTGTAATTGTTTACTTTTTGTTATTGTTCTGTATTTTCAATCTCATGAAAAATTTTCAAGTATTTTCAAAATCTTAACCTAGACTTATCTTTTTAGATAAAGTGATTAATGTTACGAACCCGTTTTGAAAATCAACCACCATGACTTTGTAATTTGCTTTTATTATTTAAAAAAAGCCTAAGAAAGAAATGAAAATAACCAAATCTTTCTGTGTTTTCTGCATACAGAGTAATGATTCAGTTTTCCCATTGCACAATTTCTATTCCCAACATTTTTTCCTGCCCAATCACTCCAACAAAATGGTCCACTTAACAATGTTTATTTATAACATAACTTCCCAAATTAACTACTAATATATTAATTTCTGGAATTGCCCTATATATATATATATATATATATATATATATATATGGAAATGCTTCTTGTAGATGAATGAGGGGAAAATTCTGTATCACCCAAACAAGCTGTATTGTATCAATGGACTCAATTACCTGTATGCTCAATTGATTTATACACCCTGTCCTAGTTAAATCCCTGAGTCAGGCAATGAAATCCATATATTCTGGTTCAGTGGAGTGAGCAGACGTATCCCAAGGACAGACAGCAAAGAAGAATCAAGTAATGAGATATTCTCTAGCGTGAACAGTGGAATGAGAACATGAATTGAATTAAGGACTCAATTTGAGATTCCAAGAACTTTAATAGAATGAATGAAGCCAATGGATACAGCATCCAAAATGTGATTGCAATAACCAAGATGTGGACACCAGTTTGAATAAATACGTACAATGATGATAATTCCTCGTTTCAGAAATTCAGACAGAAACTTACATATTGATTTATTCTTTTAAGAAGGCTTACAAGAAAATCAGTTGAATTTTTAGTCCATCAGAATGCTTATTTTTCAACAAAGTCTGAAACTTGTGTATGTGGAAGATAATTTGGCCATTTTGTATCCCAGTACAGGTCTTTTACCACATTGCCCCAATATACTCTTTGCATTTTTTTATCCCTTCACTTCGGAAGATTTTTGTGCATTTTTTTCTTCCCTAATTCGTGTCATATCTAATGTTGCATTCCCTCATCTCTCCAAATAACAATAATATTCTTGGATAATGTTAATGGAAATAACTTTGATAATGATAATAATTCATCAGGCTCTGTATACTAAAAAAAAAACAACCAAAAAAACCCTGGTGTAAAAAGGATCAAATTAGAATTGATTGTTATTAAAAGATGATGGTACCATATTATGATTTTATTTATCCTGCATCCTCCTCTGCTTCCTTTTCTGTACCTTCTTTTTCTTCTCAGTTTAACCTTCTCTATGGTTTGTGTATGCTGTTTGTAACTCTCCCTGACCCTTGGTTGATAATCAATGTTGTCACTTCTGAGCAGCTATCAGATGTCCCTAATTCAAAATCTATTGATTGTTGTTTTTATTGTTGTAGTTCTTTATCTTGTTCTATTCATATTCGCGGTTGGGGTGCTACTTTTTTTTCTTTTTTTTTTTTTTTTTTCTTCAAATGAGGAAGAGAATATCTTGTGTTGTAATCCACTGTAGATTTACTCTTCCACATAATTCTTGGATGTGAATGTTAATATTGAATTGACTTCAACTGTGATCAAACCGTAAAATTGGGTGGGAAGATAAAGGAATGTCTTTTTCAAGGCTTACTCTCTTCATCTTGGAGACATGAAATGTATATTTTGATAGAGAAAAGTGAATAATGTTGTTGGTCTGTGTACTGTATTGATTGGGTTCACTTCCCTGCTGATTGTGTGTGATGATTGATATTTCAGCCATCTTGTTTCGGCATCTTGTGCATCTTGGTTAGAAGAAAAACAAACTCTTGTTCTCTCTGTTTTGTCTGTCTTTTTTTCTTCGTGTGAAACTTTACCAATGACTGAGAAGACCTTATTGAAGTGAGGAAGTTCAATTTAATTCAGAGTTTTTCAAACAATCACTCATTCTTTCTGCTATTTTATTCCCACAGTTTTTCGGTTGATCTCTTCTAAGGCTTCCTTCAGGTGTTACTATTCATGTGAAAAGAGAGGGTTCCCCCCCACCTTTTTTTTTTTTCTTCCATTCCCTCCAGGTAATGAAAAGCAAAACCAAAGTTTAAATGTTAATACAAGTCATTCTATTTTCAGCAATGCTTGTAGTACAGTTTGTTACATATTTTTTTTCATGTGGAGCTGTTCTTGATTCTTTTCTCTGATAAACAAAATTCAATACCTTGTCCTTGCTGAGCTATGAATGCCACACCACATTGGAATCAACATTTTGTCTGATTTTATGCATCTAGCCCGCAAGTTTATGTATGTTGATTCTTTCAATTTCATTTCATCATGCTAGATGCATAAATAAGACCGACGGGTTGGATTTCAACATTAACTAAGAAAAGAATTGAGAACATCTCTGCATTAAAAATTATGGAGCAAACCTTACTGCTTGCATTGCTAAACCATTGAATGGATTGGCTTGAATATTGTAGGAATAACAAGAATAACTATGAGTTCAATTGTCCAAAATTCTTTGAATGATAATGACTTCCTCTCCTATAGACAACAAGTTTAATTATTATTATTGTTGTTTTTAATGATTTCTAATAAGATTACTGGTCGTTTGATAAAATTTGAATACACAAGGGTTGAATTTATTGAACTTGATTTAGAATCATTTTAACAAACTGGACTCATAAGCAAACCAAATCCAACTTTCCTCTTAGTAAACTCTGGCCTTCACATTTATTTGCTAAAATTAAAATATATTCACTATCAATGTTTATAACTATTAACTAGTGAAACTAAATGAAATATTTGAATGACATAAATTATCAATAGAATTTGTTGCTACCAAATGAAAAGAGTGAAACATGATAATGCTTAAAAAGCTGTAAATGCCATTCTTGTTATACAATTGTGTTTAATAAAAAAATTTTAAAAATTAAAAAAAAAATCCTTGTGGCTCAGAAGAATTCTGTGCCTTTCACGTAAGTATTGACCTTGAATGATCTCTAAAGAGATCACATACTGTTTTGGTCAGTTATTATCTAACATTGTTTTATGTTGTAATTCTGTTACTGAATTATTACTTAACCAGTACTACTCAACAAGCAGTTGAAAGCATGAATCTAAACTGCTATTAGATGCTAAGCTCATTTCTTTGTACCTCTGTTTTGATTTATAGAAAAAAAGATGACTTTCTTTTATGGATGTCTTCAGCTGCTCCACAAATTAAGAAATAATGGCAGCCACGGTTTTGTTTTTAGATTGTTCTCATTTCAAGAAATACTAATGACTTTTTTTTTCTCTTTCATCAGTAGTGCTCCCCCCCCCTAATGTTGTATATGGCATTAATGAAAAGTTTCTGAAAAGGAAATACTATCTAAATATAATCACTGAGGTACATGGAAATGTCCTTGAGGACAGCCATCAAAATACTTTAACCCTTTCAAGACAAGCCTATAAAGGTGCTTAATTACCAAATTGATATGTCCCAGTAAACTTCTAGAAGAGATATACAGGGCATCTATATCCCAAGAGACACTGAAACCTTGAGATACATATGTACCAGGAATCTCGAATATGTTAAGGCACTCTTTAGGTATGGTGAATCTGAAAATAATTTTGATCAAGAAAGTCTGTCTCTGTGTCTATTGGTATATAGATATGCAAGCTAATTGTTGAGTTGCTGGGTGATTTGTGTATCTTACCTGTGATATAGTTTAAGAAATTGTCCACACGTGCTAATTTTGACTTAATATATTTTTCATGGCTCCCTGCCGTACATATTTCACTTTTTAATAATAGAATCATTAGAATGAAACCAATGCAATGTAGCATCAAAAGATGAGTAACTGTGGATAAGTGAATTCATTAAACCATAAATCTTGAAATGTGGATAGTGGTTACCAGCACAGGAGACATAATTGACAAACTGAATTCAAGTTACATTCACTTTTCACTGATACCCTTGGGGAGGGTATGAATCTACTTATGCTTTCAACTATCGATAAATAGCAGGGCACTTGGAACCTTCCCTCTGTAAGGCAGTCCATCTTGGACGTGAACCTAGCAATCTCAATCTATGAAACCCATTGGTACTGAAACTGCAATGCGGTCCTATGCTCACCAAAGAAATTACCGGGAGCGGGGGTCAAAATACTTGAGCAGAATATTAATTTTCAGATTGGATTGAAATTTTGAACTCTTGTCAATGTGTTATAAACAATTTTGTACTATTCAGTGATTCTTTCAGACTGACATCCTCGTATTTCTTGTTTTTATCACAAATCTCGCTAAGACCTTTTGATAAAAACAAAGACTAGCTTGCTTGTCAAAAACAAAATAATACAGGAATTGATGTTGGGCAATCTCAGAAATTCAAAGAGAAAAGCTTAAAATTTAATACTTAATTTAAAATTATCCAAATATCGTGATCATAAAAATAATTTTTAGGTTGAGCTTACAACGTAAGACAAGTTTATATTAAAATAAAGGACTAGCAAGTTTGTATATCCATGATTTTAGTTATTTGGTAAAAAGTTTTTGTGAGACAGAAACTTGAGCATGCATATTTGATTGATCAATTGCATGCAAGTGTTCAACTCCTGTGAAATAGAAAAATATCCATTTGTACGAATGGATGCCAACCTTTTCTATCTGCAGATTTACCTGAAATCAATTTTGACTTTTTTTTTTTTTTTTTCATGTGATTTTAAATAAACAATTTTTACTAAAACTGAAATGAAAGTTTGTATATCAGTGGTCCTTTTTTTGTTCCAGAAAATGAAATATTTAAAAATAAAATTATATTTTGATTCCAGGATTAGTTTCTACAAAATCTTTGGTAAGCAACAAAAACAAAACATTTCAACTGCTACTAAATAAGTTTAAAATTATCTAAAATTTTGAGGTATGTACTGTGATAATTTGATGGTTTATTCAAACTATTTTTGCTTCTTTCAGTACATTTCAGCTGGTCAGCTCTCCAGCCTTTGTCTAGTAAATGTTGTATATTGGTGATATTGCAATGACTGAATATCTTCTGCATATGACATTCACTTGGTGAGATTTGGAGAAGTGACCAACAAAAACAAGGTGTTGAAAGCAACATTTAAAAAAAGAAAAAGAAAAAAGTTCTTATAAACCACCATTTTAAGTTTTATTATTCTCTTGACATTTTCTCACTTCTTTTGCTTTTGTGGTGTTTTTTCTAATGTTTTGTATGTTTGTCTTGATAGGTAATCGAGTTCAGTATACGTCACGCCCTGGTGCATAAATTATATGGAAGGGCCCTTAGATTCTTGCTGAAACAGAACGAAGAGAAACCTAGTAAACACTTAGAAAGACGCTGTATAGAAGTAAGTGCATTTTACTTTGGCTTCTGTTTCAGATTTATAAAACTTATACAGTTATTCCTTTTGCCATTTGTGGATTTTGTTAGCAGTTTTGATGATTCACTTCAGTTTGGAATAATTTATTGGGAATGTCATAGATGCATCATAGTAATCTTTGTTATTGATGAGAGGAAACGTAAGATATTATCAAAAAAATGTTTTCTATGTATATAAACGTCATTGAAAACTTGTTTACACTTGAACAGGTTCTATTTTAGATGTTAATTTCTTTTTCCAATTCACTATACTGTAAACTAAATTATTTTTTAGTAGACAAAGTATTGTAAATCATTAAGAAAATTTCTGTTTCATGCTACCATTTACCTTCATATTTTTTTTTTTTTTTTTTTTTTTTAATATTGACCCGTTCCTCTTAAACATTAGCCCGTTTTTGGGTTTTTTACCATTTAATTCTATTCATTTTTCTGCATTTGCAAGGTGTGTTACCTCAAAACATCTGAGAAATTTGATCAAATAGATCGATTTGTTCATCTGTCAAGTTTCCTAGCATTTCCCTAGTCTTGCCAGACATTTTATACATTTCTTCACTTGAAAATTAAGAGGATCATTTTTTTTTTTCAAATGGATGAATATCAAAATGAGCCACACCTCAAATATTAGATACTGAAAGGCGTATTTGTTTTTTCTTTTTCCCATTTTTAAGTGGCCGTGAATGTCATATCAAAAAGTACCATATATGCCTATATATATATATATATATATATATATATATATATATATATATAATGGACATGGAATTTAAAAAAAAAAATTTTAACTGTGCAAATATCACACTGCATCAATTGTGCTGGTATGATGACTTAGGAGTCATCTACTGAAGCTCAGTATCGATAGTTGTGGGGCTTGGATGAGTCCAAATACCCTTGTAAATAATTTAACTTAGTCCAGCATATAAGTTATCTTAGATTCATATCCTCATTTTCCTTCAATGATTTCTTTTGTAATGATCTGTTCTCTAATTGTATTTCTTTTCTTTTCTTTATTTGCAGGTCTTTAAGCAGTTGGAATGGGATCATTGCATTCAATATTTTGAGACTTCACTGCTGGTCAAATACCCCAAATCCTATCGACCATTCTAAATCTGCTTCCTGCTGTTTTATCAAAGCTCCACCAATCCACCCCCTCCCCTCACACATGCCCCACCCATCCACTCCTTAAGCCTTCTTCACGCCCACATTAAAACAACACAACAGACAGACACATGTACACTCTTGAACAGACTGGTTGCTAACAGCTTTATAAACATGTGTGGCTAAGATGAGAAGAAAATTCATCTAAGGTTGTTTTTTTCTTTTTAATTTCTCTTTTTTCTTTTTTTTCTTTCCACACAAATCCTCCAATTGGATCAGTTGATGAAGAAAATGAATGTTGGCTTTGGTGGTAGCAAATGACAGTCAGTGTGGAAACTTAAGCGAATCTTTTTATAAAAGGATTTTCCCTTACTGCAGACTTCTCTCTCCATTTTTTTTTTTTCTATCCCGATTCCAATATCAAACATTATTGATATCTGCCACAAGCCTTTCATTTGTGCTCTCCCTTTATTCTTCCTTGTTTGCAGAAAAGGGTCAGCGTAACTATTCATTTTCTTGATATTTCAGAAATGTCCTTCCAGTTTGCATCAGAGCAGTCTGTGCATCAATATAAAGTCTTTGCTTTCCCTCCATTTTCTGCATTCTTTAAGAAAGAAAAAAAAGAGCTAGTGGCAATCAGTCCTGCAAGACTATACTTGCTCCCTTTTATATAATTCTCTTTTTGAAAAAAAAAAAAAAAAAAAAAAATATATATATAATGTTAAGACCAGACTCTAAATCAAATTTAACACGGCTATCCACAACTTTTGGCTTGTTTTATTCAAGATATTCTCTCCATACAGGCTTTTAAAGATCTCTCTTTTTTTTTCCCCCTTCCCTCTCTGATACTCGTCTATCATAGCAGCAGATTTGTCATATGTCATACACTCTGCCTTGGCAGCATTTTCATTTTCATCATCTGGGTGTGAACTAAGGGTAGGAAGAGTTGTTGTTGTTGTTACCAACTTAACAGAGGCTAAACAGCAAATATTGGCAACTGGATTTTTTTCAAGTTCACATTCCCCCTCTCAGGCTTTTTCCTCCCTAATGTATGAAAGTATTCCTACCTACAATTTATTTTTTTAAGCACAAAGCTCTTTGGCTGTTTTAAACCCAAGCATATCCAGGTATGTTTCCTGGAGCCTTTCCACCCTTAAAAATGCAAAAAAAAAATGGTCTGACATAACTTTGGCCATGTTGGTGCTGTTAATATTAATCATTCCAGGCACAGTTTTTTTTCTGACTTTTTTTTTTCTTTTTCTTTTAGGGATAGGTTTTTAATATTCTCATGACTTCTAGGAATTTTCAACTGTGCTGCTGCATTGTTCAGGCTAAAATCTATTATCCAACAGTAACTGGCGCCTCTTTCTCTCTCGACGTACAGATAGAAACTTGCCTCCCACCACGTCATTTTAGATCATCTCACCAATCTTTTATCTTTGTTTGAAATATGGAAAAGGGTGGGTAGATGAGTAAGGAACGGGGATGGGGGTGATCATTTTTTTGTTTTTTTTTTTAACCGCAACTTTGGCAGGGGGGGTATATATTTTAAGTAATTCTCTGCTTTCTCTCATCTGCACTTGCCACTTGACCAGTTTGTATGTGAAAGTTGTATTTTGAAGAAAAAAAAAAAGAAAAAAAAGCAAGAGAGAGTAGCTTTATCTCTCTCTTTCTCACTCCCTTTTTCCTTCTCCCTTCCATCTCGCGTCCCGTCCCCTCAGCAAAATGACAATAATTAAGGAAAGAAAAAAAATCTGTTTTTTTTTTTATCTCTTCTTTCCTCTGTCTCTGTTGTTTTTAATACGAAAGTACATTTTTTTTTTCTTAAAAAAAAAAAACAAACTTTTTCTATCTGTCTGAGAGAGAAAAACTTCCCCCAAGTCTGTGTAATCCTTTTGTTATTTTCTTGTGAGTGGAAAACTTGGAAGTGTGGATCATGGCCATCCCCAATAAAACTGCTATGATTCATAAAAACAAAACATGTGATCTGGTTTTTTATTTTTCAAGTAATCTATGCATGTCGTCACAAATTGAATATTTTTGAAAATTTGCAGGTGAACTGTACTTGAAAAAGAAATACTGCAAACACTGATGCTCTGTTTTTTTTTTGGGGGGGGGGTTTGTATTTTTTTCTTCAACCCACTTGTTTACAAAAAAAGAAAATAAGGGAAGATACTCTAAAATTAGCATTTAATAGTTATCTCCCTTGACAGATGTTGAAGCCAGAAAATATAGTCCTTCACCTACCTTAAAATAGATTTCAATAATCACTAACTTCAACTTTTTATTTTATTTTATTTTTTTTCTCTTTTAACTCATTTAAAATAATTGAAACTAAATGTAATGTACATAACTTGAAATAAGTGAATTCAAATAATGTGTCCCCTGACTCTTGAGGCTTGTAACCAAGCAACTCGTGACCAGGCAGCTGAACACCTGGGTGCATATCAGAAGAGGAGAAAGGGATTGAGGCTGAGTAGACCCTCTCAATGTCTGGATTCTTTTCTGACTCTTGTGGTACTCCCTTCTTCATGTAAAAAGAAGGTTTCTTTAGGTTGGCTGGTGGAAACTGGCTAAGAAAAAAACAGCGGTATATACTCCAGGTTTAACCACACGTGAGCTAATTTTCCATACCTGTTCACTTCAAGCAACCAACCAATGGAGTTAAGAGAATAATTCTCACATCCAGGCTATTTATACTAGATTCACCATAATTTATATGAAATATATTTTTGCAGTTAAACTTTCTCAGAACATTAGACGAAAGAATCGGTACTCACTACAAATGGACAAACATCATCGGTATTATCCCCTAACCCCTCAATTAATCGTCTTTTAGAATTAGTCAGAATTTATACGTGAACCTTGAACAAATAGGCTAATCACGGCTTTCATTTTTATGCATTATTAGTGCTGATAGCAGGAGATTGAGTTCAGTATGCAGGGTGAATATGCGTGTCTGAGACAAGATAAAACTCTATATATATAAAGATATAGCAGGAGATTGAGGAGGTCTCCCCTAAATGCTGCAGACCCCTAACAGTTGTATGATAGACATTGCAGTTGGTAAACTAACCTTCAAAAAGCTATTGCTCCCCCTCCCCAGATCTTGTGGACAGTATTAAGGGGCTAAAAATTTAATTGACCTGTGTCTGCTACACTATGGAACAGTCGAATGAATGTTTACTCTGTCCTCATAGTGGAAACACGAATCCTAACTATGCATTAGTGACTGTTACACACAGTTCACCGAAGCTCATAAGCTGTGTTACATGAATAACTATCTGAACTTGAATCGGTTGTGCCTGTTAGTTGTTGAGGGGACACTAAAGACCATAAGGAAAATTAGTTTTAAAATTTAAAGACACAGACTTGGAAAACTAACCTGCTGGATCCAGTACAGCTTGACTGTGCTCAACAGATCCTTTTACATCAAAAATGATTTTTTTTTTTTTTTTTGCCGTGAGCAGAGCATAACTCATTTCCACCCTTTGTGGCCACTTCAGGGGAAAAAAAAATAATGAACTCATTTCTGTCAACTGTAGAGATTGAGAAAGTTGGCTTTAGAAAGAAATGATGGGAGTGGGGCTCAATTCCTGCATGACTCTTCTTCCCTTCATTTTTTTTTTTTCCTCCTCCTGTCTTTTTTTTTGTGTGTGCGTGGGTCCGTGTCCGACCGACCCTATGAAGAAACACACTAGGATGGCAAACCTTTGGCAGAGCTAGCTCAACCTTCAAAAATAAGAAGATCCCATTAATCCTAAAGAGAGGGGTGTATAACCAATGCATCCTCCCAATAGTCACTTATGGAGCCGAAACATGGAACCTAACCAAGAGACAGACCCGTAAATTGAGAACCATGCAACGTGCACATGAAAGAATAATGCTGGGCCTCACATTGAGAAACCACAAGACAGCACAGTACATCCAAGAGAAGACAAGTGTCAGGGACATAATAGAATCCATTGAAAATCTCAAATGGCGGTGGGCTGGCCATGTTGCAAGAATGGCATCCAACCGCTGGACATCACGACTCACGACAAGGATCCCCCTGAGACCACATGCGCAACCGAAGCCGGCAGAATATAAAATGGCGAGACGAGCTAAACAAGTTCATGAAGTACTGGCTCAACGACGCCCATGATAGAGAAGTGTGGCAAATCCTGGGGAGGTCTATGTCCAATGACGGACGTTAAAAGACTGATGATGATATCTATATCTACATATATCTGCATAGATAGATCGATCGATCCAATAAAAGGCTTTGAAGAGTAGTTCACCTACTGCAACCCCTATTATACATTATACTGTCTCGTATCCAGGGATTGCATTAAATGGGAACCCCAAGATGCATAGTGGTCCCATATATCCTGTTACACCCACCCCCCTATAGAGTTTGTATCTTGTCTTGGATATGCATATCTCCCAATCATGTTTGGTTGGTTTTTCTCAAAATCTATTCTTGGATTCTGCTGGACATTTGTATGCCCTTTTATATTTTGTAATCTAAATATAAACCAATTTTCATCTTAATGTTCAAGGTTTCTTTCCAATTCTTCTGAACTGTTTCAAACAAGAATCTTCTTGCTTTTATTTTTACATAGATAGGGCAAAATGCATGTAACATGAAAACAAGCAGTAAAAACTCATTTCCAAGTTGGGTGATCATTCAGTTTAGCAAAGCAGTATTGTTTGCATTGCAAGTGACGACAACTACTTATAGTAATTCACCAGCTGCAAACTATTATATAATTTTTACCCAGCTGTCTGTGGTTCAATTTACCATTGCCTCAATGGGTTACTGAAATTTTATACATCTCATCTCTTTGCTCTGACACAGGTTACAGAGAGAAAATATAGTCTATCACTTGGTTTAGACTAGTTGATAATCTACTTGAATATCAATAGTTTTTATTAACTGTGAATCCTTGAACAGTAGGGTTGAGATCTGTAATATACTATACTAATCTAATTGTACTATAATATCTGTAAAAGTTGAACCCCAAATTGTGGATTGAATAGTGGTACAAAATCGAAACACACACATTTGAGCTCGTATTTTTCAGCAAATCATAAGATCTGGTTTATAATACATGTGGGGGAGGAGTAAATAATACTAACCTGCCATATTCAAATATTGAATATTCAATGGACATTCCTCACTTAACGGTTCTTGTAAGAGTCACAAGTTCAAAAATAGTGCAATTTTTACACAAGTGAATACAGCATTTTTCAAAGCAGTCATTCCAAGGCAAAATCTTTTTCTAGTCAGAATTTTAATTTCTCTGCATTTGTCCTGAAGATGAGGCAACAAAGTTTTATGCTTTGTGAAGCATTGTTTTTAAAACCAATCTTTGGTAAAAAAAAATATTTTGAAGGACATTCTTGAAAACTTGCCTCTGTACAATTAACTTGGTGCAAAAATTGCGTTTTTTGTTAGTTTATTCCAAAATAAGTTCACGAATGTACCCCCTCCCTTTTTCTTCATCCTCAAGTGTGAATTTTACTCTATTTATTCAAGCTGAACATTTTGTTTTCTCTATTGTTCTGGTTTGATAACTGCAGGGAAAAAAAAAAAATTGGCCATTTCAAAGTCTATTCTGTGCTTCTTTTCCATAATGAAAATGACCCATTCCTTGATAAAAATGAATTCCGTACAATTGACTGCATTCCCTGTGCAGGATTTGGACCGAGGCAAAAAACTCCCCCCAAGAGATTATGGTCAGTGTTTGGCAGGTGGAATCTTCACAGCAGAGGAGTATCAACAAAATGCTCCAAGAATTGCAGCATTAATACCCAACATTAGTCAATTGGAAAGATTGATTCTTCATAACAATACCCCACTGCATGTCACAAAAATAACCCTGCAGATATTGAACAAACTAGGCTACAGAACTCTCTCACCCAACTTACTCTCCAGACCTCTTTCTGATTGACTACCTCTTTTTCAAGCATTTCGACCATTTTCTGTGCAGGAAAGTTTTCAAACAACCAAGCAGCAGTTTGAAATGCCTTCAGAGAATTCATTGATTCAATGCTTCTGGATTTGTTTTCATTTACCGAACATGCGAGAATGTAGAATAAGTTATTAATTTAAATAAGTTATACTGCTTTAAAATAGGCAAAAAAGTATGTTTATAAACCCATATCAGAAAGTTTTAGATATACATAAGTCTCAATTGATAGAAGAATACTAAAAACCATATCAATCAGGCTTTGTCTACAGTCAACCATTATCTATACAGGAAATTTTATAAATCATCAGTTTGAATTATAGATTTCATCAAGGTGTATAGAGCTGGATTGGAAAATTCAAGTGATAATTTTGAAAGGAATAACAATCATTAAGATTGATCTTATATTTCAATACATGCACATAAGATCAAGATTTTTAAGAGAGATTTGGTAGTTTACAATTTCCCCCTTATAACAAACCTGATTTTTCATAATGCATTCATTCATTCCTGTTTATTTGGCAGTCAACTTAGTTATAATTCCATCTTCAAGTAATCAACAACCATACTTTTAGTCTTTGGAAAACTTCTTCAAAGATTGTGGATTTTTTTTTTCCTTTCGGAATTATGATTTAATTTGAACGAAATAAGAAATTCCTTAGATAGAAATCGAGTAAAGTGAAAATTCAATCGGGAATAAATTGATAAAATCAAGTTTGCTTGAAATGTTTTGTTTTTTTTTCTAAACAAAACTACATAACATCAAGTTGACTGCATTAGTATGGTGAAAATGGAGATAATTTTCTTTCAGAGCTACATTTTTAATGCCTAATTATAATCATTAATTGAAGACACATGGGAATAACTGGACCCAGTTTTTGTTGCTTCTATTCCTCATAACAAGGCTAGCACAGTAGCACAAGAAAGACAACTCCAAAGACAAAATATAAGGGAGGTAAGTTTGTTTTTCCCCAGGATTCGAAAATCGTTCAGTGAACATAAATTGAAATATCCATTAGAAAATTTAGTTTTTGAAATGTATTTTTCAGAAAGATTTTTCTTCTACTTCTGAATTGTTTGGGGAAATGGTGTCTTTTTCATTGTTCCAACAAATAATCTAGTCTAATGAATTATTGAAAGTCTGACTTTTGATTAGATAAGATCACCAGAATGAGACATCTGACTCCAACTAACAATGTTTGATCTGTGAGATATTTGACATCAAAATATGGGAGAACCAATCGTATGTAATACGCCTACGAGAAATGAAAAATCCAAGACGAAGTTGTTATCAAAGAGACTAGTAACCAGTATCATTGGACGTGCATTGGCTTCCATAGATGATGTTGGACACTAAACTATGTTGCCAGATTTGTTTTGAATTTGTCTCAAACAAAATCAAAGTTAATTATAAATTTTTAAAAAAAATGTAGGCAAATCAATATTCACAGAATGCCTGGGTCTTTTCTCTCCCCCCTCAAGAAAATTGCTAAAAACAAACCATGAAATTCAATTTATAAAGTGGTTTTTACAATCACTTGATTCATCAAAATTTTTTTTTTTTTGCAACCTCTAAAGAAAATCATAATAGAAGTTTTTTCATTTCTTTCTTTCCAGACTTATGTAATGAATAACTTGATTTTATTTATGATATTCTTTAACAATCTCAAGACTATCACTAAATTTTATGAGTTGGGATAAATGATTAATCTGAATTATATCAAACATTTATACTCGGGGATTAAAAAGTTAGTTTCAAGTACGTAATATTAGAATGAGAGCCATTGATGAGGGGTTCTTTGCCCCCCCCTTCCTAACTAATTACCTGCAAGGATATTTTCATTAATTTATCTTCATCCTTGTAAAATAATACAATTTTAGCTACATTTAAATGGTCAAAAATGAAAAGCCAAGTCTTTTGAAAAATCTGGACAAGATGTTCACTGCAGAGATTTTTCAGATTCCCATTCTTTTCAAAATTTCCAACCAGTTTACAATTTAGTTCACATCTTATCTTAATTATGCTGAGCCATCTTTCTGTTACATTTTCATTGGCAGTAATCTTCCTTAGTGTTTCAGTTTATTCAAATGGGGGAAGAGATGACCCAATTATCTTTAAAGACATTATTCATAACTTAATCTTCTGAAAAAAGTAAATGACTCAATTTACCATACATACATTAAATGGCAATAAAAAGATATTCAAAAGAATGAGTAAATGTTACTTTGACAATGAAATCGAATTTATCTACAATAAACTATTGCTCGTAAATATTCCATTCGGCTCTTTCAAGAAACAAAAAGTAAAAACTTTATCTGAAGAAAATTTTAGAGTTTGTATTTAGCAATAAAATGCACTATGATTACCAGCAAACTAAAAAAAATGATTTCAAGTTTTGGAATAAAGTTTCAGTTTGTTTACAAAGTAATTTTTAAGTTATATAGTTTTGTTTTGAATATTGAAGGACCTCACTGAAATATCTATTAGGAATAGCTCATGAGATTTAAAAAAAAAAAAATTATCTATGTACAAGAACCAGAGATTTTAATTTTTAAATATCATTGCAAATTTCAACAGAGCTGATAAAACTCGGAGCCTAGATAAAAATGCTGAAGTAAATTGCTAAAAAGATTTAGTTCAATCATAAACCCTGAACATAGACTTTAAAAAAAAAAAAAAAAAAATGTCTTATGATAATTGAAAAGTTTTTAGATTTTTTGGGAGTCGAAGAATTTTCAGGAGTATGTGTACATGATTAAGGATACATCTCTCAGCTAATTGTATCAATTCCAATCAATGAAATTCATTGGATCCTATATGAAGTTACATACATGTGTCTTATTCATTGTTGAGTATCAGCAGAGCGGAACGTAATGTAGGTAAAACTCAAGTCTATCAAAAGTTACTAAAAAGAATAATATGACTCTAAAAAGGTGTAATTTAATCAGAAACCCTCAATAAAACTATTTCTCTCTTGTCTGTTCAGATAATGTAATGATTAGTACCTCTGCCTCATGCTGAAACATTCCAGTATATGTGTGGAAAACTCTTCATTAGGTCAAATTTCTCTGTGCACTCTACAATTAACTGAGTAAACACCAAGGTATGTGATTAAAGTGAAATAAATTGGGATTGGAGTTATGCCCTCCCCTAATTGAAAAGATAATAGCAAACAAAAGAGGAGCCTTTGAGTGCTGTCAAATTCAGTTAGTGACACCCAATATATGAATCCCCACCCAGTTTCATTTAGTGAATCTTCTCTCTCCAGTAATGTCTCACCAATAGATTATATAAATGAAACATTTAATAAAATGGTTTTTGTTTAAATTTAATTTAAAGTTAATATTCTATTATGCTTTTAACAGCTATTTTTTTCAAAGCTTAGCTTATTGACAGAGGACTGATGTCAACACACCCCTTATTGATATTTTGCCAATAAAATAAAATTTTAAAAAACAACAAACAAACAAACGTTTGAACTTTTTTTTTTTTTAGCAGAAAAAAAAAAAGAACATTCACATACCATTGACTTGCAAACAAAATATAAAATTTCACTTGTCATTTGTCAAACTTTTCAGGATGGCGTCCAAGATGGCTGCCAGATACTTTAAATGCTAATAACTAATTCATTTTTCTCTCTAAATAAGTTCATCATTTTTTTTATAGTATCAATTGCACTTGATAATCAAAATTCCACCAGTCTGACCATTGGAATGGTGTGGAATCTTCCTGATTGTGTCCAAATTGACAGTCAAATCAGTTGGCTTTCTGTAACATTTGGGGAAAAAGAATGCATACATCAGAAACAATAAATTCCTGGATCCACCCCTATATTTAATCCCTTTTCCCTTATAATATACCTCATCCTTTTAGAAAATTTCATTGACTTTCATGGATAACTTTTGGAGATATAATATGGAAAGATAGGAATACAATACAGAAATATTTGAAAAAAAAAAAAACAAACACATTATCTCAGTCAAAAACAAATTCTTGAGTCTACCCCTAAATCTAATCACATCATTCTTGCATACCCTTCCATTCACTACAATACACAATATCTCCAAAAGTTCTCAGACAGGAGCGAATACAGAAATTTATTGGCAGAAAAAAAAGAAAAAAAAAAATGCAAAAAGATCTCTCAATCAAAAACTAATTCCTGGATCCACCATAAAATTCAATCATTTCTTCCTCACCCATCCACAGAATTTTGTGCAAATTTTTGGAGATATTGTGCTGAAAATCAGGAGAAAATATGGAAAAGTGTAGAGTAAAGAATATGAAAAAAATCTCTCAATCAAAATGAATTCCTGGATACATCCCAAATTTAGTTATTTCTTTGTTATCAACCTGTGCCTTATCCTTCAATGAAATTTCATTGAGAATTTTTGTAGATAAAATATGGATATAGAGGAGTGATTACAGAAATGTATTAAAGAGAAAAAAGAGATTTTTTTTTCATTTTCATCTTCTTACATTTCTGTATTCAATCATGTGTCCACAAAAAGTTCTCAATGAAATTTTGTGGAAAGGTGAGAAAAAAGTGATTGAATTTTGGGTTGGATCAAGGAATTGGCATTTACTGTTGTATGAAAATATCAATAACTTATGAAGTATGTTTGGCTTTTACACTCAGTCATGAAAATCAAATCTCTCCAAAGGTCAGACTGTGGTAGATATTTAGAATGTCATTGAGCATACCTGATGAAAGGTTTCTCAAGTTTGTACTGTTCGTTTAAGGAGTGCAAGATAGGATTCTTCTTACAGCCAGTAAATTCATACACCATCTTGATAATCATACCTTTCCAGTCGTCAGCCCGTGGTATTTTGATATGTTATCAAGCACACTTGATACTAAAAATTAACAAGCAGTTGGCATTGTAAATTATTTGGCAGCTATCTTAAAAATTTGGGATTTTAAAAAATGACAAGTAAAATTCTATAGGATCCTATCTAAATATAGTTCTTGAAGTTTCATAGAGTATACTCCAGAAGGCAGATTATTACCATAGCCTAACAGACTGAAAAATTTGAATAAAATACCTAAGAGTCCATGAGAGTAGCTTCCCTTTTATTCATGAAAAAAAAAAAAAAAAAAAAAAAAGAGAGCTACAAATAATCAAGTTCTGAAATTGGCGGGACTACCGGGTATAGATGGAAGTGCTTTGACTATTTGTCACTAATAGCCAGTAAAAGCTAATTCTAGCAAAATCTAAAAAGTATTTGTTTTTAAAAGGGAAGTCTTATGAGCACAAAAAATAAAATTTTCAAGCTTTACTAAAAAACAAGTTTATCTTCAGCTTCATCTTAATAATCTTTTTTATGCCTGCACATCTGATGTGTTTTGCATGGGTGGACAAAGAGTTTACCTTGTGCAAACCACACATCATTTCAATTATAGACTGGTCATGTTACAACTAATCTTTTGATATCTATAATTCTATAAAATTTTTTCTACTAATAGAAAATGTAAGGAACCACATCAACTGTAACTACCTAGTTTATGGAATTGATAATTTCATACTTCTACTGAATCTCCACAACCCAAACTGTTTCTATTGTCACGTATAACAAACAAATTTTGATGAAGCAAATGCAAAAAAGTTGGTTGTACAAGAGAAATTATCTTATGCTCACAGTACACAAATCTTCTTTATAAAAAATAAATTTTCTAGAGAATAAAAAGAATCTTGAATCTGAAATCCAGAAACAATACACATGTAATGCATGGTAACTGGCACTAACTAATATGCCAGGTGTTTTTTCATGCTGTTAAATGATTAACAAAATTAGTGTCAATTTAAACCCTTAGAGTTCTTACTTTCAACAAGAAAGTGTTGGACTAAACCAGCATTGGACCATGACCAAATTTAAACTTCCTTGCAAGGGTTCACAAGGTTAACCTGTTACTAATCACTCTAGATTATGATTAATAAGATAAAGAGGATTGAGTTTTGCAAAGAATAGTTGGAAACTATTAAGATCAATTGAACTAGACAAACTTGCTCACTCTTCTTAAATAAAAGATGTCTCCCATATTTTCTTATATTGAGCCTTTTCATCATATGACTTCAATAGATACATATGTACATATCCTAAATTTGCATTACAATACATTCAAAAATGAAGAAAAGAAAAGACAACAAGGTGAAAATTTCAATATATTTTATCAGTCAAGCTGACAAAAAAAAGAAGAAAAAAATGGTACTGTTTGATTTGTCATGTGAAGTGCTCTTGTAAAAGGAACACCAAAAAAACAGCACCTATCAATTTCATGGCAAATGAACAACTGCTGAAACCAGGAGGGGGAAGTGGGATGACATCATCCAGCAAATTCAAACACAAAAAAATATATATATATTAACAACTTTTCATTATTTTTAATTTTGAAAAAGAAAGAAAAAAAAAAGAAAAAGAAAAAAAAAAAATTGTTTTGGAGGCTGAATTTTCTTTTCTCTTCCCCAAGGATATAAGCAAAAATGTTAAGAGCTGGAAAGATTTTTTTCTTTTTTAATTGCGAAGTATATATCAAAATAAAAATGTTAATGTTGATTAAAGAAAATTGAATGAAAATGACCGATATTTTTTAAAAATCCAATTTAACAATTGTTTACAAAACACCACCTCTCATATTCAGGAATTTAACTCTTTTGGGAAAAAAAAAGAAAAAAACACAATGTTCACAAAGACTTTAATCAAAAAGTTATCACCCAAAGTATCTTGAAACAAGCACACTCAAACACAAGCCACATAATTAGAGATAGAATTTCTAATTTCTCTCCAGTGTTTTATGTTTCTTTCCTGTCTAATTCTGATAATCTCCCCTTGACGACTAGTGAGACAAATAATTAATCCTTATTTTCTTTCGGGGGGGGAGAAGGGGGAGAAGGGCGGGGATAAAAGAGGCTTCACCGGACAAGCAATTAAAAAAATATTTTCATTTGTTTGAGAAAAATATTCACGAAAAAAAGAACACAGAGGGAGTCAATGAAATGAGTCAATTAATTCAATTTTCTTCGGACTTCAAGTGTCAGAAAAATATTTTAGTGAATTGTTCAGATAATTACACTATCACTTCAGTGTATTGTCATACGCAAAAATCTCGACTGCCAGTGCAATTCCAACCACAAAACAGTACAAAGGCCTTTCGGTTACTTGACTGAGCCATTCATTAATATCACAGAACAAGTAATATGACATTGATTAAATACAATAGTTTGAGACCTTACTGATGATAATTTAGCCATAAATTGGAGGAAAATATTATTTGAGGGTTTCGACAAAAAAATGTTCCCAGTCGTCTATTTTCAATTGAAAGCACTGAGGAAAGAAAGACTCTTCAGCTAATAAAGGCACTTGAGGAAGGGTTGATTTTTCTTTCCCTCTTTTCAATCATTAAATTCTGGCTATCCACAGATGAAATAATTTTAGCAGAGTATGAGATACATCCTCTTTCCTAACATCTAAATTCCTCTTTGCTCTAAAAACACCATTTTTTTTTTCTTTTCAAAACAATAAATCAAGCGAGAGAGGAAATCAACCGTGAAAAATTGGGTATGATTTTAATTAGATGGGTATAAATAAAAGTTTAATCTGAATTCAAAGTTTCAAG
This sequence comes from Thysanoteuthis rhombus, assembly GCA_963457665.1. Classification (NCBI taxonomy): domain Eukaryota; kingdom Metazoa; phylum Mollusca; class Cephalopoda; order Oegopsida; family Thysanoteuthidae; genus Thysanoteuthis; species Thysanoteuthis major. Next base: position 34,097,156 of record OY735209.1, on the reverse strand, counting down.
GACTGAATCAAAAAGTGGTAATGAAATAATCACTAGAATTGAAAGGCAGAAATCATTACATTAATAATGAGAGTGACCAATGGTAATCTATCAAGATTTTATAAGTTGTTAATCTCATTTATTACGAAACTAGAGCTTATTTGACAACACAAATGCAAGAACAAATACCCTAAAATGCTGGAAAGACCATAGTGTTTATGAAATGGGGGAAATATCTATAATTTGCAAGCAACCAGAAGAAATATTCAATTCTTTAAAACAATGTATTTGCAAGAGAATAATCTGACCTCCACTGTTATATCACTATAATAAATCACAACATGAAATGTGGATTACCTATGGAGGAAGAATTCCTTGTTGATTTTTAGGGAAAATGAAATTTCGTTCAGACATTAGTAAGATCTATGTAGTGAATTATTTCTAATTTCCATTTAAAGAGAAGAAATCAAAGCAAAAAGTTACACATCCCCCAACCTAAATCTAAATTCAGTTTCTTTCATTTCTCTAAATAAATGTCACAATCAAAAGAATAAAGGGTAAGCAGAAATGGTGGTTATAATTTTAAATAAATATAATCAAAATCCCTATATTTACTTTTATCTGCTGAAATATCAAAGATAAAATCTGCATACAGCCTTTTTTTTTTTTTTTTGCAAATGAAGATGTATCATTTATACAGCAAATACCGTTTCAAAGAGACATAATTATTATGAGCAAACTTATTTTATTGATACATTTACCCGAGGAGAGATTATAAAACAGACACAAAGACTTAATAATTATCATCATTATTTTCATCTAAACATGAGCTAATAGAAACAAAAAATACTTTCTCACTCTCAAATGCACCAATATATTTTCTTTTTCAAGCAATTCAACTTTATATAAGGTCATAATAATATATAATGTTTACTTGAAAGGGATGAGACTCAATTTGTTTTCCCTTGAGTAGTGATGCCATTTGACACTACTTAACCTTTTCTTCTCTTGCACAAATAAAACAAAAAACAACAGAAATTTCTGGAAAGCACACTTCCAAACAAGTTATCAAAAGAGATTATCTTAATAGACAATTACTCAAAAGTAGAGCCAAACTTAGATGTGTAGTTTTTGTAAGAATAAAATCTTGACTGAAAATAGCATTCTTTCAATTTTCAAGTCATTGAGGAATTTTTAGATTTAGCAACAGAAATAACAGGACTGTACATACTTCTCATCACACATATTCTTCTGTCATTTTTTCAAGATATACATACACACATTTAAAATATCACGAATTTAGTATAAAATCCCAAAATGTTAGAGAGGCATTTGGAGCAAAGAGATTTGAAAACAGAAGCATTTGGAACAGTGATTCCCAATGGGAGACATTGGCTTCCAGGGGAGCAATTTCAGCGAGGGGTGGAACGTATAATGGCGAAAAAATTACTATATGGAAATTCAAAATGGGGTAGGAATTGAAGAAACATGGGATCAAAAGGGGAGAAATTTTCCCTGGGGCTTTGAGAACCACTGATTTAGAAAGAACTTGGGGTAACTGCTGTGCTATTTTCATAAACAAGTGAAAAATGTTGATAACAGAAATTAGAGATATGAACAGGAAAAGGGGAAAAAAATATTTTTAAGGCAAGTTTATCCATTTTTTATCTTCTTAAAGGATAGCAATGGGAGAAATCATGAGGGTGTTTTGTTTTTTCTTAGTCATCCTGGTTACAACAGTTTGGCAAAAGTTGAAAGAAAAATATAATGAAGAATAAAAAAAGTATACGGTGAGTTTTGTTTTGTTTTGTTTTTTTCTAATTCAAAAATTTTTTTTTTTAAACCTCATGGAAGAATCTCCCTCATAAAAATTCAAAAAGAAAAATAAACAAATTCTAAAACAAATTTTTAAAAGAAAATTCAAGGTGGGTAAGATGGAAGGTGGAGTGTCCAATAATTTGGCAACTGGTTGACTTTGATGGAACAAAAAGGAGAAACAACAAAGGAAAATGAATGAAGACCGACCTGAAATGAAAACAGGATCCATTTTGGATTGAAAGTAGAGTCCGAGTAGAGAGAGGGGCTGATTTGAAACTCAGTGAGAAAGAAATCGAAAGCAGAGTGTTGAGGAGAAAAGGGATAAAAAACTAAATTGTTTTCTCAGAGGCACTAATCAATCATCTAAGACATGGTAGATACTGGAAAATAACAGTTACTATCTCAATTATCAGGGGTAGGGATTGACATAATGGTGACCAACACAGAAAATAGAATCTGTGGACTGAGCTGTTTATATTCATTTCTCAGTAAAGCCCTTCTTCCCAAAGCTATGGGTGAATAGGGCAGTTGAAGCCCAAGAAAGAACTAAAATAATATTAAAAAAACAATTCCTTGATTGCAGCAATAGTGTCTGCACAAACTCAAACAATTTTGGTGATTTTAACTATATTCGATAAGAACAGATTCTTCAAGAAAGTACCAGCAAAAGAAAATCTGTTATCCTTTGTCAAACAAAGTTTTTTTCCAATCATATGTAAGGGTTATTCATGATAGATCAGCTCCAGAGATATAAGATATGGGATCAAGTTTTATTGAAAGCTATTTTATTTTTACTTCATGCAACTTACTTCAACAGTGAACTTAGAGGCAGTTAAAACAAGATTGCAAGATGAATATAAAACACACAAAAAAAAAAAAGGATAACTTTTAGTTTTGTGTATGTAGCTTCCAACAAAACCTGAACTAATCTCACGTCTTGAGACCTGATCTTTCATGAATGACCCCTTAATTAACTTGGCCACATAGCTAGACAGGACACAAATTTACTATCATGCTGCCTCTTTTTCACTTCAAATCTTCACTATATTCGCTTTCTTACCTATATAAAAATACTAAATTATTTGAATTCTGAGATAAAGTATTTTCTTTAATTATTTTCCGCTAATCTATATCTAAATGAGGCAAAAATCTACAATTACTGAGCCAAAGTTAGTCAGAAAGCAACATTCAATTTACAACTTCTAATCTATAACCTGGGAGTACAACAGAAGATTACACACACCAGACCTTATGGTCTCTGTTGGAAATAATTCAAAGTCTAAAGGAGATAAATCCATTGAAGAATTACGTTCCCATTAGTCTGGTCATTACTTAAAGTAAGTAATTAATCCTGTGTTTAACTTGTACTTGGTACAATGGACCAAAGTAAAACTGCAGGAAGATGAGGAACAGAGGTTATGATAGTAACAGAAGTAAAGGGACATTGTGGCAAGAGATGATTAGGAGGAGTTTTTGTTTTTTTTCATATTCTCGGTGGGAGGAGGGTTACAAGCATAGCTCAGCCCGAGACCCTAAGTTATTAAGTATAGCATCTGGCATCAAGTTTCTGATTCCTTTGTTCAATGCAAAAAATTAGGTGCATTAAGAAAATGGAGCCAGAAGGCACAAAGGGTGGTACAGTTGTTCATCCATTTTCTTCTAATGTTGTTTCTCCAAAATTAATATAAAAAAAAAAAATTTCCAACTTTCCCCCTGCACTTCATGGTTTGGGGGAGGTTTCGACACTTTTTTCTCAGAATTTTTTTTATTATTTTTTATTAAATATATTTTTTTAAATTCTTTTTCACGCCATTTTTTTTTTTTCAAGAAAAAGCAACAGAAAATAGAAAAATAAAAAAACACAAGAGGATGATGTTTGCTTTTTTTCCCAATTGAATGGCTTTAGAGGAACTGTCATGTAGAATTCTGGGTTTAGAAATGTCAAGACAAAGTTAGATTTACAGGTAATTTTTTTTTTCAAATACCACTTTTTGTTTGTGAGGGGATTTCTTTTTAAAAATGTTTTTCATTGAATTTGGAAAAAAAAAAAAAATTAATCTGGCTGAAAAATTAAAAAAATGTGATAGGATGTGTTTGAATAATGAAATCCATTTGAAATATTTACAAAAAAAAAATTATGTACAAATCTGTCAAAAAAACAAACAAACGATTGAGAGAGTTAGGTGAGGTTTAGCAATGCAAAAATTTAAAAAAAAATATTTTAAAAAACTTGACCACAACTGAAAAACCTTTTTACTTTCCAACTTGGGAAATAAAGGATTTGAAAAAAAAAAAAAAAAGGTTTCAATAAGTGAGTAGAAAGAGAGAAAAACAATTAATTCAAAGAATACACAAATAACAAACACACCAGACTCACCTGCCTATAAGATGAATTTTTCTTTTTAAAAGAATATGTGTGTTGTGTGTGTCTTATATATATATATATATATATATATATATATATATATACACCGTAATTTCCCATGTATAATCTACTACCATAGATAATCAGCAACCCTGACTAAGCTTCAATTTTGAATGAAAAATGCATTTCCCCGAGTATACTCTACACCCATTTCTTCAATCTGTTTGGCATCTCGGGAATGTCGGATGTTAGTCCGGAGTCGGAAAATGAGAATTTTGATACAAATCTCATCAACAGTCTTGGATGCCTTCCGCTGTCATTGCAATCCACGTATCTTTAAGCATCTCAAGACAAAACAGAGGTGGCTATTATCCCTGGTGGAATGATCTCCTTTGTGAGTATGGTCTCAGTTCTCTATATTATCAATAACTATCAAAGCAAAATAGCTGTCAAACAAACCTTCTACATCCAACAATCAGAGCTGGAAAAATGTACTAGAATTCTGTTTCTGTAGATAATATGCATCTGGATTTTTTTAGCTCAAAATTTAAGGAAAAAAGTGCAGATTATACATGGGGAATTACAATATTATATATATATATATATATATATATATATATATATATACACACACACACACACACACATGTATACATGAATATATAAAGATAAGTTGAAATATCTGTCTTTTAAAAGACACACCCAATGGAGTAAGATGGCCAGTGATAAAGTACCAGTTTCTATTTCATGCTTCAGCTTAGTGATATTAGCAAGTCTAAAGTCTGGTCAAGAGCAGGACTTTATACCAAAAGTTTTTACGAACACCTTCTTGGCAGGATTCAAGGCCATCGAAGGGATACCTCTATGCTAATCACTCAGCTTAGAGTGTACTCAATTAGCTGTTGAGTGCAAAGGGAAATTTCTTTTAATGAAGAGTTTTCCACAATCTTTGCTCATACCGAGAATCGACCCGGGACCTTCTGCACAGGAGGCAGACATGCTAACCAATACACTATCTGAACGCACTATATATATGTTATACTGCGTTCTATGGATAGGAGGGTTAAGCATCATAGACTGAAATTGCACAGTTAGGAGATAGGGATGAGTTATGGTGAATAGTAATGCCCATGTAAAATATGTGCCTTATAGGCCAGTAAATATGGTGTGTGTATGTGTGTGCATATATATGTATGTTTATATATATGTATGTGTATGTACTTTTCCTCTTTTAGCAGAGTTTGAGTAAATTGGCAAAAAATAAAACCAGAATATTGCATGTTTATGATAGGCAGACAGCAATTATACAGTGGTATGTATTATCATTATATATATATATATATATATATATATAAGCTATATATCATACCAGCCATTTCCAATGTTAACTACTGTACAAGGTTTCACAGTCCTTATTGAACAACTGAATTGAAAATGTTACAGATGAAAATAATCTCTTTACAGTATGTTTCTAAGAAACCAATTAATGGTCGGAAGCAATATGACACAAATTCCCGTATTAATTTTTTTTTAAGACTAAGGCTTGATTATGAATAGGATAATAGTAAACAGCCTCACTTTCACTATCCCTCTCCAGTCAACCATTGTGAAAGACAACAGAGACTGAATATTTGAGTCAGGATGACTGGAAATAGGACTATGTGCAGGGAGGGTCGAATTCATGACTTTTCCAAGATATAATAGCATGATTATTAGGTGTATGCAAAACTTTCCAGCAAAAAAAAATCTTTCATCAGTGTATTCAGTCACTAATCTTTAAAAAAAAGAGCTTTGGGGACTTTTATAAACACCCAATATTAACCATATGGTATTTACTATGTTTGACTTAGTAGGACACTTGTGAAGCTCAAACTCACAACATAAGAAACTGTTTGACATACCAATTAAAAGTTATACACTAGTGTCAGGCTAACCAGATCCAGGTTTTCAATAGAGAGGGTCATTGGGCAATATTTTTTTTTTTTCTTTTAAATCATCTATCAAACAGTAATAGACAAACTGAAGTAACATTTCCTTTTAAGATTCCACTCCCAAGCCCCATAATTCTGTGTTTTTTCTTTCAGCTTTTGGATCTAAGCTGTTTAAGGTGAAAATACATTTTTTGTTTCTTCATAAAAGAGAGAGAGAGAAAACCTAATGGACTGATAGGCTTGGTATACATTCATACACACGGACTTGATCCTGAATGTAAAATGTCTACATTGTCATGGGCAGGAAAAGATTTAACAAACATAAGATTCTGCTGTAAATATCCCCAGAAAACCAGCAGCCATCTTATTTTACTTTATTTTGAATAATATCACAGTGGTACGAGTTAAGAAGTGGTGGCCATCACATGCACATAGGCATAATTTACCCCTCCATCTCAGGTAAGCTTATTCACTTATTTTGTCATACATGGTTGGTTGCTTTATGGTTCAGTCAGATATTGAGTTGATTTTTCTTTTTCTTCAGAAGAAGTGGGATCACCCTTCTCCAGCGCAATGATTAACTTTGATTAACTGAAATCAGTTTGGAATACTATACTTTCTAAATGAATGAGTTCTAGAAAAATATAAGCATACTTACGCTGCACATCATCACACACAAGATTGGCATAAGGCTTTACATAATTCCTCCCCGAAAATGGAGATCAGCCTTTGACACTTGATATTAAGCATGAATTTTCAAATCTTATCATCCAGGCCTCAACATTCAGAGAACATATTAGCTTCACTATTTTAGAAAGATTTGGAGAAAAAAAGAACATCATTCAAAAGGTGCATTTGGAAATAGTGTTGAATGAAATTGACTCAAACTTAATTCTAATTAATTTCTACTTTCCTACATTAAACTTGATTTATCAAAGAAATTGAAATAAAAAAAATACATTAAGTATTTGACTCAAAGTCTTATAAGTGAAAACAATGTAATAGTATTCAAATTTATTAGAGGTCACATAATAATTTTTAACTAGTATTTTTTCCATTTCATTTCTGTTGCTCTATTTGAATTAGTTGTAGTATTAGATGTGATAATATTCAAACTTCTTAGATGAAGCATTGCCAACTATTAGTATTTGAGTAATATTTCTTTCATCTTAATCTCTGTTGCTTTTTATTGCAACCACCAGATCATCATTCTACGATTAATAATAAGCAGTGTGGATCAAAAATCAAAGATTAACTTTAATCCCTTATCTTTGCTAACACCCTTTTCTGTCGGGGTCATTCAAATTTAACCATATAGCTATATTCCTTACTTTTCCAAGTGCCAATACACTATCATCTTTCTTTACATAATACCAGTAGTATAGAATGTCTATCCGTGAGTTGATACAGAGATTAAAATGAAAGAAATACTAGTCAAAAATTAATAATAGGTGAAAGTAATGTTCTATTAACTGCAAGTCTGGCAGAAGGAATTCTCTTCTACCAATTTCCAAAATACTGTTGCACTGGAAACAAACAGTCATCTTATGGCCATATTCAATTTTTATCAACCAGAGATTGAAAAACAGAATTAACAATATATGACTATGAAAATTACCCCTGATCCCACAGATTATTTAGGGTTTTCATCTGCATGTCATAGCCAGTGAGTTTGAGCCTGAGTAAATATGAATAATATATGACTAAGAAAGCAGAGGGCCTCATTTAAAGACTTTTTTCAACATTTTACAAGGACACCATGAGACAAAAAGTATTACTTTTAGTAACATTCAAGTTTTAACTACTCTTATCAAATTTCTCGGCTGGAAGGAAAGTCTGGAAAATTATCCATAATCCTACAGAATATTATTTTCCTCTGGAGGCATGATTGGTATCTCTTATTTGGTGACTTCTATAAGCCTTTATATTACACTTGTTTAAGTTTATCTTATCTTGCATAAGACTACATTAGTGGAGCATGCATAGATGACCAAATTCACTAGTAATGGCCCATGTGATTAGCTTGTTAACCCTTGTTCTGTTATATATATATATATATATATATATATATATATATATATATATATATATATATATACACACGTTATTAAGAAATTGATAGATAATTCGATAGAATGATTATAGATTGAGTCATATCAAAAGTATTTGAAAAGATCTCCAATTATTACTCAGTGAATGTATCATTTGGCCTAGACAGTGTAAATAGGATAAAGACTTAAAGGAAATGGGGCTGCTGCAGGAAATGCTACATTGAAGCTGCTATTCCAACAGCAGCCCCATTTTCTTTAATTGTTTATTCTACAAGATACCGAGAGATCATTTCCAAAAGAGTTTCAATATGATATTAAACAATTTATGATTTTATATATAAGTGCTTACAATAGAGCCGTGATTCTCAAATGAGAGGCACTTGGTTCCTAGGTGTGGAATTTTTAGCCAGGGAAGTAACATATGATGAAAAGTTTAATGGTAAAATAAAATTCAAAATGGGCCTGGAATTGAGGAAACCTTGGATTGCAAAGGAAGGAATGTAACTTGGGACTGAGAACCACACCCATAGATCATTAATAAGCTAACCACACTAAGCTATAACCATTGAATTTGATCTTGAGAAGATAACTCACTATTGTGACTTTATACCAGACTAAACTAAACTTGGTAAATATCTATAAGCCACAAATATTTAGCCATGGACATCTATATATTTCTTCTCTATCTTCTTTTTTTTTCTTACTCTTAAAGGAAAATAAAAGATTTTTCTTTGTCTTCATCTCTTAACCAAAAAAAAGAAAAAAAGAAAAAAAAAATCGCTTTCATCGAAAAAAATTAATGTAAATATATTTTTAGAAAAAAAATTTTTTTTAAACTTTAATGGAAAGTACAGTTAGCAAAAGTATATACTTGTCGGATGAAGTTAACTCCAGCCCAAGGCCACATCTGTGGAGCGATCAATGAGGGACGAACTCACTAGCAATGGTTGCAAGACTATTAATGTTGAACATCATTCTATGACAGGCACTGAGCAATAATATTTCTCAAAGAAACAAAGTACCCATCATGCACTAGTATGTTCAGAATACATTTGAAGGAAAATAAAACTATGCAGATATTTAAACAAACCACCATTCTGCTGTAATGAAAAATATATATATATTTATGCATCAAACTTTTTTTAAAAAATGGCTGTAAAATTAAATAGACAACAGTAAAATAGGGAGGAAAATAATTCTAATGAAAGTATTCATACACCTTTGGAGTTGCAGAAATTTCAATCACACAAAGTATAAAAGAATCAACCAACAGCAGATTAGCCACTCTGAGGCTGAAAAGGCAAACATTTAACCTGGACATTCTCAACAAGAGCCATATGGCTCCTTTGGGATCCTGATACATTTGAAAGGGGCCCACAAACTGAAATGATAATAATAAATGAATTTTTGTCTATCTGTTCATGTATCCCTATTTGACAGGTGGGGTCCTGGAACCTGAGAAGACCTCTTAAGGGGGCAGTAGCCGAAGAGAAAAAAAAAAGTTGATAAGGGCCAATTTAACCGACATGGTTACAGAAAGGACAGGCACCCTTCTGCTGTTGCAGGGCCTTTATATTTATCTCTAAAGTTTAGGGAATCTACATAACAGCTCTTTGAAAAATTTTGTTGGCCTCAAATGCAAATCTGTGCTCAATAGACAATCAAGAAGTCTAAAATGACTTTAAGGCCAATTTTCCACAAATTATAAACAGATCGTTGCAAAATCCAAAAGTACGAAAAATAAATAAAATAAAAAATGAAATAAAATGAAATAAAATGAAATAAAATAAAATAGTGAGTAGTTGTCTAGGCAACCATGGGCTCTACAGGGAGGCAAAAAGTGATAAAACAAGCGAAACTAATTATAAAAATAAAAAAATAAAAAAACACAATGAAACAAAATGAGGGAAGTTGTAGAGCGTACAAACTGCTGCTGCTGGATAAAAAGGTTAATCTTTTTTGTCCAGGTATCTTTCCTTTTTTTTTTTCTTTTAAATTGGCTTTTTTGAAGTTTGGTAGCATACTTGGAAGAATTAACATTTAAGGCTGTTAGTATTGCTGACCATTGTTCAATAGAATGGCTTCCCAGAGAATAAAGAGAAACAAAGCAGAAGCTATTCTTCAAAACACAATTCCTGTTCAGTTTGATAATTCCTTGTTCATTGCATTTTTCTTTTTTTTAAACTGACGTCCTTTTTTTTTTCCTTTGACTAGAAATGTTGTGGCAATATCATAAAAGATATTGTGTCTGTCCAAATGATTGATGTTTCTAAATTCTTTTTAAAAATTAAAAAATATATATATAATAAGAACATGTCCACCCCCCTCCCTTTTTGGTGGAATTGAAGATAAAGTTTGTTCACAAATCCATTTTTTCTTTCTTTTCCCTTCCTTTCCAAACATGTCTGTGTTTACCAAGGCAAACACACAAAATTTACTAATGCCCAATCACTTCCTTCTCTCCATTATTTTAAGACATTCAACATTTGTATGGATTAAAACTATTTTTTTCTTTCAACATTATCTATGAGCAGCTTTTGTTAAATATTTGACTAGAAGCTCATTGGTTAGCAGAAACAGGAGATATTAATTTCATTAATTGTTTCATCAAATGATGTTGAAAAATTTCCAATGCAATATGGATGCCATATTCTTCCTATGTCTATAGCAATGAGAAAAATAAAGGCAGTATGCAGTGTATGGATGGACAAGCAAGGCAAAAAAAAATGATAACTCACTGAGTTATTAAAATTCCTTAGTGATTAAATTTTTGTATTGGAAAGTATTTTTTTTCTTTTTCATGTTCTTAGATTCACCTAAATTTTACTTCATTTTCTGATTTTCAACAAAAATACTTTTTGATTGAAAAAAAAAAAAAAAAAAAAAAAAAAATTTAGGAAAGAAAGAAATAGAAAAAGTCTTTTGCATTATGACAGGCAGTGAGTAGCAAAATACATTCCAAACTTCTGATTGGTTGGAAGAGGATAAGAATAATTGATTGGTTAAATTTAGTGGAAGGAAGAGGATAAAAATAACAGGAGGCAGAGGTTGTGACTGATAAAAACTTACAAAAAAGGAGAAAATAAAAAGTGATTAAATTGAAAAAGTGAAAAGATGTGAAGGACAATCAAGTTTATCTTTTGGTCACCCTCCATTAAAAAAAAAAAAAAAAAAAGAATGGATATGATGAACTGGATTTGACCAAGGTAAGCATTAAATGCACACAAATGGATGGTGGGGAAAAGTATTGGTTTGTTCGACATGTATCAATAATAATAATAATAATAATAATTAAAGAGAAGTATAAAAAAATCATGATAATGATGATGATGATGGTGATAGTGTTATCAGCTTCATGTCAATAAAACTTGGCCACTGCAATTTCCACAAACACAATTTGTTGAGTCCCTCCAGATGACAAAAAGAAACTTTGAGGGAATCATTCTTTATCGTTCTCTTCACAATTATGGAGACTACTTGTGGCATGTACGTCCGGGTGTTGTGTAAGATTATGTTCACATACAAGTACGTACTGATCCATCCAAGGTAAACAAAATGTGTTACTGCTGCAGATGATGATAGGTGACAGATGAGATATACAGCTGGGTATATAGAACTGGAAAAATTGTCACCAGGAATTGACCCGACTACAAAAGAAGGGCATCTCCCTGGCTAGAGACGAGGACTGCTGGGGCTGTGGAGGTCAGAGTATGTCTCATCACCAAAAGGAGCATCACTGAAACAAAAAGAAAAAAAGAATAAAAGAAAAAATTAGAATGCAACTAAAAATATTCAAAATGAAAGAAAATACAAGTCAAAAATTAATAGCAGTTGACAATACTTCAACTAATAAAAAAGCACTTCAACTAGTGTACCAATAACAAACATGGAACCAAATGGGGAAAAATGACGGGTGTGTTTAAGGGTTTATTCATATATTTTTAATAATCCAGCAAAAATAATTTTCTACCATTTTGAATAAGGAATTATCAATTGCTTAGTTTTGACAAAAACAATTACAGGCGTCTGTCCCCAATTCAACACAGTTCATTACAGCACAATATAAAGCAGGTGGGTGGTTGATCCCAAACTTCTTACCTATACCATTATCGCCCACACCCAATAAAAATAGAATTTCTCCTCACTTACAAATATATTTGACTTATACAGGCAAACAAACAGCAAAAATGAAAAGAAATAGACAAAAATATTTTGGTAGTCAATGAACAAAACTTTTTTTTTTTTTCAATACATCCAATGCTATTTGTTTTTTTACGATTACACAGTATTGTGCTACCTGTTTCCTTGAGATCACCAATGAGATTTGAAACTTGATCATATAATTACATCAGGAGAGTATAAGTTATATGTCAGTCATCTAAATATATAGATTATTAAAACACTAACCATGATCCTATAACTGTCTGTTTTTGCAACATCTTTTTATACTGCAAATGTTCTTGTTCTAGCTTGATAACACAAGATAAGATGTTGTTCAGCGTCACAAAGCAGCTTTTGGTGTCTTCGATATGCATTGAGGGTGGTAAATCACTGTCTCCAGTGTACACCTCCTGGCTTGCACAGGCATCTGAAAATGAATAAAATAATTAATCCATTCAAATTAACCAAGTTTTGAATAAGAGTTAAGTTTATACAAGTTATACCTCTCTAATCTGGCACTCTGTGGTCTACCACATTTTGAATCTGCCACCAAAATTTGCGGGTAATCAACAAGGCGTTCTTAATTTCAGTTTCAAATTGCAGTTTTAAGTACAGTTTATTGGGAAAAAAAGATTCCATAGCAACTTAAAGAGAAAACAACACTGGCCCAGAGTTGCCAAATATATATGAAGAGACTTCTCAGATCAGAGTATCAGTGCACTCTGCTTATGATAAGAATGTAGCATCTCTGTGCTCTGCTTAGAATCAAAGTGTAGCTACCAGCATTTCTGCTTTGGATCAGAATGTAGTACCTGCGTGCTCACTGAAGTGTTATTCATCCCACTATATATATATATATATATATATATATATATATATATATATATATATATATATATATATATATATATATATATATATATGGATACACATTGCGTTTTATATATATGAATTATTAAAGAAACCTAATTCTTTTATACATACATAGTTATATAATGGCAAAAATTTTTTGTTAGAAATACCTGAATAACCAAACAATTTATATTTGCAAACTAGGCTTGTCGCCATACACTTGAAAGAAATGGTGTACAATATAAAGTGAACCTTCAGTGAATACATGAAAAATTTTTTTTTCAAATTACATGGGGAGAAGTAGGGAACAGAGGCAACTACAATATCAAAAAGTGACTTTGAACTTGACCAAGGTTTTGTCTGGGTTTTTTTTTCAAATTGAAGATACACTCAAAGGACAAAAGGGAATAGACAACACCAAATTTACAGTCGCACCACTACAATGACTGGGAAAGGTAAAGGGTATTTGCTGAGAAACTACACAAGTCTCCAACATATCTTACCTAGTACTGACTTCCATTTTGCTGCATGAAGGTAAAAAATTGAATTGAATTTATGGTAAAGAAGCATTTGTAAGTCACATGACTTATTTGCCAGTCATATTTTTCTTATATTTCAGTACGAAAAGGAAAAAATATCTGTATTTACCAGCTTTATAAGACCCCACCCCCAATAGGGAAATCTGTTTCTTTTAACTTAATATTCCTTAATGAAATAAGGAAGGTTTTAAATGCTATCAAATACAATAGGTGACTTATCATATTTCCATTATTTCATGTCAAGTTAAGTCAAGTTCAAATATTTACCAAATTCATAAATTATGTCCATTCTTCATTTTTATCTAACAAACTAAAAATGGGACCTTCTTTTCCACCTTCTTACTTTAATCTGATTTTAATTTTCAAATGTATGGATATGGTTCTTCACTGTATTTCCTTAACCAAACTTATAACAATGAAAAATAATAAGTCCAACTACTTAATTAGAATATACATACATTTGTGTTTCCCTGATAATTTCTGTTTCTTCTATCTTTTCCCTTCATTTTCCTGCACTTGACATTTTCTCTAGGAGTCTTTCCTGTTTTTGCCCTTTAGCATCTCTGGCATAAGGATAACACCCTGACCCTGTAAGAACCCACATTTGCTACAGAAACAATGATTAGGTCTACACTAACTATTCAAGTTAATATCATTGCCTCATATACTACACAAAGAATCTGAGTCTCTTCCGTTTTAGCTAAATATTTCTCATGAAGAATGATGTTCAGAAAGTCAAAATTAACTGACATTCTATAATTTTCATGTTACCTTTTTTCTTTCTTATATCACCATACCAATTTTGAGGTATAACCATTTTCCCCTAAAATAATGCTCAGACAACTCAGAGTAAGAGTCCATAATGCTCAACTCTCAAGAATATAAGTTGTAAAAAAATTAGGCTGGAAATAAGAAATAAAGAATTAGAATTGCACGTGGTAATGACATGTTCTGATATCTACTTAAATAATGAACAGTGTTAACAAATCACCATAGCCCCACAAATGTCCAAACTCACCAGCCAAGTGAGCTACAGATTATTCTTTTGTGTGTGTGTATGCGTGTATCTCCAAGCATTCCTGGTCACATTTCACAGATACAACCTTGAAAATTCACAGGAGTACACCCACTAGGTATAGTCTGTTATAAGTTTGTTTTTTTTTTGTTGGGTGGGTGGGGGGTGGGGTTCAAAAAGTACTTTCGGGGATCTCTTCAGTTATTTTGGAACAGTAATGCCCACATCTTTTTTTTTAGATAATTTCAGATAAAAGATCTAATCTTTTTTTTTTTCTTTTTTAAATCTCTTTTAGTTCTTTTACATGCTTCAGGCTATGGTGATTCATTTATGCGATACTTTTTTTTCTGTTTCTCCGTCTATAATAATGGACTCTTCCAAATAAAGTTGACAATTTCGCTGATAAAAATATCTCCTACCAACCATTTGAAATAATGGACTCTTCCACTGAAAAAAATTCAGCAGTTCCTTTCCAATAGAAAAATATCATCTCCAAGGAATTCAAATATATCTATGAATTTTTTTTCAAGAGCGTTAACTAGTGATTAAGTAATGGTAATGAATTGTTACCAAAAAAGAAAATTTATTACAGACAGAAGAAAAAAAAAAAAAGTAATGAAAATGGAAAAAATGGAAATATCTACCTTGGATAGTTTCAAGTTTATCCATATAGGTTAAGTATAAGGAATGAATTTTTTCAACCTCACGGTCAGCGTCTATCTTGTCTACCTGGATTTCAGCAACTTGAATGCCTCCAGACACTGGTTTGCAACCTTCTGCATTGCAATCAGTGTTTTTACAACTGAAAATAGAAAGGAAAAATATTGCTTATCTTGTTCTTTAGTCACAAATTCAGTAAAAGTACTAATTATGGCTTCCTTATTGAATCTGTAACAACAGATTTGAAGTTCAAAATGCATGGGAAATCAATGATCTGTAGGAGAAATGTCAGGAATTATGGACAATTTTGCAAGACTTCATATCCCAATTCTTTAAGCTTGGACAGTCAATAGAGAGGTGTAGGGTCTCATACTGTCATGGAGTGTTTCATTTAGCTCATATGGGACTCATTTTTCCAACTTTTCAACCATTCCTATTACCTTGAGAGACATTGTTGCTGTTGAAGTCCTGAAGTCACCAGAAAGTGCACAACCATTATTCGAGGGTCGTTTGCCACTGCTGACTATAATTCTTCATCTCTAAAAACAGTTTTGGTCACATGAAGTTGATCATTGGTATCCATAAATCCAAACCTAAACCTATTAAACCAATGCTAAACAGTTTGCACTGTGGTAGTGTTACAAGATAGTAATATGAAGTTGACTGTCCACCAATTCAGCTTCATAGTCACTCAAGTGCTGGTAGAGACATCAACAAATTGATTTGTAATGGAATACACTGAAAATCAGAAAAGGATTCAAGCTTATTGATGATATACCCAAACAAATTATAAAAAGTCTACTTGAAAAATGTAACCTTCTATCACTCACTTATAAAACTAGAGAATGACCAGTGAATTTCTAGGAGAACACGAGATGGTACCTAAAAATTAAGGGAATTTTAACAGCATGTGCAACCCAAATGTAGTGCAGACTTTTGCCACTACCCTTCATGAGAAATGTCCAGAAGGCATTCAGCAGGCAAGGGATTACGTCAAAAGAGACAGTGGAAACTAGGAGTTAAGGTGAGAAATTTTTTTAATAGTTAAATTCTCCAAAATTTTGGGTAACATCTTGTACTCAATACAAATTTTTTCCACAATCTGAAAAAGAAGTATTCCTATACAAACCTTTTCTAAGTCAAAATGGTATAAATGGAAATGTTACATTATAAAGGAAAAGGTTTTAAGCATTCCCAAACCCCTAAAATAACGATGAGTGTATGTTAGTCCAAGTCGTGGGAGGTACAGGACTCAGAAATGTAGAGGAGAGATGAAATAGGCGTGCACTACCTCTATAAAAGCTCACTAAAAATCAACTGTACTCAGTACGTATAAACACTTGACTTTCCTTCATCAGAAAATCCAACAGATATGATAGTGTATTAGAGTAATGAAAAACAACAAAAGAACTGAAGCAATGACCTACCATTGCCAGTGATTTCCGATGTAGGCAGCTGGATGGTATTTTTTTAACCTATTCTTGTTGGAATTGCATACTTGCTTTAATAATTCCAGCCTAAGGAAAAAGAGACAGGAAAAAAAATAAATAAATGAAAGTTTACAATGAAAATGCTCAAGAATTAACAAAAATTTTCATCAGTAAATCAATACCCTATTTTAAAAAACAAAAATTAAAATTTTTTTTGTTGTTTTTGTTCATAAGAAACAAGTCCAAACAAACAAAAAAACAAAAACTAAATTTTCAATAATGATAACATACAATTGTACTGTTATGAAATCAATGGGTACTTGAATCAGCAATAAATCAATCATTCTGTCATACTTTGAACTATCGTTAGAATTTTACCCAAAATGAACTAATCATTATTTTAAGATGATTTCATCATCGCTCATTTGTACAAAATATTTCATGCATTTTGCTAGGAGAAAAAAAGAAGAAAAATCAAACTTTCAACACTTCATCAATTAGCATACTTCAACAGTAGCACATGATACTTCTGTAGTTGAGCAATGACAGACATTGTTTACTGATGTACCCTATTCAAACAGGTGGTGGGCTATAAGCGAAATAATTACTGTTGCTTTGAGCACTCTTTTATTTAAAGAATATAATGACTCGTTTCATCTAAGCTACGTTATCTTCCAATTTGCTTCCTCTTCTATTTTTTTTTTATTCTTCAATTTTCTGACATGAAATGAATGTAATTTTTTTAATTTTTTTTATTGAAGATCACAAAAAGAGGGAAAAAATATTGTTTTTGCAACTTGATTATACAGACCAATTGAAATAGTCAACATCAAGATACTGGTGTAGAACAAAATATTCTATCTAGTCAACACACGAGGGTGGATCAATAAGTCTGTAGCCCGAATTTTGAACTGAAATTTCCACTGTTCAATTAATGTGATTATTATTCACAACTGAATTAGGTGCACTGACATGGAAGGAGATTATATTGAAATATGCATACATGTTTTGTAAAATAAATGTTTTTTTTTCATCATTAGGCTTATTGATGTACTAGCGTATACAATGTATGAGAAATTTTTTTTTTTTTTTTTTTAAATTTAATTTTTTTCCTCACCATTCCTTCTCTTCTACACAATTGTTGGCTTGGATGTACAAAGCTCGTTCAGGCTGCACGACTTGAAACATCTGAGAAGAATAATTAAAACAGACATCAGACCAATTGAATCATTGCAGTTCTGGTTCATAAATTTGGATTTTTTTCTTAAAATCATTTTTAATAATGAAAAAGAAGAAATTTTTTCAAAGAAAATCAAACAGTGACAGGGAACTCAGGGTCAGATTTTTCATTGCTCAAATAAAAAAAAAATCAATTCATTTAAAAAAATTATAATTATTATAACCCAAACTATATACATTAAACCCTGTTTAATGGACCCTGGTATAACTCATTTCAGATTTAATACCTAGAGAATATTCCATTTTATTTCTGTGTATTACTCATAAAAAGATACTGTAAAATAACTTTCTTTTAACCAATATTTTTTAATTAAATCTAAAATAAATAAAGTTAAGAATAACTGGTAGGTCATCCGTTCTTTGTTCATTGGAGTTACCATTGAGAGACTAGTCTTTTCATTCATTGAAATTTATTGTTATTATAATACCAAAATATCTCTAGGACGTTATTTTCTACATTATTTCAACATTAAATGATGAAGAGACAAAAAATATATGTTTTCTGCATCAGAATATTGCATACTTCAAACAGAAAAAGTAGGTTCAAACTGAAAAAATATCTGGGAAAAAAAATCTCTCAAGAGATTAGTGGTCAACTCCACCCATTATAAAGATAGCAAAACATAGATATATAATGAATCTAAACAAAGAAACGTCAGAAATAATTCAGTGAAGTAAACTTTATCAATTCAACTAATCAACGCATATACACACTCACTTATAAAACATGGTGCAGTTGCACTACTAAGTCTGAGGTCATGATTCACATTTGACTTGGAATAAAGTGAGGGAGAGTTGCACACATCAGCCTCTCTCTCTTTTCACTATTTGCCTCATTCAAGAGGCAAAATATAATTAGGATGGATAGAGACAGACTAGGATGCAGTGGATGTTCCAGATGCTTTTCGTGTCACACCACCCTCTTTACGCTGCACAATAGTCGCCTTCCTACCCATTGAAACAAATCAACTTGGTCAACTATGTAGAGGTTTTGAAATACCATTCATTGATTCAGTCAATAATCAAAGATTTTTATCCATTACTTCTTTTTTAACATAGATGGTGATGAAAAATGCACGGGTGCAAATGTAAAGAAGCGTTTGAACATTTGAATGGCACTGCTTTGGTAAATCACAGAGAGTAACCCAGCTCAGAGCTTCATCAGAAAACAAAAAGCAATTTACCATATATGGTGGCATATAAGTTGACTTCTTAAGCATCAATTATTTCTTCTATTGGATCCTACTAGTCTGTTTAGATCCTATGAACTTGACACTCTGATGTACACAATGCTGCCTTATGCAAATATTTGCCCAAACTTGAATTAACATCTTAGTTTAGGGGCTGGCATACATGATGAAAAAAATCAAGCCTACTCACGTATTTCATCTTGAATGAATCTTCTTGGAGTTTTTCAACTGCCCAAATATTTTGGATTGGGATCTGGCAGAGAACTTCATCCCCTGGGATAAAATAAAAATTGAAAGAAAAAAATTACAGAAACAGAAATGATGTTTTACTACTTGGCACATTTGCTTTTGAACTGCCTGCAATTATGCTTGATTTTTTTAAATATTGAATTCATCAAGCAGATAAACACACAGAAAAGTGTTCTGGTAACAATTTGCACACACAAAATTTTTTTTTCAAAATACATCTGATTGACTGGAACAAACATCAATGAAATAACAGTTTTTCTTTACAGCCAGCCTTTAAAAATTTAATTTATTAAATTTTCTTTCAGGAGTTATGCAAACTATTGAATTTTTTTTGTTTTTTTTCTTTGCAGTTACCCACAATGTTTCAGGCAATCAATTCTATACCCTCAATCCATACGAAAATAGAGGAGCTCTTTTTTTCCCGTAGGTACAAACAGAAAAGAAATGGTGGCAAATATACTAATTACATCAACCCATCAACTGCGACACATGTAATAAAGGCAATTCAATATATTTTTATACATGGGTATGATCTCCAACCCTTTCTTTGATAGACAACAAAGAAAATTAGTTCAATAGCCTTTACAACTCTTGGAAAGCTGACTTTTTTCAAAAATAACATTTTCATGATCTAGATCAGAATTTATTTTGAACTCATCATTGTCTTACTCCAGTCAAAACCTCGAGTTGACTTTGTTTTCCTATTGAAATAAGAACAAGGAATAAGAATTATCATTATCATTCCCCTACCATGATATGAAAACCAACGGACTAAATTAACGAGTCTTACAAATCTACCAAAATTTATGTAAGGACTTCTTTCTTTCTAATATATAAACCTATGAAAATAACATTTTCTTACTATGATTTGAAATCACAACCAAATGAGTGGTAGCAGATTCTCTCATATATCAACAAAATTTATTCCACAGGTATGCAAGGGCCTATTTTATTCTAATTAATAAATACATTTATATAAAAAATCTTGAAAAATCTATTCTATAATTTTTAATAGAAAAGTTGCAGTAATTATCTTCAGTCAGAATAAAAGTAGGAGTGGAATTTAAACCTGCATCAGTCAGACTTGTTTCCTTTCTATTTTTTCTCAAATTCCCTTGAGAAATTGAAAATCATAGAACAAAACCACACTAAAAAACATTTCAACACCAAAAACATTATTAAGAATACACTATCATAGCATCTAAGAGATTATAAAACAATGCCTAAAAAGCATTTAAAGAGATTTTTCGTCTGTAATCACGTATACTAATCTCTCAAATTTTTAAAGGCCATAGAAAGGATAAGAGGTAATAATTCTTATCCGAGCAAGGGTTGATACTTTGCAAAACAAAGATATTTAACTCTAAAGTATTTCACATACCTGCATATACTACTTACCATGAATTCTAGCTTATAACACACACAAAGTATTTCAATATTATATTTCATTCTATGTGCTGGTATCTTCTGTATATAAAAGTGACAGGTGTCAAACTGTGTGTCTGTGTACATGTCTATCACACTAGAGAAACCACTTAAACATGGGCACAGCTCAACCAAATTTGGCATTCATACTCAATGGACCATGGGGAAGGTTTTAAAATGAAAAGTTTTCGAGAAAAACATTTTTTTTTTTTGGGGGGAGGGTTCTATTTACAATATAACTGTAATGCTTAAGTGGGGCCTTATTTTTCTATTCAATAAAAAACAAATTTCTATTTTATAAAGTTCGTATATAATTCTATAAGGTGAAACTTTTTCTCCCTTTAGAGCGATCAAAAGAGAAGGGATACCTTTTGCCAACTTCAAGGGAAGCTTTTTCACATTTAAGGGGTCACTTTCTCCCCAATAAGGGGTCAAAAGCAAAGGGAGACTTTTTCCTCTCTTCAAGAGGTCTATAGTGTAAAAAAAACAAAAAAAAACAAAAAAAAAACCCCCTTTTAAGGGGTTGATAGAGACTTTCTGTGACCCTCTAGAAAGTCAAGAATGAGTTTTTTTTTCCTCTCTTCAAGGGGTCAAGAGTGAAGAGAAATTTTTTCTTTTTTGCGATGGGGAACTTTTTTTTATTTACAACTCTGAAGGCTTTATTCCATTATTCTTTTTTTGATCCTTAAATATTTTACCAAGCATAGATGGATACTTCAGCAAATCATAAATAGGTGTCAGAACAGCAAAGCTTGAGCTGGATGGCTAGGAGTTTAAAATGAATTGTAAATAAGAGTAGTTTTATAAAATTCCCACGTTACAACATGTTATATAGGCCAGTAAATGATGAATGGGGAAAGAGAGAGAAAACTAAGATTTGCTTACCTTTTTCCCGTGAGTAAAAAAGACTCTGATTGGTTAAACAGAGATATCGTCTCTTGAAATTTTTTAAACCAAACATCCCTCTCCCTTGAGCACGCTTGATCATCATTCTGAAAGAAAAGAAGAAAAATTGCTTTTTGAACCCAAGGGAGTTAACTCGTGTTTAGTTCAGATTTCACCATTCAGTCCATTAGCCAAAAAATGAATTATTCTCAAGAAGTCTCAGCATTAATGGTTGTACACTTGTTTCTGTGCTGGTCTTCCTAGGCTGAATTTATTTCTAATTTCATCAGTTTTAAGGTAACTCAAATTTCAATTCAATTTGTAAGCTATCCATACAAGTTAACCTCTCTATATCATTTACTAGAAGTGCCAGAGTTTCTTAATATTCAACATCAGAAGTGAATACAATCTCATCAGTTCACTACACTGCATATTGAGTGCTTCAAAAAGATGTTAACAAACTCCACTGATCGCCCCCACTCCCATCCCTAGCCATTTTGTCTACATAATTTATATCTTTTAAGTTATTTCATTTCCTTTCTTTCTTTTCAAGACTATAAATGCTTTATCCTAGAATATGAAGACAGAAAAAACACTCTAATCAATTCACTTTCTTGTTTTTCAAATGTTCATCAAATGGCAATCATTAAAACAGAACAGTCAAATTTTGTGAGATTTATTCCTATTTAATATTCTTTTGAATGACTTTCGCAAGGGAGATAACTCATCTATTGAATTTTAACAGACACATTTATTGGTAAGTTCCAGGATTTTGGGGCTATTATTATCATAGAACAAGTTTAATGCGTGTCTCTGAAAGTAAAACAAAGTATGAAATAATTGTTCTTTATATCATCTATTGTGACATTCGAAAATATAGATATAGTTGTACCTCTTCAATCCAGCAACCTTGGGACCAGGTATTGCTGGACAAAAAAAAAAAAAAAAAAAAAAAAAAAAAAATGATAGGAATCAGAAATTTTTCTAATTGAGTGGAAAATAGAATGATATATTTTTGATATAACTCACCTACAGGCTGTCTTTGCTAGCCATTAAATCAATGTCAAGTCATTTCCTTCGTATCGAATAAATTACAGAATTTTTATGACTGTACTGTAATGGGGAACATACATATGAATATGATAAACATGTCTCTGATTGGTGAGATATATATATTTAAAGCTGTAAAGCTTTCAAGCCTGTATATATACTAGAATATCCAACAAACCATTGGTCACAAACAGATGTGAGCACAAATGTAGATTCTACAATATCATTTTTCAACTGCTGATGAGTTTTTTGTTTTTTTTGCATTCAAATGATGCATTACAGGGGTATCTTAATTTAAGAAATCAATTTTGTGTTTTGGAAAACAATTTCAAAAGGATGTAGAGGTGGGAAAAAAATGAAATACTTCAAAACAAAAGTTTCATACAACAGACAGCATGTGAGGGTCCAGTTTAGCATTATAGCAATATTGTAAATAGAACACAAACCCTGAACCCTAATCTAATCTTTTGGAAGAATGATTTCTTAATGGAGCAAAGAGAAGTAATTGAAATACTTTGAAGCCTTAGTTTTGCTCAAAAGATGGAGAGAGAGGGTTCGGTTAAGCAGTATAGATACAACATAAACTGAACCATCTCCCTTAAAAAAATTAATGTTTTTGGAAAATGATATTTAAACTAAATACTTCAAAGTTGAATATTCGTATGATGGGCGGAAAGTAAAGATCCACTTCAGTAGTATAGCTACATCATGAATCCCCCTACCACCACCTAAAAAAGTTTGTTTTGAAAAAATTATTTCTTCAATGAAGTGAAGGCAAGTAACCAAATTACTTCAAAGCCATATTTTTAAATGATCGACAGAAAGTGAGTATTCATTTGAGCAGTATAATTGGATTGTAAATAGACCAACCCCCACTAAAAAAACAATTTTGTGTTTTGGAGAAATGATTTCTCTGTGGAGAAGAAATAAGTAATCAAAATAGGGAACTAATAAATATAATCCTCACCCAAAATAAACTTTTAAAATATTGTATTTTAGAAAAATTAAATTTTTCAATGGAATTTACTTTAACCAAAATACCTCATAAGCATAGTTTGTATAATAGACGGAAAGTACAGCACCACTTCAGCAGAATAGTTAAATCGTACATAACCCCACCCCCCACCCCTAATTGTTCTGGGTGGAATGAATTCTCAATGAAGTAGGAAGTAAGTAATCAAAATACTTCAGAATCAAAGCTTAGCAATTTATGCACAAACAACGTAATCATTTTTGATAAATCCAAAAAGTTTTACTTCTTTGTTACAATTTTAGAAATAACCAACATTTCTGATTGTAAGTTACACATCCTCGCTCAATTGAAGTTGAAAATAAAAATCTAATTTATTCAGAACAATAACAATTGAAAATTGATGTATTTACTTCTGTTTTTTTTTTGAGTAATTCTCTGCTTGTTTTTCAATCAAATGCTATCTAATTTCCATCTATCAAACTTTCAATTTTATAAATTCCTTTTTTGGACAGTAATTTATACCACTCATAAGGGCTAGTATTTATTCCAGCACTGAATAAATTGTTTTGAAATTGCTGTCCACTGTTACTCTACATTGAGTAAAAACAGATGTTACGATTTAATCCCAAGCAAGTAACTAGAAAGAAAGGATTCTGCAAAACCTATATAATTGAACAGATCTTCCTACAAAGGCAAACGTAAGATATAATAATCTTTTCATGGTGTATTGATTCAAATTGTAATCCTTTTTTCTGTATTGCATTTACAGTTGTCATAAGTTTAAACACAAACACTAAGGTTTTACAGCAATTACAGATTTCCATGTTTTTAATACAAAGTACTTCTCATTTATCTCCTTAATATGTATCTATGTGTTGATTAAATATATTTCAATGTTAATACAAAGCCAAACAAAGCATATTCTCAGTTGAATATTTCAAATATCATGATAGGAACGAAAGTATCCCATTTCTTCTTATACACCATTTAAGAGGAGATGAATATGGAAATAAAACATCCATGAGTAATTTGCATTCTGTCCCTGCTTTTGAAAACGCTGAACATTTTCTAATAAATGTATTGTTTATTTTTCTTGTTCCCATCATTGGCAAATACACAGAAATATCTCATGACCAACAACTGAAGGTAATAAATAACAGCTGCACAAGAGAGACAAATTATACAGGAACATTTCCCAAGCCCTAAAATTGCCAAATGGTACCTCAAGATCAATACTAAATAAGTGGAAATCAAGCGAAGATAACCAAGCAAAATAACACCCTAGAAACTGAGCTTGATTGCACGAGAGGCCCCCCCAAAACCTAATGTTACTCCATATGATTTTCAGGCCACAATAAAGTGGCAGGAACTGATTCCACCACCAAAACTATAAGATGCCACTTAAACAAAGTTGGGCTAGTTGAGAGAGAAACAAGGAAGAAACAATATTAGAGACATAAACACAGAATTGATCATCTAAAATTTGCCAATGACCACCATACCAAACCTGTAACATTTTGGGAAGAAATTATATGGTCTGATGAAATCAAAGTGGAACTTTTGGGGCCTAATTACTAACATTTTGTTTGTTGTGGAGTAAACCAAGCGCACCAAGAAAAGTTTATCATCCAATTTGTGAAGCCTGGAAGCAGATTACAGAGGTTTTGGAGGTGCATCAGAGCCAAATGCTGTTGGTTTGGCAAAGGGAATGGCAAAATGAATTCTCATCAATATAAGGAAATTTTAGAAGAAAATCTGATATGGTCTGCAAAACTAATGGGAATGAGCAGGTATTGAATATTGCTACAAAATAATAACCCTAAAAATAAGGCAAAAACTATTCAAAAATAGTTAAAGGGCAACAAAATATTAGAAACAAAGTATTGGAATGGCTATATCAGTCTCCAGGTCTCAACATCATAGAAGAGATATTGAAGAGGGTTGTACATAAGAGGAAACACACAAATGTTCAACAACTGGAACAATATCACTAGGATGAGGATTAGGGTAAAATGGACCTTGAGAAGAACAAAAATCTGATTACAACTTATCCTAGGAAACTGGAAGCTGTAATACTTACTGAAGGTGGAAACACAAAGCATCAGTTCCGGGTGTGCATAAACTTTCGTCTTTGTGCATTTTTTATAGGATTGATTAAAGTATACTTATAATCCTTGTTGTTACATATTGTGTGGAAAATCTTTAATTTGGTGAAATTAATTAATAAAATTGATTCTTTGGTGGAATTGACTTCCGATTTCTCCCAAAATACATGACATGCAAATTTTTGGAGGGTGTGCATGAATTTATGACAAAAACTCTACATTATTTACATGGATTTCTATTTTTAGTCAATAGCACAAAACCATGCAGGAATTTGTTCTAAAGGAAATCAAAATTGTCAAAAATATTGGAAAAAAATGCATTGATATGAAAAAGCAAAACTAAGTCGAAGTTAACCACAATATTTCAAAAAGTTTTCTAAGGGTAAACTAGGGTGAAAGATATTATACCATAAATGGAAATGAACTGACAGCAGGCGTAGCAAAAATTTAATGCAATAGGAAAAGACCAGATACAAGATGGAGGGATGAGAAAGAAAAGTTTGCTGGTAAGACATAGCAAAGATCAAGCAAAATCAAGGTTGTCATGGAAGGAGATTGGATAAGCTTTTGTCCAGTAGTGGACTTAAAACAACTAACTATGATGATATATTTCAACACCTTACCCTTCTTTGAGTATAGTTGGAGCTTCAATGTCTTGCACTGACACTCTGGAACCGGATGAAATGACATCAAGGAACTGGAAAAGAAAAAAAATGAACCATCAAGAAAAACTATATAAGATGAAAATTTCTTTTGAAACACTCACCTAGCTTTTATAAATGACAACTTTCCTTTTTTTACATACACTAGTAATTTTTTTTTTTTAATTTCTTAGATGAAGCATTGTCAAATACTAATTTTTCAACAAGTATTTCTTCATCTTAATTTCAGTTACTTTTTATCTAAACTTCTCAGAGTATCAATCTACAGCTGTCAGCAAGCATATCGGAAATTAAAGATATGCCACCGGTGAGACTAACTTGCCTCCTTTCTTTCTCAGGAAGCCAATCTGAACAAGATAGCAGCCTCACCCACCAGCTAGAGTCAATCAAATTTCAAAGATTTTTATTGGTATCCTTATTCCTAGACCTAAACCAATGGAACTAATGCTGAACAGTAGGATTCATGCCAAATACTTTGTTGACATTATAGGCAGCATTACATCCTAATTTGAAATCATACTTGAAAATTAGTCAACCTTCTTGGGTAGACACCATCGTGGTTAAGGACTCAAAAACCTTCAATAAAAACAAATTTTACCTCTATTTATACTGAACCTAAAATGCAATTACATATGTAAATCTTTCACACTTAGCATTATTCACTATGATATAAGAAAAATGACATTTCATATGCAAGAACCTAATGAATAAATTCTTTCGAATAGAGTAGCAGACAGCATATTGGCTTTAAAAACTGTTAGCAATATTAAATGCTCCACAGATGTAGCCTTGAACTAAACTACACTAAGTTTGAATTACTCAAAACAATGACAGATGATCTCAAAATTTTGTGAGAATTTTAGCTTATTCAAGCTATATTTAATTCCGACAATAGCTTACAACAACCATGCAAGTCTCGGATAAAGCATAAACACTGGTCTATTCCAATCCAAGAGAAGATGGAACTGTTGAAATAGACCAGACTACTGTGTCTGGATACATTGTAAGTTGTTCAGTTTTAGTTCATAAACTACCTATGTCAAAGAAGCATAGGGATTAAATATTGAAATTCTATGTTAGCAGTGATTCTAAAAAACTATGAACATTGGAGAAGAGTAAGGATTATAATCAAATGAACATAAAATGAATCTGAAATGTATAGTTAAATTATCGTTTACTTGACTTGGGTTTATCTAACGCTATTCACCAGTCTTTGAATCCTGATGTAGGAAATCAGTACTGTACCCATATTTTCACAGTACAAATACATCTACAGAGCATTTACAAATGGAAAGAGATTAAACAGGTTGACAGAACCATCTTGTAATCTAAGACTGACATATTCAAAGAATTGATCAGAGAGTATTTTATCTGGAAAAGGAACTTGACATATTTCCCAAACCTTTCACTAAAATGGAACTGTTATTGAAATCAACATAATTTCATTGACTTTTAATCCTTGATTTTTAGGGGTACTGTGGAATCTGTCAGAATACCTGAAGGGTACAAAGGAAAAGGAAAAAAAAGAATTTAGGAAGCCCAAGTCAAAATGATGGAACAGAAGTAAAAAAAATTTCCGGAAAGGAGACCCAAACGATAAACAATTGTCGGCAAGAAGCTGGGAAGAAGTACTTTAAAATTTTCATAAACTGTCAATCCCTTTTATTTAACACAAGTAAACAGGATGTCTTACCTTCTTGACTTGATCAACATGTTGCTCATCAGATAAAGATTGAAACAGGGGTACCATGTAATCCTCCTTCAATCCAAATGAATGCTGTAAGTAAAAAAAAAGAAGAAAAACAATAAAAAGCTTGAAATTTCTTCTATTTTCTCTACCCACTGCCACTAGATATTAAATAATCTTCTAGGTTTTCTCATTTAAGCAGTTAAAAGAGAAGTAGAGGAAGAAAAAAGCCATATTGTATTAGAATGGGAGCTTTTTGCTTCATCTTGCCCCAATATAATTATTTGATACAGTTTTTAGTGTTATTTTTATGTTTTGATATAACATGCAGTGAATTAATATAAATGTAGCGTATTTTCAGATTTTTTTCTAGGACATCTAGATATTTTTTGCCTAAATTGAAGATATTTTTTTAGACAATATTCTAGAATAAGTAGATATTTCGGGATCTGTTTTTAAACCTCAATTTTGGATATAAAAATTTAAAAATAGTTGACAACACTGGAAATTTGACAGTGTTTATTTAAAAGGGGATTTGACTCTGCACAAGTCATCATAACTGAATATTTCTTTACATCTTTTGGCACAATATTGTTTTCATGGGCTATAAATTTGACTCATCTCAAAGAGAAACTTTTCCTAGAGCATTGGTTGATGCCACGTGATGTAACCGATTTGATTATTCAAACATTTTCTTTTTGAACTTTCTCCTTACATAGAATGAATTTTATCAAAACACTGACAATACATTTGACTTTATTTAGCTTTTTTCAAATTATTTTGATACTCAGACAAATTAGATTATCAAAGTGAATACATCATCCGTAACCGATGGTTATTCACAATAAAACGAAAAAATGTAATATTGTTTTAAATCAATTTACTTCAACTAATTGAGAACAATTCAATTCAAATCAAAGTAATTTGATTAAGAATTCATTTTAATTGAATTCAATTTAAATTATTGCAATTTAATCAAAAACTAGGGTCTATATTATTTATGTATTTATTTTGTATAACAAATTAGCAGCACCAACATCTTGTACCAGTCAAGGCAAAGTTTGGCTAGAAAACTTTGAGGATGTGCAAAGTTCTTATATAAGTAATAATATAAGATCAAATTTATATTGTTACAGTTTTGATTAAAATTATTTTGTGTAAAAGAAAAAAGAAAAAAAAAAGATAGTTTAAAAAGAAAAAGGTTACTTTTAAAACATGGCTGAAAAGTGAATATTGGGTGGTCTTCCTTACAACAAATACTCTATGGAGGAAAAGCATGCTTACAACCAAGTTTTTAATGATTATGAAACATCAGTTCAGTTCACTTTATTTAAAGAAGCAAATCTGAACAAATAGCAGTACCTAAATGGATAAAAAATATGCACATATTCACTTTATTTTATTTTTTGATAGATAGTGATTTTTTCCAGCTTTTCACTTATTCTACACACTACTTAGATCTAAATTTTTTTTCAATCCCCAGTTCATTCCCTAACCCCCTATTATTCTGGTACATATTAAGTGAATAATTTGTACTTACAGTTCGAGAACTGACAATATTTCCTAGTCCCTGGATAGCCTTGGAGATGAGAGTTAAAGCACGATTTGTTGTGGCATCCTGAAATTCAAGAACAAATTATAACTAATTCTTCTTGCAATTAACTAAAATCAATAGTTAAAATTTTTCAAACAAACAAAATGTCGAAAATACATTTAAAACTACTCTGATTCTGATTCCCATTTCAAACCAGTAGGAAATCCCGGCATTGACAAATAGAAAGACACCTTAAATTTGAGTACACAAGCAAAGAAATAATGCCTAACTGTATCCAAGAGAATGTGTGAACATGCCTGCAGAGTGCAAGATATTATCTTTATTCATAAGCTAAGCCAGGGATCCCAGCTAGTTCCAGATGTTAGATTTTAGCATCTTCCAGTGCCCAGGTATCAGAATTCAGTATCATCCAATGCCTGGTTGTTGGAAATATTGTAGAAACCAGATAGAGGATGATAATTATATGATAATAATCTAGACATATAAATTCAAACAAAAATTATCAGTAAAAACTTGACAGCCTATCATTTTGTAAATGATTTTAGCTATTTTATTTAGATTACCTACCTTGATTTTAGTGAGATGACCTGAAATTTTCCCTAAAATTTAAAAATCTTTTGAAGACCAACTTCATTGTAAATTAAACTTCATAAAGCTACACATCATAGGTATATTATTCAAGATATTTTGTAAAAATCAACTATAGTTCATAGAAATTTACCTTATGCAAATTACTAAACTCTGCCATTTTGGTTCACAGATATCCATCAGTTTACTTACATATGTTTTCTCTTAATCTGATAGTTGTGTTGTAAATAAGCAGAAAAATTAAAGTGGTATTCTTTCAAAAGGATTGACAGTTATTTATGTCTCTGTTAGGATAGATTAAAGGGGTATACTAGAATATAATTCTTTTGCTGTTAGCACCGACTTGCCACAAACTATTTCTGGTCTTTAATTCTTTACAAGTATAGGGGTAGGGTTGTGCAATTTAAGAACAACACTTACCTGGGTACTGGTCCGCAGATCAAAGAGTTTTGGCCCCAAAATTGCAGGCGCAAAAAATCGAAGGAATACAAATCCACTGACTACTTGGTACCTGACTTCTCTGTTATCTGAAAAATCAATGGAAAAAATATCTATTTAAAAAGGCATCCCTCTAAAGTAGTGGTCTGGTTGATATCAAAAGACAGCTGATGATAATGATAGGTGGAAGACAGCAAACATTGTCTATAGTACACACAAAATAAGTGAGATTTGATCAAATGAACAAAAGCATTCATTAATGTTGGTTTTTCTATCAAATAATACCAACAAAATAACTACAGTATATTACAAGTAGCCTGTAAGATTTAACCCAACCACTCCCTTGGGCATGTAAATTTCACATCTTTTTTGACTGCTGGTTTTTAATATTGATCTGAATCAGTATCGGGGCGAACTGAGCAGAAAAAAGAAACACCTCAATATATTTCTCATTGTACAAACTCTAAAAACAATAATGGTAATGAATCTGTGCATAAGAAATTAGTTGGAATTGTTTCTGATGGAGGTTCTATTGTGAAGGGGAGACTCAATGGAGTAACATACCAAATGAAAGGAAACAAATACGTCATTGTGATTCACAACTGATCTCATCAGATGGAACTTAGTACAAGGGATACAGTCAAGAATATATCTCTACATGTAAATTGTAAAAGTCTTATAAATAGCCAGTATAACTTGTATCACAAGTCTGCATTAAATCGAGCAAATCTAAAAAGGCATTTACATTCTTATACACATCACCATCTTTCCCAAAGCACACTGAGAGCATAATAATTGCTCCACACCTGGAAAAATAAATGATTAGCAAATTTCAAATGCCAGTGAATCTCAAAGAGATATAACTTCGGGAATTTTTGAATAATAAAATATGCATTTGTTTCTCCTTTCAAAACTATCAAAAGCTCTTCAAGAAGAGAACATCAACATCACAAACGTGCAAGAAGCTATCTCTTCCACACTGAAATTACTTGATTACCAGATTCTTCAAGATGACGACTTTATCAAAGAAACAAAAATGATAAATTCAGGAAAAATTCAATGACATAGAAAAGACAATGATTGGAAAAAAAGCATGTAAATTGCTACATACTAATCTACAAACTGAAATACATCATCAACTTTTAAATGACACTGGAATAATTTCAGCAACAAAAATCATCAAATTTAAACTGTGACCAGATGAAAAAAAACTTGAAAATCAGAACGATCTCCATTGAACAAGAAACATTGGATGATTTTCTCATGATTCATATGAACTTGAAAAATTGTTCATTTTTTTCAATTACAGATGTTTGGTTTACCAAAAAGCGGAGTAACATTGGAAGATTCGATTTGACTCCCAAAATGATGAAAATAAGTCAAAAAGAGTGAATCTGTAACTGATTTAGAGAGTGAATTTAATGATAGTAAAACATCATTTGAAAATCTTGATTAAAGTTATAGTTATGCATTGAAGGATTTTTCAATTATATTTTTGGTTTTCTTTTACTTTATCAAGTTAGAATGATTGACTTGGTGGGAAAAAGATTTGGGTGGGAAGAAGATTTGGATGAGACAAATTTTCCCTCAAAGTTGACTTGCAGTCTAGTTACTTCTTTAAAAAATCTTATAGGTTGATTAAAAGGTATACCAAATTTTAGTAGTTGAAAATATATTCACATATTTGCATCAATAACTTGAACTTTTGGACGTTAACCCCTGCTTCAGATACCCTGAGGGGGAAAAAGGGAAAAACTTTTCTTTTCAAAGTGTCTTCCTTTGCCTCATCATCAACCTTTTAGCATTTATTGTTGGAGATAGACCTTCCCTAAGAATCACCAGGCCTCTCAATCAAAGACATCACAGAGTCAGTATTTTCTGAACATATCTAGTTTGTTACACCATCTTATATTTTGACGGCCCCAGTTTTGCATGTGATCTCTGGGGATCCATGTTGTGAGTCATGATTTTCGTTGTGAGTCATGATTTTCGTAGTTATCTGCCATTCTTGCAACGTGACCAGCCCATAGCCATTTAAGTACTCTTTCAGATTCTATGGTATCTCAGAGTCCTGTCTTTCCTCTAATATACTGTGCTGTCTTGTGATCTCTCCAAGTAAGGTTAAGCATGATTCTCTCTTGTGCATGTTGCATGGTTCTAAGTTTAAGGGTCAGTCTTTTGGTTAGGTTCCATATTTCAGCTATTCATTTTTACAGCTTCATTGTTATAGTCGAATATGTTTCTTAGTTGCCTCACATTTTTCATTAAATGAGCTTACGCTGTATAGTAAAATAGCAACAGCCTAAAATATCAGGCTCACAGGTTCAAAGGGTAATTCTGGGGGGGTGGGGGATAATTTTCTGGACAATTTGGTGATAATATAGGTAGAAATACTTGGGTCTACCACCTTTCCACTTTATCTCACGCAGGAAAAATATGTTCTTTAATATATATCTACTTACACAACAACAAACAAAAAAGATGATTTTTCATACTATTTACACAAAAAAAATAATCAGGTACACAAAAAAAACAAATAATGTCAATCATGATTGACAAAGATTCTGAGTACACAACATTAGCGCAACTTGCATTGAGTGCCACTAGAAGGTTGCTCGGGTGTTACAACCCTAGAACAACCAATATAGAGTTGGCCATGAGAAAAGTCAGACTGAGGCCAGCAATCTCAAGAAATTGTCCTCGTACCTCATGTGTATATATATATATATATATATATATAAATATATATATAAATAAATATATATATATATATATATATATATATATATATAAATATATATATATATATATATATATATATATATATAAATAAATATATATATATATATATATATATAAATAAATATATATATATATATATATATATATATATATATATATATATATTAAACTGAAACATGATTAAATAACATCTTTCAGGAAACAGGAATGCAGGCATACCGTCAACCGAAAAATATTTTAAAACAATAGGCAGTAACACCATACTAAACAACAAATTTTTCTGTAAAAAAAAAAAATTAATCACAAAAACAGTTAAATTTCCTGACCATGCAACAACAAAAATAATCTATGCTGGAAACACCTAAAATTTACCAGTTCCTCCACCAATTCCATAACCAAGAAAACCTACAAAATTTACCCCAAATCTAATTGCAAAAGTAAAAAACGTTATCTACCTTTTAGAACACAGATGTTGTTCTAAACAATATACAGGGGAATCAGAATAAAATTGGCAGACCATAACAAACTATTACCTGAAGAACAGCACTTCCACTTAGCAGGTCATGACTTCACCAGAGATGCTAAATTTACAATTATAAAAAGAATAGAAAAAAACTTAACTAACACCACCACACAGACACTTGGAATACAAAAAGATGGAGGAATTTTCAGACTTAAAACCATATCCTCCAAAAGTCTCAATAAACTGAACCACCCTCAAAACATGACATCATATGACACATATATACCATAGACACATAATCTCGTATGTGTATATATGATGTATGTGTGTGCGTGCGTGTTCTTGGTATATGTGTCTGATATGTATGTGCATCGGTGTATGTGTGTATGCATATGTATACATGTGAGTATGTAGTATGTGTTTATGAGATATGTATGCATGTGCATATATTGTACATGAGTTTGCATAAGTAGTATTGTGTGTATGCGTGTGTAAAGTGTCTGTGTGTATACATATGTGTATGTGGGATAGATAGATATGAAGTGATTGAGATCGATAGACATTTACAATCATAACTTCTCACCCATGCTTTCGGATTGGCTGATTGCTGTGACTTTAGCAACAAAGAACTAAATGGCTGTGTTTACATTTTTAGCAAAGCGAGAACAGACAATGCAAATGGAATTCAGATTTAATTCAAATTTCCAGTTTAATTCTATGCTACATGAAAATTTCAAATGACTGAATTTTTTCCTTCTATTCAAATGTAACAGTGACACTTTATTATTACCAGTTCATTATTTAACAACGGTTTAATCTTTGCAGTGAATAATTTCTTGACACAGAGTGAATAAATGAAGGAAGATTCAAAATCATTTTCTAGAATTCATCAAAAAAATGTGTGCAGTACCTAAATTATGATGTGCTGATTTTGAATATGCCTTTATCCTTTCTCTATGATTAGTAGTTCTCTAGTATAACAAACAGACAGCTATACCAACTAATTTATATATACTTTGATGAATCTATGAATGATGTATAAAACTCTCATCTTTCACATATACACACACTATGAAAGATTCTTTTTAAGATGGCAGAGAAAGAGAGAATGGTACAAACCAGGGAAGTGTTTTCTTGCAGCTTCTTTAAGGGTGTAGAAAACTTCACACATGACTTGAGGACAGACAAAACCAGAACGGGTGATTGATTTGAACATTTTCTCCACATATGACTTGAGATGCTCCTGAATTGAAAGAAAAATAAGCCAAGCTGAAGACGAGTAAAAAAAAAAATGTACATACTCATTCACACACACAATTATAGACAATATGCTACCCAAAAGTTAGGAGAAATTGACCATTCTTACAAAGGATACTGAATCACAATAAATAGCTGCAAATGTCCTTGCTGCATCTAAATTTGTTGTTGTTGAAATTTCAAAAACTTTTGGGTAGCACCTTAATTGTATTTATTAGCATAGTACCTGTCAAAATGACATGATTATTTACTTATGGATTGGAATTTTTGCCTAAGATCATAGTATCTGTAGGATCTGTCTAGGATCAAAGCGTTGCTTGCTGCCCTCTGCTTAGGATCAGAATACAGTACCCGTCCACATTGAAAAGAGTTACACAATATATATATATATATATATATATATATATATATATATATATATGTATATATATATATATACACACACACACAAACACACACACACACACACAGGTATGTATCATTTAAGTCCATATTATGTTCATACATGCTTAATATTACTATTGAGTATCATGTACAGTATACACTGTAGATGTGTACTGTGCCATTCCATGTCTGGCTGTACAATCACTTAATTTGAGAACCACTTTGTCTACTCATATCCTGTTAGCTGATCAAGGTTTTCCAACTCTGAATTTTATGGGACCTTGGATGTATATATGCAATCAGATGTTTTGTTTCTTTCATTCCATGAATTCAAAATCAGTGATAGATTTCAAACATTAAGCAACGACTGTCTTGTTAAAATGTAAATAAAAATTCAAACGATGTTAAATTCAATTTTTGTTTTTTTTAAATGAGTTTAACTCATCAATATCGATAGAAAAGAACAGGCAAAAATAAAAAATAAAACAGTAAAAAAAATTGTATCTTCAATCTATATCCAAGCAGTAAAATGATGGCCTGAAGGATATTTCAGTCTATGTTTAGGGCAGAGGTTCAAATCATGGCAGGATTCACTTAATAGAATTTCCATGTCCCAGCTGGTTCTTGGTTAGAAAGTTTAACGGTCATACTTAAATAGATACAAAACAAAATATTAAAGATAATTTCGAAACAAAGACACCTACCATATTTGTGTTTACATTTTCAGCATCTTTCAATTTTGAAGGATCAATTTCACAAGAATGATGATCTGTACAAATCTGGGGGAAAAAAAAAAAAAAAATGTTTTCAAATATCAAAGAATTTTGCTCTAGCATAAAGATCATATTACAAGCAATATCATGTTGAAATATCAAAGTATGAGTATAGAAGATGTGACATCATCATTTGCAGTAATTTCTTATATTCATCATAGAGTCAGGTGCATTTATGAAAAAAAAAAGAACACTTTATAAAATTACTAAATAAAAGTTTCTCAACATTTTTTTCACGGTGTCAGAAACTCCTTCATTTCAACTCATAAATGTGAAATTGTCAACTTTTCTTGTAATTCTAATCACTTCACTGTAATTCAAATATGCTATTTGGATTGGATACCAAAATAACTTGTCTAGAATGAATAATGAACGATTAATGGGCATTTAATGATTTAGCTGCCATCTTGAAAATTATATCTTCCCAATGGCCAGACTGCATTAGACATTTGATATGTTATTGAGGGATCTCTATCAACATTCCAAATCTCAGATTACTGCTACTCCATTAGCTCCGAGAGGCTGATTCAGAATAGCCAGCAGATTAAAGGGAAGCAATTTGACGGCCTTTATTTCAAAAGTCATCATTCACAAAAACACTCACTGACTTATTTTCTAATATCAGTGCGATAGACGTATATACGATTTATGAAAACAAAAACATGTATAAGATTAAGGAAAAGACAAAAAGACTTTCAATGTCCGATAATTAATTAACAGCCCAACATATTGTCTGTACAAATACAATCGTGCATAAAATGTGAAAATGAACTTTGAATTGAGTAGAGAACGGACTTCAGTTTTAATCTTGGGCCATTTGGATCCGATGTTCTCTTTTCTAATAACATTTTTTTATTCAAAGAAGAAATCCATAGGAATAAATACATGCAAATTATTTCCTAAGTATTGTTTTGTTCTTGTTTCACTTAAAATATTATTTTTAAATTTTGATTTGTAAGCAGAAAGAATACGGTTTTAATCTTTTTTTTTTTTAAATCAAGTAATTACATAAAACTATGCATACATTTATACTTATATATTAAAATGACATTAAACGTTTACATAATAATCAAGAGGTGGAATTTTTCCCACAAAAGAGAAATAGACATGTAGTTTTGATCGAATTGAAAATATGTATTTATTTATATCTATTTTTGTAAAAAAACAGCTATTAAATTGATTTGAGATTTTTGTAAAAACAAAAAAATTGAAAAGAGGAGCATCAGATGTGATGTGATAGACAACAGATATGTAATTGAGCATACCTGAAAAACAAGAAAAAATATTGTAAAAACTTGTCTAGGATAGATAATGATCGAGAACTTGAAATCTTAAAAATTAAAAATCTTGTCGACAAATCCGTCAATTATGGTGGAATCAATATTTCTTAGAGTCAAAAACGTAAGCACAGCATTAATCTGCTAATAAATCCTATGCAAGTACACTTTATGCTATTTTCTTGCAGCTAAATTCAGAATTTCAGAAAACATTCAATCATTGCGATACGTTTTAAAAGAGCATTAAAAAATTTCACAGATACTAGTAAACATAATATACTTAAGTAATGAAAACCATGAATTTTATAAAACTACAATGCAATGATCAACAATCTTTTTTCTTTTTATACTATTTACCTTTCTCTTAGATATTTTTGTTGCTTTTTTTTCCAATTGTATCCATTTTGAAGAAGTTGCAATAAAAAGCAGCAAAAATTTCAAATGAGGTTTAATAATATAAAAATGAAAAATATTGTTGATAATGATTTACAACTGGTTTGCGAGTGTAAACAAGTTTTCAACCACATCTATATTGTCTCCATTAATATCATCCTTCTCTTCCTGAGATATAGTTTTTTAATGGAATGTCGCAAAACTCCTAAAAACGCCTCCATTAAATCATTCAAGACAGTAACACAAATAATCAGAACCACATATGAAAAACCCACACATGGCAAGGGATAACTGTATATTGATATACTTACTTCATCAATTATAGATTTGATTGTGTCCTGTAAGTATGGAAGGCCGACTAGTTTCATTAACTCATCAATTACTTTAGTGACTAGAGTATTTCCTCGGAATATTGTATTTGGATCCCTATATGGAAACAAGAAAAGCACAATAAATATTCAGTAGTTCAACACATAAAAATCAATTTTGTTAGGAATAACAATGATATTTGTCCTATTCACAGATATTTGAACTAATTCTATATCTTGTAGCTCTTAATTCTTCAAATTATTTGGAAACCGAAATTCTTCATTCGCATAAATTATTAGTTTATTTTCTATTTATCAAAACATTGTTGCGTATCAGTGGATTTAGTCTTAATATTCACTAAGAACACAATTTGTTAATGCAATCATATAGATCTACTTTATTGCAACAGCTGTTGAAACCTGTATTAGTACACAGAAATGAATGCTGAATCCACAGATTCTTTAATAAAAATTTGATACTGCTCTACTGAATAACAAAATATGCCTCAGCTTGTAACTGTAGCACAATAATACCAAACCGGAAATTAATAGAACTTCAACATAGATTTTAAAAAGTAGAAAACCTTGGTAAATAAATCAAAGGTTTGAATCCAACCCATGACCATCTGAATAAGGAGAATTTTCCTATCAATTAGCATATCCAGCAGCAAAAATACACAGCATATTCGATTTGACCCTTTGAAGACTCTTGGGATGTATAAATTTTGAGGTTTCTATGACTGATGGGATATATATACGTTACATTGATCTCTTTTAGAAGTCTTCTTGGATATATGTGACACAAAAAATAAAGTAAATGAGATTTTCCTGGTTTTTACAACCGCAGACCATGACAACATCATAGTATGAAACTCAGCTAGAAATTAGTCTCACTTCATGACTGAATAAGAGAAACATCTAGTCAGAGTGACTTGCGAATTCCACGCGAGTTAATTGTCACTAATTTTTTCATATTCCATATTCATGATTGGTTGTTAAGTGAAAGTAATTCAGCATTTATTTCAGCACCTGAAACAGCTTTTTTTTTTTTAAATTCAGGCATTAAGCACTTAAAAAGTTAGTCTTAATTAAAGTTGGAGAAAATCAAATGATTAACTATTGCAAATATCAGGATTTTTTGAAGGAGAGAAAAAAATTGATTTTTTTTCCTTTCCTACTTACCTCAAAAATTTAAAAATCAAAAAATTGAATAAAAATCAAGAAATCTTGAGTATTTTCACTGAGTAATATCAGAAATGTACAGATGAGAATTATGAAGTGATACTCACGATGTTTTTGACAATTCATTTTCTGCTAAAGCTTTAATTAAAGGTACTAATTTTCCATAATGTAGAAAAATCTTCATTAATGGTTGAGCTGCATTCTGTGGATTCTCAACAATTTCACCCAAAATATATGCCGCACTCGACGTTATTGGCTA
Organism: Thysanoteuthis rhombus; assembly: GCA_963457665.1. Lineage (NCBI taxonomy): Eukaryota > Metazoa > Mollusca > Cephalopoda > Oegopsida > Thysanoteuthidae > Thysanoteuthis > Thysanoteuthis major. The sequence continues at coordinate 34,057,271 of OY735209.1, read as the reverse complement.
AAAGATTTGAAAAAAAAAAAAGAAGATATTCAGGCTTTCACAGGGGTAGATGGTACAAAGGCAGGTGCGTGCACACACATTATATAGAGAAAAAGAGAGAGATTTCTTATAGAAATGCATTCATGTGATACTATTTAAGGAATGAATTCACTAGGAACAACTCAAAATATTTACACAATATCATTAATGTGCGTGTGTGCGTATATATATATATATATATATATACACACGTTGATAAATTGATAAGTCTGTAGTCCAATATCTACTTTTCAACATAATCTCCTTCCTTGTCAATCCACTTAATTCAGTTGAAAATATCAACCACATAGATCAACAACTATACCGTGAAAATTTCAGATAAAAATTCAGGTAGTAACTATCTATCAGGCCACAGACTTATTGATCCATCCATGTAGGTTTTTTTTTTCTTGTTTTTTTTTTTTTGGATAACATTGAAAGTTTTTAGTTTTAAACTTCATGCCAAAGTATTACTTTTATTTACATTGTAAAAACTATCATATCAGTGAGCATGTTGAAAAATGTTGTTTTTTTTTTCACATCTGATTAAAAAATGAATACGGGGAAAGGGGCAAAAATAATAATTAGGTTGTACAAATTTTACTTACTGTACATTCTGCAGATTTTAGTAACAGATTCCTGAGTTCATCATAATAATGTGAAGAAAATACATAATCTGAAGTGTAGGATATACGAAGACGTAAAGAGCCCAAGTCCTGCCTGGGTTGCTTCCCATTCTCTCGGCCATGTAAGAAATACCTGACATTGAAAAGATTTTAATACAGTAAGTCATAATTAAGATAACAAAAAATCTACAAGACAAAAAACTTGAGTTTATGTGACAAGAAAAGGGAGGGAATATATAAAAAAAAATTGTTATCAGTAGCATAGTTTCTCTGGCACCAACATTAACTATATCTGACAATATATTATTCATATTTTTTACCAAAAAGTGACCAATACGGTTGCCATGCATCTTGTAAGCAAAGATGAGGCATGTCTCTCAACTTCTAATTCACACTCACAAGCCTTTATAAAGGAGGGGGGGTGTCATACTCAGAAATCAGCAACTTTTGTAAATTTTTTTATTATATAAAAGCAATTATACCTTTTTGTTTGTTAGCTTGTTCATTGGTTTCTTCAAAGCAAACTGATATACTAGATGATTCAAATGTACAACCTGGAAGTTGGCAGGCAAGTAATGTATCTGTGTTGCCAACTTAACGGTGCTTGAATATGGTGTGAAATTGAGTTACATTTCAGCAACTAACCAAGCCAGCAGCAGGCAACAGTCAAACTGCTGCTGCTAACAGCTTTACTCACTTGCCTGCTTTTCATCTGTCTAATGCAAAGCAATACCTTGCATAGGTCTCACAAGCATGAGATTGGCGGCTTTGACTGGATGTAGGCATACTTGAATGAGCTTAAACAGTTTCATCATTTTTAAAAAGAAAATTTGACCCAGAAAAGTTTAGTTTATTTGAAGTTTCAAGTTTTTCCTTTTGCACTCATGTTGTACTGTCTGAAGTAAATATGCAATAAAAGACAAAATGAAATAAATAGAACATTCACAATCCTCTTTATTCTCTCAGACAGTGACACCATTTTATGTTTATTGAAAAAACAACTTTTTACAGTGAAAAATTTATGGATGATAGAATTTTATTTTTGATGCTTGTTTCTCAAGTGTCTGACTTGACAATTGCATGTTTGTCCCAGAGAGGAGGAAATATTTAATGATACGTTTTACTGTCAAGAGTGTAGAGATTTTTAATAGAAATAGATTGTGAGGATTTAAAAATTCCACTGGATACCACAACTTATTCTTTCAGATTACTTTCACATTAACATTTTAATTTTAGAGAATAGATTACAGACATATCACAATTAGAAACTACAGCACTAGAAAAGATAGAACAATTAGTTATTACCCATGAAAAAATACATAGATATATTTGAATTTATATATGTATATATAGATTTGGTAAAAATATCGACCCATGTTTCTGTGGAATTGGAGCAGTTTCTTAACATTCTCTAACTTGCTTCAAGACTTAGTTCATTAGTTCAAAGCAATCTATAGCATAAATGTTTAAAGCTGAACTCATTAAAGCAGAAGAGTCCATTATTTCAAGAGATGGGTAGGAGATGTTAATCAGCAATATTGTTACCTTTAAATGGAAGAGTCCATTGTTGTGGACAGATAACAAACACAAAAGGTTACACTGTTTATTATATAAATGGATAGTAGATGAGCAAGTGCCACAAGCCACTGATAATAAGTTATGAGTATCCTAGATCTAGTTCCAGACAAAAAAAAAAACAAAAACAAAAACAAAAAACTCTACCGATTAAATAACTACAAAGAAATAATAAAAAATTAAATGTCTATATACAAATTTTAGGAAACTTTGTAATGAGATGTTCTTCCTTCTTTTTGAAAACTGAGTGAAGATTCAATGAAGAAAAATATACAACATACCATGCTTTGTGAACTGATTTAGGATCTAAATCCCGCAATGGGATCTTCACCTCCCCAAGAAAAGCACCAGGAAACATTCCACCAAGCATCTCTCGTGATACTTTGGTATCATCATGCCACAAGGATATACTGTAAAAGAAAAGACAAAAATGCAATTCTTGAAAAAGGTGAAACCAATTTTATTCCAAATGAAATGTAAAAATGTATCCCTTCGTCTGCAAACAGCTTAACTTGGAAACTGTTGGACCATATTCAAAGGAATTTTGATCCTGTTTTTGGATAGAAAGACAGACATATTGAAAAGGTGAGTTCTATTTGGTATTGGTGAACATAATTTTAGGTATTCCACTAAGGGAGTGGATGTGCAGGTGGCCTACTAGTTGGCAGCACAGAAAATAGAATAGGTGAAATAAGTTCAAAATCTGGCTTAGATAGTTTGCATTCACTTTTCGCATGCCCTTAGGAAAAGCATTAATCCATCTCTTCTCATCCCAGAAATGGGTAAATAGCAGGGTGAACTGAGCTCTTCAGACTTGGTTGGCAAAGAGTCTAGGAGAAGGACAACTCTGAATCCAAAATGGGAAAGTCTAACCCTTTATACATCATCATGAGAGATTAGTAAGGGACTGGGTAGGGAACGTGTTCCCGAAATGTACTGTTAATGGGGCTCTGGTGGAGCATCAGAGGCCCTATCAAGCCGGAAGTGAATTATAATAAAATGCTGAAGTAAAATAAAAGAGAATAAAAAAGGATGGGGAAAATAAAACTGCTGTCTCCCTTTCTCCATACAACAACTCAATAAAAAGTGGAAGATTAAAAAAACAAAACTGAAAATCCCATTCTTTCCCCTTAGGGTCAGTACACACACACACTATATATATATATATATATATATATATATATATATATATATAGATATAGATATAGATATAGATATAGATATAGATATATATAGATATATATATAAATAGATAGATAGATTGATTGAGAGAGAGTAAACCCTCGCTATAACAAACTAATGGGTGGGGGGCATTGAAGCTGAAAGTTCATTCGACCCAACAGTTGTCCTCCGTTCAGTAAATAAGTAAGTTCAGTTGTTAACCACATTTGATAAACATTATTTGGCAAATACAAAGGTAGTTCAGTTGCCACTTGTTCTTTTTTTTTTCAACCATAAATCTCCAAGCAAACAACTAATGTGATGCACAGTTCTATAAAACCTTTTCATAAATATAATAAAGATTTGCATTTTACTCTCCCTAATTGGCTGCAGGCTTTTGATATTTCACTCTTGATGGTTTTAAGCTAGAAATTCAAAAGAATTCCATGATTTTTCAAGCTAGAAATACATTTCAAGAGCTCAACAAAAAGTAGCTATTGTTTTTCATCTTTATCTTACATAACTGAACTTCAGCCAGTCAAAATTATTATTCAATTTTTTCTTACATTCATCATATTTATTTTGATAAGGGATCAATTTCGTTTACAGTATTCATATATCACATAAGAGTTCAAATGCTATTTCTACAAAAAATGTGATGTAAACTGAGCTGATTTCTTACAAAAACCCACTGTATAAATTTTAACTACTATTCACCATCATGAAGCATATGAAATTACTTATTTGCTATTTGCATATTAGAATGCCTCTCATTAGAGACTTAACAGATACAAAAAAAATGAATTCAAACTGAATCTCAAGTGTTAAAAGTTACTATCATAACAACAAAAATTTGGTCATCCTTTTAAATTTATCTGCAGTAAATGAAAACAAAGGTTTTCATTTAAATCTACTCTCATTTTTTAGTTTAAGAATAAATTAAACGATGAACATTCTGTAACAAGTGCCTACTATTTACTTAAATACAACACCTAATTAACATTCACTTTTTATCAACACAAGCTCAAATTACACACCCTCCAGGCAGTTACTCTAATTAAGTAATGATTCAATGTTTTACGGCTATAGGCTCAATATAGATGGGGATATGTGTCCAGGACTCTGGTATTTTCAGTAAGTATCAAATAAAAACAATTGAGTGGCAAAGTCTGATGTTATGATAAACTTTCGGTTCCTACCAAGATCCAATTTATAGTAAATAACTAGGGAATCTTGCTTCTTTTTTTTTTTGTCGTGTTTTTGGTTATTTCAGTTTTGGACATCTAGTTTATACTTGATAAAATAAATTACATAACTTTCAGTCATTTTTTTGTCAATTGAAAGTGTGTAATGTTAAACAATTTTTCATAAAAGTGTTTTGTTTTAAAACATGAATTTATCCGAGTTTCAAATTTATAAGAATGTATAGTACTTTCCAATACTGGGAACGTCTCTGATCATTAAGAGATCTGTAACATTTGCAACAGTGGTGATTAGATTCATGCCTGCAATCTAGAACAAACACTGAACCATGAGGGCTGGTTGCTTCTTATATTTTGTCATCTGCTATCCAATGGAAAAATTTGAAAATGGATATAAATCACTAAAAGTTATCAAAATTTTTCATCAGGTAACTGAACAAAATTGCAGTCAAAATAACCTAAAAGATAAAAAAAAAAAAAAAAAAAGAAATAAGCAAGATTCTCCTGGTACAAATTTTGTATGAATTGGATCCCTGCTGGAGCTAGAAGTTTGGTCATGACATCACAACTTTGCCTTTATATGGTCCACTTATTTGCTGCATTATCAAACTTTATTTGTTAAATCCAAATAAAGTTGACATTTGTTTTATCAAAGGTATATATCAGGGTGGTCCAAAAACATTGATAAATTTTCATAGCAGTTAAACTTTTTGACCATTACAATTCAGTGAAGAATAACAAAAGACACCATGACAGCGATGAAATGAAGATATGTTCAGAACCGATATCCAGGAACTCATTAACATTGCAACTAGTAACACCATGATTACAATTATTAATGAGGAGAGCCAAGAATTCTTTTGTATGCAGCATGTACAAGATGTAAGTCTTTGCTGCATGACTGTCATTAACAAAGTAACCACTGCTCAAGACGAGAGAAATTGTAGCAGAATAGAGAAAGAAGCAATGTTTAAGAAAATGTATCAAAATAAACAAGAGTTGGAAAAGGCTGGAGCATCAGTACTTGTATTCTCGTCCTCATCTTTATCTTCTCTAGATGAAGATGAAGAGGAATGTAATCCATTGGTACTAATTGTTTTTCCGCCAGGAGCTCCTCTTGCAAAAGAGATTCAGGTTAAGAACATTTTCAAGTCCCCAAATTAATCAGGGCAATAGATTGTGCCAATCTATCAGATCGGAGTGCTGCTTTGTAACTGGAGCTGTAGTAACAGCCTTGTGTTATAATTTGTCTTAGATGACATGCTTTCAAAGCTGTATTCATCATTGAAGAGAAAGCAGGAGGGAAAAGATAGACCAAGAAGATTTGACATCATTCTCTCTAGAAGACTGTTTTCCTGCATTGGGATGGGAAGCTTATTCCTGATATTGACAGAATACAAACATGGATCAACTAGCATTTTTTATCACATTTAATTACAAGAAGCTGCTTGGTGTCTAAAAGACAGAGCAGGGAACTGGAGAAGAACAATCCCAGGCATAAACCGTGAGACAATGGTACATAGAATGGTCTTAGATACAACTAAATCTCATACAGGTTTGCATTATGGAGCCCGTGTCAAGATTGAAGAGGTATTGGGCTGTGAGCTCATTTGGATAGCTTGTCGACATATGTTTGGAATCATACTTGCTCATGTCTTTTCATCAATTTTTGGTTCAACAGGTGACCCTGAAACTGGCCTCTTCAAGAGATTTAAAACTGAATGGCAATCTTTCTCAAACAAAGAATTTGTCCCACCACCGGAAAGGTTGTTCAAGAGGTAAGAAAATAAATGCTCAACTACCTACCTACAGAATTGCACGCAACTCATCCTCGTGACGACTACAAGGAATTCTTTGAACAGTCCTTACTCTTCCTGGGGAGAAAAACTGATAGTCAAACCTCCATTTGAGCTCTGGGTTCAATCCACTTTGTTAAATGGATGGGAAAGGAGAATTATGCACTAAAAATCTACCTTTTCCGGAACCAGTTCCAGCTCACACCACGTTGGGAATGAAATGTGACTCAGCTGGTTTTATTTGTCAGTTTAATTTACATCAAATACTGACATGAAGCACCAATGGGGACATCCGCTCCTCTCGGTCACCTTAAAATATTGGGCATTTAGGAGAGTTAAAGAAGCAGCAAATGCATCTCCATGCCATCATCTGTGCTACTTGTCGGGGGCATCTGGTCTTTTTTTTTTTAAAGATCACTCTCTTTGGTGACAACTAGTTGTCAATAATGTTGCTGAGCAAGATATTGCTCTCGTCCAATTGTACAATGAAACATTGACCAAAAACAAAGACCAAAAGCAGTACCTCCTACAAATCGTGGTCACAACAAAAGCAAATGCCAATACCATTTGATACTACACTGATAGGGGAGAAGCAATGGAAATTAACTTGTCTTTGTTTATATTTCTTTCTTATTCACACAATAAAAATAATTTTTTTATTATTAGGCATGTAGAACTAAAAATGAAACCTATGAATTGATTTTCCAGAAAATTGTTTTATTTACAAAATTTCCCTTTTCTTTTTTCCACAGAAGTGGTCAAATGGCATTGATGTGAATGAAATGAAATGAAATGAAATTTTGACATTTATTGCACCAAGGAGCAATAAATAACTTTTTGGAGAAAACTTTTGATGACCTCAATTTTTTGGGAACACACACACACACACACACACACACACACACGTGTGTGTGTGTGTGTGTATGCTGATGTTGAAATTTACGTATGATTGAAAGGGCTAGGAACTACTCTAAACTTCAGACATGAAACACATCCAATTTATATAGTTATTACCAGTTAACAATGGAGATATAGAATAAATACCTATAAGTAAAGAAGAACTGTTTGGGGCTATCAGCAGCTAATGCTCACCAATTCATGGTAGCTACCTTACTATTTTTTCATTAACCTACGCTGAAGTTCCTAACAATGGCTACCTTATCACCTTATACACGGTATTAAAGTACACATATCAATACAATAATTCATTATAAGCTTATTGAGGTTTTTACATTTAATATTTGAAATCACATTATTTTCATTGGATTTCAATATCAAGGGAAATGACTTCTGATTGAAGTTATATCCTTTTGAATTTTAGGTGATTTATTCTTTTCCGTTCTATTCACATTTTTCATGCTAACCTTGCTAACCTTCCACTGTGAATTACGGGTGGTTACCAGTGGTTCATGAATTTAAGGATTAATATAACAATCCACATCAACTATGGTATTAGTTGATCCAAAATGCACCCCTCACCTTTTCAATGACAGCACTGTCACTTATGGCCGATTTCCAGATTTATAATAGCAAACCCAAGGTAGCCAAATATATTCATTTGTTTTTTTTTTTGTTTTTTTTTCATTAACTTCAAACACTAGGGTTCACCTCTACGCAAGGGACATAAATTGAAATGATTTCTGAGACAGAAAACAAGGGTTCAAGATTAAAAATGTGAAAAGGTCAATAAATAAAGACTGTTTCAAAATGCTGTAAAAAAGACTGTTTCAAATCACTATATATTAGAGTCAAAAAGTGAGTGTATAGCCCCCCCCCCATTTTTTTGCCACCTATTTTTTCTTAATCTTTTATGATTCTGTTATATATGGAAACTTTCAAACAGATTTCTCAACATTTGTTTTCTTTTCTGTTTCCGCACTGAAATGGAGAAAAGATGTGTTTGAAACTTGATAATAACAATTTCCGCTGGGTCAGAATTATATGGAAAAATGTGTTCATTTGTCTCTGCACAGGTTATGTGATTTTCTATCTTTTCAGTGTCTGGGTTCAGAACTGCACTAGGTGTCATGTATGGTTAAAAATGAACCTAATGGGCATTATTTCAGCTTTGGAATAGGCAGAATAAGATAGACACTTTGAGGATTAATAAGAAACAGGCAGCAAAAAATATCCTACCATGAATGTACTTTTTCAAAAAGCAATGAAGAAAAAAGACCGGGTTTTGAAAGGCTATGAAAAAATAAAGACCGGGTTTTGAAAGGCTATGAAAAAATAAAGACCGGGTTTTGAAAGGCTATGAAAAAATAAAGACCGGGTTTTGAAAGGCTATGAAAAAATAAAGACCGGGTTTTGAAAGGCTATGAAAAAATAAAGACCGGGTTTCGAAAGGCTATGAAAAAATAAAGACCGGGTTTCGAAAGGCTATGAAAAAATAAAGACCGGGTTTCGAAAGGCTATGAAAAAATAAAGACCTGGTTTCGAAAGGCTATGAAAAAATAAAGACCGGGTTTCGAAAGGCAATGAAAAAATAAAGACCTGGTTTCGAAAGGCTATGAAAAAATAAAGACCGGGTTTCGAAAGGCTATGAAAAAATAAAGACTGGGTTTTGAAAGACCATGAGAAAAAAAAAACTGTGTTGAAAAGGCCATGGAAAATAACATTGTCTAAGAAAGGTCATGAAAATTTTAATCCTTCAATAATTGATTCAAAAAATTTACCATAAATCTCCACTGAGAAAATCTTCAAAGATATATTGGTTCCTATCACCATTTTGGTTCCTCTTGTCAAGCTGGAACAAATGAAACGATAAAACAATAAACTAAAAAAGACATAAAAGAAAATTAAATTGATATATAAATAACTGAATTACTAGTTGTAATTAGCATTCAAGTTAATCTCAAGATTCAAGAACAAGTTACAAAATCTTGACCATGTGTCACATTCTGTCTTCATGAGGACAAGGAAAAATCCTACTTATCAAGCTAGATATTATAAATATATTTTACGTATTGAGCAACTCAAGCAATAGACTCTTAGAGACAACTTGCCAAGGTAGGGAGTTCACCCCTTACCAAACGTCTCACTATTGTAGACTTTTGTCTGAATAGGCTAAGCATAGTAAATATTTGTGGTACTTGTCATACAGTAACAGCAAGTTTGTCCAGTAGACAACTCACTATTGTAGTGGTTTAGTTCTCACTAGGTGCCCAACTATAAAAATAATATAAATTATTAATGATATTGAGTAGTTAAAGAGCTACAAGAAGGCACAGTGATAATCTTAAAGAATATAAAACAGAGGTTGTATAATTTGTTTGCACATCACAAAAAAAAAAAAAGGAAACTTACATCAAAGAAAAATGTTTCTTCAAACTGTGGACAAATGGTTTTCTTTTTGACACTCGTTCGCTTAACTTCCTCCCTGTGCCGAGATTTGCCAAATGTTACTGTTATAACAGCATAAGGATTGCACGCACCATTGACCACTGTCAAATCCAGACATTCAATAACCCTAGAGACGGAAGAGAGTGGATAAAAAAACAACAGCATTGAGATCATTTTTTAATTAAAAAAACAAACTAATCAATGAACAATATGGATTCAACTTTCACTAAAAAGTTGACAACAAAGAAATATTAAAATCTGGCAAAAATCTGTGTTTTATTCAATTCTAATAAAATTTTCAATACTCATTTATCAAAAGACGATTTTTAAAATTTTAAATTCCAAACATCAGGGAAGAAGAATTTTTCTTGATAATATTCCCAACTCACCTTTTACTATTTAATGATTTATTTCATAATTACATAACTGCTTTCATTGATTTTTTTTTTTACACATTTAACAGATAAATCTCTCAAGATATTAATAATCTTTTCCAGAAAAGTGTTCTGCTATATCTGGGAGTAATCAATAAAACAATGAAAAATCTTTATTTTTTTCAAATACCGAGTGGAAAATTTTTCATTTTCCAGACCAAGAGCCTAAATCATAATTAATCAAATAAAACTAAAAAGAATTGTTGAGATAAATGTTTTGATTTTTATTTCTTTTTTAAATTTCCAAAGTAAGACTCTCAGTTTAAGCAGTTCTAGAGCACTTTTCTAAAAATGTATACCCTATCCTCATTCTACCAAGCAAAATTGAGAAAAAAATTTAGTGTATTTACAAGTCTGCATTCGATTTCATTGAAATATGTATTTACAGTAAAAAAAAAAATAATGCTAACACACTGTTATAAGAAAAGTTATCTGGTCTGTGGCAGTGAACAGTTTAATTCAAGTTTTAAAATATAAACAGACTTACCTAACCACCATTCGATGGGATGAGAAAGACTCAGGTTCTGTGTTAAGATATTCATAAAACCGTATTTCCACATGGACTTTGCCCTATAATCAAAATATTTATCCTTTTAAATAATTGCACTGAAACAGAAGTTTAACAACATCATAAAGATGATAAAAATTGTATTGATACGGAATACAGAGGAAGTCGCTTTTAGTGATTGCTTTAGGACAGTGTTTTTTTCTTTTAGATAACAATCACCAACTGATAACATTAAGCAAAGGGTGCAAAAATTGGAACAATTTTATCATTCATTCATATCCAATGTTATGAATTCATAATGTTAAATTCCTTATTATAAACAACTTCACATAATAAAAATATTTGATGAAGCAGATAATTTTCAATCTTAAATTCATTTTATATGAAGTGTTCAGGACTGACTGATTTAGATAACAATAACTGTTTGATAACACTATCAGTGATTGGCTTTCTCTATAATTCCCATCTACTCGATGTATGTATGTGTGAAGTGTTTGAAATACTTGAACAAAAATCAAAAAATTTGGAGGAGATACACAAGATTTCTAGAATGCCTTTCAAAATGAGTATGAAAGACCACTAAGGGAATTACTTCAGAATACCTTTCATGGTTGATTATAATTTGTGTTTTTGTTTATTTGCAGATTATGCAGGAGGGGAAGGGTTATATTGTCCTGAGTGGAAATAGCATATTTGGTGTGTTTAACACCCCTTTGTCTCTGAATATATGGAGTGCTAAAATTTACCATATTAAAAAATCACATACATATAATGATGATGTGAATTCCTTTGTTTGTCTGTCATAACACTGACTATGATTTGAAGCAAATGAGTGTTGTGGGAAGCAATGGTTATGAGTAAGTGTGGTGAGAGACAGAGAGAGTCAGCTTCAAAAGATGATGTCAGGCCCGGTTGGATAATGGAATGAACAGAGGAAGGTAAGAAGAAAGAAATAATGTGAAGCTAGTGAGAGACAGAAAAATGTTTCAAAATTACTAAAACAGATGATTGATCCTGCTACAGAATTTAAAGAAAAATTCAGTATACAATAATTTCAAACAATTAAAAAAATATACAAGACAATGCAACCAGGAAAAAAGTTATTTACTTATTAAATAAAAATGCCTCAATGGGCATCTCCATATACAATTTAAATAAAACATACATATTCAACATTGAAATACGCATCAATTAGAGTGAAGATAACATATAAAACTTGAAAAAATACTGCAGAATTAAACATCAAAATATTTTTAAAATTATTCTTTGATTCATACAAAGATTTTCTTTTCTTCTTTTCTTCTTAAAGATTAGGATCAAAATTGTAGGCTAGCATCATACTCAAGTGTAAAGAAAAGTAGAAATTTCATATGTAAAAAAAATATGGTCATTCTAAGATTTTTTCCAATGACTTTCAAAAATTCAATGAAATGTTTCAAAATCCTTACTCAAGATTACCAAATGATTCAAATAAAGCTGCCTTACATTTTTTAGAGACTCTCTGATTTAATGTTTCTATCTGTGTTTTTTTTTTAGTTCTCTGGCCATAATCACTGACTCTTCTACTTGAAGGTAACAATTTTGAAGATAAAGATATCTCTGACCCAACAACTTAAACAATGGACTCTTCCACTGAAAGGAGTTTATAATTTCTCTCAAAAAAATAAAAACAACTAATAGAATACAGGTAGTCCCCTCTTTTCATATTTTTGAAGTCTGGGAACACTCCAAAAATTTTCCAATATCAATGGTATTACTTCCTCGTTTTACACCATTTCAGCTTACGAAAGTTTTTTTATAGGAATGCTTTATATTCAATCAGCGAAGGAAACCTGTATAACCATGGATTTTTTAATGGGCATCAGTTACAAAATATAATCATAGCCAAGTTACTCCCCCTCTTTCATGATAAGATTTTAATTCTGTTCAAGTTATCTCCCTCGCATCACAAAATTAACTGAAGTGGAGACAGAATGCAGACTTGTTTATTTTTACTAAAACAGATTTCTTTCAAGTAAGTTTCATTAATGAACAACCAATGTTTTTCCATTGTAAACAATCAGGAGGCAACGATTGATGGAATATTGAACCTGAAAAATGCACATCAACAGCATTTTCTATAAAAACGAGATACATAATTGAAAGACAAAAATAAATGCTATAACTAAAAAAATCAAAAGCACACACAACACAATTCTAGTCATAATTATTATCAACTAGCAGGGAATCCCCACATTGCCCAAGCAAAAATTAATCTTGGGTCAAGAAACATGTTTTTACACTCAGTTATTATTATCATATTACTATAACCCCACAAATGGCCCAACCAATCAGCCAAATGGGCTTCTCTCTTTGAGTGTCTGTATCTATCTGTGTGTGTGTGTGTGTGTCCAAGTGCGCCTACATACATTTTGGGGGCAACAACCCTGGGAACTTGCATGAGGACAGCTCTAAGCACCATCTAAGAACAGTTGTTGGTTCAAAAAATATTTCATGAGGTCTCTGTCATCCTCTTCGCTAAGAACCTTCATGATCTCCAAATGATGTTAGATGTACTAAATGAAGCAAGCAAGAAAGTTGGCTTCCACATGAACTTCAGCCAAGTAAATGTCATGTACAACACGTTTGGGACAAAGATAACAATCGGAATCAAAACTGCGGAGCTGGAGAAAGTAGACCACTAAATCTACCTAAGACAGCGAGTCTCCATGAAGTCATCAAAAGAAGAAAAAATAAAGCGAAGAATCACACAAGTATTGCAAGCTTTCAGTAGAGCAAGCTCGACTTTCAAGAACAAGAATATCCCACCAGTTCTAAAAAGGGTATACAACCAATGTATCTTACTGATAGTCACCTATAGAGCTGAAACATGGAACCAAACCAAAAAATTGACTCTCAAACTGAGAACCAAGCAACAAAGCACAGGAGAGAATCATGCTCAACCTCACATGGAGAGATCATAAGACAGCACAGCATATAAGAGAAAAGACAGGAGTCCGAGACATCATAGAAACCATTGGAAAACTCAAATGGCAATGGGCTGGATATGTTGCTAGAATGGCTGATAACTGATGGACATCACAACTTATAACATGGATCCCTAGAGACCAGATGCAGGATTGACAACCACTGGATATCACAACTGACAACGTGGATTTCCAGCAATCATATGCAAAACTTTGTAAGAGAGTAAGATGGCATGAAAAACTAGAAAAATTCAGTATGTACTGACTCCGCGATGCCCATGATAAAGAGGTCTGGCAAATCTTGGGGAAAGTCAATGTCCAATGACAGATGCTCACAGGTTGATGATGATGGTCATTTTGGACCAACAATGCCCCAAGTCTTCTGCTGGTATATATTAGATAATTTTAGATAGAATATCTTTTTTTTTTTAGATTTGTTATCTACAATTACGTTAAAAAAAAAATCTTAGATCTTATCTAAAATTATCATTTTTTTTTTTTTTTTTTTTTAAAGATGATTTTTTAGAAAATTGGTTCTGGTACATGCACAGGCTATTGTCATTTATTTATGCGAGGTACAGATATCACTATAATATTGGTGCAATATTTTTTCCTGTGTAAGTGAATAAATGGATGCATTTGATGACTGTCAGCTTTATGTAATGGAAAGTCAACCTTGGTGTAGAGGCTAAAGCATTTGATAGGGGATTGAGGTTAATCTGTCTATCATAGTTGATCAGTTCAGAAACAACTAGATGCAAGTACAAATTGCTCTATTTTATAGATAACAAAACAAAGCACTAAGGGCAGTGCAGTGGTTTGATCGATTGATAGTAAGAGGGCTTGTTCTTTGAGTGCTCTAGAAATGTGGCCTTGGACCAGATATGTCTAAATCCTGCTAAAACAAAAGCATTCAAGTTGATTTCTTGTACAGTTCCAAATTACCGTTGAGCTAGACGTACCTTATATGCCAGTGTAATAAGTGAACCCAAAACCTAAGGTGTTAACCAAATATTCACCAGAGAATTTGACTTCCCAACATAAGGCTGCATTAGAGTGTTCATAGGGTCTTAACAGACTAGTATGATCATTAATGAATGAAAATACTTGATGTTCTATAAGTTGCTTAGGCAGTAATCTGAAGGCTTTCTTCAAGTATTCCAGGCATTTATGATACAGAGAGAGTAGATTATTGTGATCACTATGGGACAGAGTCTTCATTATAATAATATCGAGGCTGATATCAGCAAGCAAAGGACATAAAAATTGGAACAATTTACATTCATTGATATGTTATTGAATTCAATGTTATAAATAACTTTATATTATTAAAAAAAACTGATACAAATATCTTAATATAATTTTTAATACATTTTGAATAAATTCTTTTATACTAACTGATTTGGACAACATTATCCATGATTTATCATAAGCTGCTTCCTCTAAAATTCAAGATGGTGGGTGAGGTGATAAAAGACTGAATATCTTCCTCTTAAATTTTTTGAAACAAAAAAACTTCTACTTCAGATTCAATCCACTATAAAACCATGTTACGATTCTATTTGATTATGACTACAAGCTGATTTGAGGTGTCTACAGTAGACTGTTGGTTAGCAAGCTAGTGTGGCAGATCATTACAAATCGTTGCATTACGCATTTCCTCATCTTTGTTGTTCCTTTTTCACTATGTTTTGGACATGCATCCTCAAGCTTCACCCAGGTATGTTTTTTTTTTCTGTTGACAGACACCTGTACAGTCAAAACATTGTAAAAAATAAATAACTAAGACAAGGAAAATAGTTTGACTAAACCACATACAATGATTAAAACATCCAGACAAAAATTCAGACAAGATCATTACTACATTAAGTTTTGTCCAGTTTCTTCAACACAACATTCCAGCCATCACAGTCTTCAGGTGCTATAATGATAATCTCTCATCTAAAGAATTCAGACAGAAAAGATCATTACTAGTTTAGTAAGTTCAATATTCATAGAGTGCCTTACTAAATTTTGCCCTGTATCAGCTTGGAAAATATTTTTTGGTGATCCAATACCATAGCCTTGTGCCAGATGAAGCAGAGCTTAGCAAATATCTACGAATGGAAAGACTTACAGCACCTGCCATTGAACAATGGTTAGTATGCCAGTTATACAATGATTCAACCCTCACAGGATATTTTGTGTGTCCTGGTGCCAGACTAAGTTAAGTTCACTTGATACCTACAAACTGAGAAACTTACGTAAATAGGTGAAATCAATTTCTATTACAATTCAAGTACTGAATATTCATCAATCCGAGTAATTGAGTAGGCTCATCAAGTTCTCGTTTAAATCACTACATCTCAAAAGCAGCTTTGGTAATTCAAAAGTGTGTATGTTCGTAACATGCAATGTCTCCCGGGAGAATATCTAGCCATTTTGGATATCTTAAGAACTGGTGGCATGGCTTCAATGTAACTTGGTAATCTTACTACGCTGTGCAAACAGATACTTTACTGAGGGATTAATCAGTCAGCAACGGGACACCATTGAATGAGCTTGTAAATTGTATGGCACTCACATTCACAGTAACTGAGCCTACCTATTCTTCATATCTCAGACAGGTTTTCTTGGCAAAATATTGCATCACCAATGTCTGTGAGCCCAACTATGGTTCAGATTTGATTCTCCACTACTTTGAGCTTTTTCCTAACAGAAAATTGTAGATGGTGCCTAGTGGTGTACTCATGCAAATTTTCTAGGTTGCAGCCCCAAAAAAGTAGCCAGGATTACCTGGAGAGACACACACACATAGATAGACAGATATCCAAATAGATACAGACACTCAAAGGAATATGTAGCTCATTTGGCTGGCAGATTGGTTGGGCCATTTGTGAGGCTACCAGTGATTTGATAGATTACCAAACACTTTAGATGGAAATCAACCATATCAACTGGCAGCCTTTAGAAGTGGCTATTCAACAATAGACCACCTACACACATCAAACCAGCTAATCAAAAATACATTGTGCATACAACAAACCACATTGTTTGACTTATGTAGACTATAAAAAAGCCCTTGATTCAATAGAACACAAAACAGTCTTTGACTTGATGTGAGAACAAAATATAAATAAGAACTATATATATAATTGAGAATATACATGAAAATGCCAGTGCAATAATTAGACTTCATAAAGATATTAGCAAGATAAAGATTGGAAAAGGAGTAAGACAAGAGGATATAATATCACCAAAACTATTGCAAGCCTTGAGAACAGACTAGGGAAACATGGGTGTAAACATAGACAAATAATATTTGAACAATACAAAGTACTGTAGCAGAAACTGCGGAGGATCTACAAAATATGTCAGCTGATCTAAATAGTCAAAAAATAGGGCTACGGATAAATAAAACAAGGACAAAAGTAATACTGTTATGTTAAAGTATCAAAAGAGACCATGAGAATAGAGGGTGAAACCGTAGAAGTTAAAGAATAAATTTACCTAGGTCAGGCGATGAAGCTACAAAAAGACCGCAGATATTAAATAAGATGATGCATGATCATTGGCTGGTAAGCATTTGATACAAATGACACAGAAAACCAAACTGCCAGTATGCTTAAAATGGTTTAAACAATTTATATATACATATATATATTAGATGGAGAGACGAGCTAGACAAGTTCAGAAAGTATTAGCGACGCCAATGATAGAGAAGTGTGGCAAATCCTGAGGAAGGTCTATGGCCAACGATGGACGTTAAAAGACTGATGATGATGATGATGAGATATATATATATATATATATATATATATATATATATATATATACACACACACACACACACACACATACATACATACATACACAGGTACATCAATAAGTCTGCAGCCTAATGACAGAAAAAGCATTTATATTACACAATAGATATCTATTTCTCAACATAGTCTCCTTCTTTGTCAATGCACTTAATTCAGTGCTGAATACCAATCCCATTGTAGATTATACAGTGAAAATTCCAGATTGAAATTCAGATAATTGTGTTGGACGACAAATCAATTGATCCACCCTCATATTATAACTTATAACTCCATTCTCGAAAAGAGCAAAAATTAATCCCAATCCAATTTCAATGAAAAATTGGCACTCCTTCCACACTGCATGAAAAAGGAATGAGAAGCAATTCTTGTCATATAAGAGGAAACACATTTTTATCTTCATATAACTTACTACACTTCAAGTAGGGTTAGCTGGCTAATAAGATGCTGCATGACTCAAGCGACAATAGAAATACCAAAGTAGCACACACACACACACATTATATATATATATATATATATATATATATATATATATATAATTTTTTAGTATCAGTGCAAATAACCTAGCTTCTTTTTTGCTTTTATTTCACACTTCTAGACTTAGTTTCAAAATACTGATACAAAATCTCTTAACAGGAACTTTGAAAATAGAAAAGCTCCAGAAACCGAACATTTCTTTCCATAGAAAAAGATGCGCAGTTTTGGGGATTTTTTTTCACTCAAAATAAAAAGTAAAATAGTTCCCCTCATTTTACAAGGGACTAGGGCACAGATCCCTCGCAAAAAGCTTTTGACCCACTCTCCTAACATTTTGCCCTACAGTTACGAAAGTTGCACAAAATCAGACACAAACAACTGATGTAACGAAATAATGATCATTCAATCAATTATTCAGTGAATTGGGAAAATACAAAGAAGGAAGAAATAAATAAGAATTAAGACATTGTTTAAGTAAATTTTCAAGTCTGCCATAACTGACATGATTCGATCTTCTGGAGCTAAATTGAGCCTTTTTTGTGCATTCACCCGCAAAGTTTGTATCTAGCTTTTACCTCCTTTTCTATCTATCAATTCTTTTCCTCCTTATTTGTAGGGCAAGATATTTTGCCTAAATTAGTTTCATTTATGTTTAAATTCTTTTTGTGTGATTTACAAATCCAATTTCAAAGCACATAAATTTTGAACTGTGTAAAATTAATATGAGTACTTCCTAGATAAAGACATAATGTTAGTAGCATCTATTGAAAGAAGAACAAAATAGAAATACTGAGGATTTATTGAATAAGAACAACAACATAATGATTGAGAATAAATGCATTTTGGATTGTGAAAACTGAAGTTGATTCGAAACAAAAAATGAGTTCCTAAGACAGTTATGAATACAAAATGTGTATTTTACAGCAATTCTTTATTAATGCATATTTTATCAAAGGCCATAGATGTAGAATGTTTTTCAATTTCTTACCTCACTATTATGTTTACATACAAGAGAACAGAGTTCTGGGTTCAATGTGTGTAAGTCAAGTCAAAATGTTTTTAATCAAGCACTTTTGACTAAAGATCTTTAAAAAAAATTTGGCATTACAGCGTTTGTTTTGTTATGATCTAACACATAAGGCAATATACAAGTGATATTCTTTATTGCACAGAATCTCAATCAGTGGTTAAATATACTGTAGACCGGTTATAACACAGAATTGCTTATAACACAGTTTGAGCAATATTCAAATCATTAAATAATTAGCTAAATACAAATATAGAAAGACCCCCAACAAAATGTTAAGAACTGGGTCCATCAATGTTAAATATGGCAGTCAGTAGAACAAATGTATTGAAAGTAAAGAGGCCAATCAAGTCAGTATTGCCAACTCAAAAAATATCTTTCACACTAGTTTGATTGCTAAGAATAAATTCAGAATAGCCAAAAAACACCAAAAAGATACTAGAAATAGTCGAAAAACACACCGAATACTGAATTAGGTTACACCAACTTTAAAAGAAACGAGTAAGTTAAAAGCATTTTGATAGTCAACAAACAAAATTCTACGTCTCTTCTTTTCCCTTTCATCCATCAAAAAGATTTCCAACCCCCATCCCCCACGGTTTTCTCTTCATTCGTTTCTGCAAGAATTATGAGGGTTGCTCTAGAAGATGGATGGGGATTTGGATCCTCTGGCTCTGCAAGTGTATATTACATATTAGCAGTAAATGATACTAACTTCACACCTATTTTCACTCGCCGTTGGAAAATGACACCCTACATTTTTCATGCAGCAAAAAGGAAAACTTGAATCAAGATTTGTTGAAATGGACCGAGTTATAACGTAGTAGAAAATTATGGGCCCTGATTCCCATGTTATAAAAGGCCTGTACTGTATATTTAAAATCTCACTTCTGAACTTTCTTGATTTTATGATAAGGACTTCCAAGAATTTGAAAACTTCTTTTGCAATTGGCGTGTATGTAGATATACATATACACGCATTAAAACATATGTGAAGACATACATTCAAACATACATATATAAAGACACGCATTATACATACATGCCAACACACATCCAAGCATACATGAACAGACACATATATGTGTGTTTACGACCCAAATCATAGATCCTTTGCAGTCATAGACAAACTTCACAATTCAAAGAATGAATCAGAAATTCCACATAAGATTTTTTCCTTATCCTTGGATGGCCTAGATCTGAAATACATATAACATACAAATGAATATCACACAAAGGAAGTGGGATGGGGTTAACAACTCACCTGCACTTCTGTACTTGATCCAACATGAGAGAGTGGAAACCAATGATCTTTGCCATGATATTTATGCAATTCTTCTTTACGTAAGGAAACTTTACCAATAACCTGCAAAAAGGAAAAAATAAATACCAGTGAATATGTCCATCAGACAATTTTAAAACAAACTGAAAATAATTCTGGTGAACTTATTTGTAGACTCATATATAACCAGGAGAACTATCACAACTCAAATTTGAAAGACATGACTAAGTATTTATGAGACTGGGCTTCCAATATAAGTATATATGCTTTCTTTCTATTCATTACTGTGGCATACCAGAGACAAGACCATTGCCAAAATGACATTTGAAGGGACAGAGCAGTAGGTAGAGATGGATTAATTCCTTTCCAAAGGGGAATAGTGAGAAATTGATACATGCTGTCGTAATTTGAATTTGAAAAAGATGAAGTTTATTCCACAAGATCTGAAATCAACTGAGCATGTCAGGTATGGCTGTAAGAATTATGCCCCCTTTCAAATGATGGGACAGATTTTTTAATGATGGGTCAATGCACATAAGCCACTACTACTCCTTGCAAAAATTATAGAATCATCACATTTACAGGATGTTCAACCAGCTTCTTACTTAGCAGCAAATAAAAAGTCATAGATATAACACAAACATTTTGTTCAATAGCTAAAACATTCTAGCTTCATGATGTACACCTCCAACAAATTACATTAAATCATCTAAACCAATGGCATAATTTATTTTAAGATCAAGAAGAGAAAAAAATTTGGAATCAATGTTGAGCAAAATAATTGGAATCAGTATACAATTTGCATTTCCAAAACAAAGGCAAATTAATCTGCAGTCAAAAGATGTTGCTTGCAGATCTGAATAATCTATTGGACTTGGCTAATTGGAAGGAAACATGGCTCTGACAAGAGCTGTCAATTGGAACAATGGTAAGGAATATAAAAATCCTTTGAGAAAGAAATCCAAAACGGAGTATGACAAGATATGTTGGTTATTCTTAGAGAGCTATGTCTAAAATTTGGGGCAAGTATAGACAAAATGGGAAGATTATAAAAAGGAAAGTATGCAGGTGATCTCAGAAGAAGTCAAAACATCAGGATACAGAACTCAGAGCAATACGCCTTGAAAATGGAAAATGCACAAAATAAATGAAAAAAAAAATGGGTAGAAATAGGAGTCAATGTTTGTGACACAACTGTAAGAAATGAAATGGGATTTACATACAGAAAAGCCAAACAAAAACCAACATTTATACTTAAACACAAGATATTATGGTTAACAGTTGGCTGAAAAAAAGCAATCATAGAGGGTGGACGAATGGATGAAAGGGATGTTCAGAGATTAATCAAGAATCTGCATTAGCAAGGCTCAAAATTAACACTGGGATGGTAAAAAACGTGCGTATGACGAGGGGAGATATTTTTTGAGACACAAAGATATCATCTTTATCTTTCTTTCGTTCATCGATGGATGTAGACTTTCCCCAAGATTTGCCACATCTCTCTATCATGGGCATTGCCAATAATTTCTGAACCTGTCCAGTTCGTTCCGCCATTTTATTTTCTGCCAGCCTCAATCCTGCATTTGGTCTCTGGGGATCCATGTTATGAGTTATGATATCCATCAGTTGGCAGCCATTCTAGCAACATGGCTAGTCCATAGCTATTTGAGCTTCCTAATGGTTTCTATGATGTCTCAGACTCCTGTTTTTCCTCCAAGTATACTGTGCTGTCTTGTGGTCTCTTCATGTGATATTGCGCATGATTCTCTCATGTGCGCGTTGCATGATTCTCAGTTAGCGGGTCAGTATTTTGGTTAGGTTCCATAGGTGACTATCAGGAGGATGCATTAGTTGTATACTCTTCTTAGGACTAACGGGATTTTCTTGTTTCTGAAAGTTGAGTTTGCTCCAGCATTCTTGTGATTCGGTTGGAGACCACTTTGGTAAAGAGTTTGTGGATGCAGTTGAGTGGGCTTATTGGTCTGTAGTTGTTGAGGTCTTTCGGGTTTCCATTTTTATGTCACAGCATTATGATAGCAAAACATACCTATTTCTACTTCATCAACAGAGGTAAATGAAGATTTAACATATTCAGTTACATCTAGTCTAAGGCAGTCCGTAGTCGTCAATGGCAGCATCTCCCCGAATTCAACTTGATATCAACCACCATTATGAGTATGACAGTTACTTATATTTACTGTATAAGTATGTAAATGAATCCTTTTTCGCTTCCCTCTTCCTCAGTATATGTGTGTCTCAGAAATGGCCCAAGTGAAAGCAATGGTAGAGGGGTGTCTACAGGGCAAGGGGAACTCAGTTCAAAGCTAGGTTGCCATTTTATTGCCAAAGTTATCTTTTTGAAAATGGTTTGGTCATATTAATTTTTCAATTTTTTTTTTTGAATGGAATTAGCTGAAATGGAACAAAGTCATGTTTAAAATAGCACTTAATAATTATAAGTAGTAATATTCTTTGAACAAGTCTAAGGGTTGATAAGGGATCAAGGATGGCATGAAGGGGTCAATGGTCTAAAAAGTTTAGGGGGCCCTTGCTTTAGACCTTTGAAATACAGGATTAATAGAAGTAAGCTATCTTTGCTGTCAAAGTGTTTTCAATAAATTCTTTTTTTCCAAGTATAGTGCAGTATTGCAATGTTTTTTATAAACAATTTTGGCATTTGACTATTTGGTTAGTTGTTCATAAGATGTGTTCTATAAAATGTCTGAAAAAGGTGAAAACTGTTATCCTAAGTCTGAGATGACATCGTCAAATGATTTGCTTTGTCCACAACTCATAGAACTATGTTGGCAATCAATTCAATAGTAAACTAATCAGTCAATTGCTGCAGCTTTACAGTTTACAAATAACTTTTCAGATTTGTTCAAGAACAATTTATTTGAATGGAGCAAAATGAATATGATGAGATGCAGTGCATGGGATCTTGAGACCCCACAACTGTGAGCGGCACCAAAGTTCTGGGGGCGCAATATATCTAAAGAAACATCTTAAAAATTTGCAGGGAAGCACAGTTGAACTGAGTACTACCATTGATATAATGATCTATTCCCTCAACATTTTAATGGTGTTTTTATTATGCTACTTACAACTAACAATTATGGATGATGATAACAAAGTGAGGAAACAACATTTTTATTTTTGGAAGGCTTGCATTTCCTTTGGGATAGTTGAAATTGTTTTTCAGGACAGTTCCGGGATGGTGGTGAAAAATGTTAATCTGGAGCCCTGAAAGCTATGATGCTGGAAACTTTATCTGGTGCTGTACGAAACATATAAAGATGCCTGTCTGAAGATAAAAAGCAAAAATCCCCACTCATTTATGATATGAAGTTGCATGTCAGGTAAAGGTCCATTATTTCAACAGTCAAAGCACAGATACACAGCGAAATTTTAGATATTTAATCATTCCAACAATAGAAAATAGTTTGATGATGAAGTCATTTTTCCAGATGATAACGCATCTTGATACAGAGCAAAGAGTGTTAAAGCTTTCCTTCAAGAAAAGCATAACAACTTGAAGAAATAGTCAGTAAACAGTCTGTATCACAATCCTATTGAAAATTCATGCTGGAATGTTCCTTTAAATTGGCCATGAAAAGGCTCCATCCCACAAATATGATCTGTCAACCACAATTCAAGAAAATTAGAACCAGCTTGATGGAGAATATTGTTTTCCAACACAGAAGTCAATGCCTCATAGAATTCAGGCCATCATACAGTCCAAGGAGGAGCAGCTAAATACCATTTACAATTTTTTTGTGAATGATTCCACTATCTTGAAGAAAATCAAGCCAATAATTGAAATGATTTAATCTTATTTTGCTCAAGATATACTTTATGAGGCCCACAATGTTCAGCTATTAAACAAAAATTTCAAAGTGTCATATCTATGATTCGTCTATTTGCTGCAATATAAAGAAGCTGGGTGAACATCCAAGTGTGCTGATTCTCTAACTTTAGCCAGTGGTAGTGTATCATTGTAAAAATGTAAAACAATTCTCAATGTTTAATATCATAACCAAGGTTTTGGGTTTGTTTTTTCCTATCCAATCAATACAAATATGAGTGCCAGAAAAATCCAATCCAAAAAACCAATTCAACAGATTATAAAAGGTTATCAGGTCAAATAGTTATTACACATAATCAAGGGTCATGCAATCAAGATTGTCGATAGAGATCATACAAGCACATTGACTTCACGTGGAGTCACATAAGTATACTAGTTTACAAAAAGTTATGCAAGAATAGGAGATCAAGATTGGATGGGTGAATACAGGAAGGTCAGGTCAACAAAGAGTCACACAGGCATTCTGACTCTGAGATCTGCAAATTGTTGATACTGGTAAACTTGAAGAAAAAATAATTCTAATTCTTGTCCTAATAAATTTTATACGAGTACTCAATGGAAACATACCGTGACATGTCCCATCACCAGTCATTATCATCGAACAAATATATACCTTCAAATTTTAGTATGAACATATACATCACACCAAGAATTGTGATTTGATTACACAATTATTCAGTGGCAAAAAAGACTGTTCTTTTACTATCTCTCATAAACTCCTTCACTTTACCGTCTCATCAATAGTCATTTTATAATTACTGGCAAGTCACCTTGGTAGACAAGATCCTTACACAAAGAACCAATATATCGACAATCGAAATGTAAAAATAGATGCAAGAACAGCTTACAACACGATTATTCATTCGCAAAACAAGCTGTCCTTTTGTTTCTAGAGGTCTATTGGCATAAGGAGGTTCTAAAGTTTGGGGGGGGGTGAGCCTGCACAGGAAGAGGCTCCACGACATGTACCAAATGATTTTATATCCATTCCACATTTGTATTTTCTATAGAAAATTAAAACACAAGATATAGTTTTTAAGCAAGTACATAATTGCTCTTTAGTATCTGAAATCAAAACCATAATGAAGTTTTTATAATGGGCCCAAAATCATGTTTGTAATTCAGTTATCTTATCTTATAAAATATGAAATGGAAATAAAAGTAACATGAAAAATCTATAAAGATAACTTCTTTTCTCTAGACCAAAAGATACCAATAGACAAAATCACACAAAAGAACTAAAGAGTTTTCAAAATTTGGTAAAAAGGCACCACTCTTCAAAAATGTGTTCGGAGTGGGGGTGGGCAACCACTTCCCAGCTACGCTACTGCCTGTTGGATGTATTCTTGTCCACATTCATATGAAGAGCAAAAGCTGATCAGGAAAGTTTATAAGCCTTGTCGAGGTGGAAGAGAGATTAGTGGGAGAGTCATTTGGGAACGGGTACACATGTTAGATGTGTCATTTGGGAGTAGGGTACAAATGTTACAAAGAGTCAGCTGGGAGTAAGCTAATGACTTCCTCAGCGGCCAGCAATAAAATAATTGCACTCATTACCTTTCCTGAAAAGTTTGGTTCACAGCTGTTCTGGGCAGGGCAGGAATGAAAGAGAAAGAGGGAAGGAGTTAAGAGGAGGAAAAATTCACAGACTCTACTATTTCCACTTTTTCCTCTCTTCCTCACCTTCTGTCTACCACATCCTCCTCCTCCTCCGCCTTTCAGAGCTTCCATTTTGTCCATTATTGTGGTTACTTCCTGGTTCGTTCCTATTAATTTTTATATCTTTATTTCCCTTCTTTTCATTCGCTTTTTCTCTTCTATTCTATCTTCTTGTCCTCCCCCTCTAACTTTCCTTGTAGATCATGTTTTTGAACTACTCTTTTTCTCTATCTTTTTCACATCCATATTTTCCTTTTCTCTCTTTTTCCTCCGTTTTATAATCTTTCTTCCTTCCCACCCTCTGTTTTTCTTTTCTTTAAACCCCCACCTCCCCCAGGTACAACTTAACCAATCAAAAATGCCAGGCAATACTACCATGACTAAAAGCTATGTCAATATCTCCACCCCGTTTGCTGCTGTGGCTACTGTCAGAATGGTTAGGGTAAGTGAGATAGGACGGAAATTGTACCCCAACCCCGAAATTTCAGATATGATTGCTAACCAACAAACCCGGACCCACTCCTAGCCACAAACATGCCAGCCTTTGGTAAAGCATGGTACTAACAGTTTCTGGAACAAATAGAATTTGAATTTTATGTACTATGGTCACAGAAACTATATATCTATTCTGGTTGCATATAGCATCAGTGACACATACCAGATGGATACCACAAAAATGTGATGCAAAGTTTGAGTGTTACTTTGGATTGAGTTTGTATAGAGAGAAATATATAGACAGGATGGAAGAGCGAGAAAAGAAAAAAGCTGTGAAAAAGGACAAAGAAAAGGAAAGGATAAACTGTGTGGAGGAAGATGAACTGAGATTGACAGAAACAAGCTTGTTGGCCTTGCTTCATTGAACTCTAAAAAAGTAAACAAAACAGAATTCAGGTCTCCATGCAATATCACTCCAAAACTATGTTCCCCATTTCAACTCTTTTATTAGTAGTTCCCATAAATGCAATATGCAAACTTTAGCACAACAAGTTGACCTGAACGGGGCTTTAGAAGTGGGAATGAATTTGTCATCAGTTTTTGTGTACATCCCTGTGTCACTGTTATTTGTGCATGACTCCACTTGTTTTTGATGTGGTCATTGTCAACTTTCATGGTTCTTACATATGAAAATTGATACTCAATAGTAGGAGTTTGACCCAAAAAAATAAACAAGGAATATGACAAAATGATTAGGAAAGAATAATAAAAGTATATTAAGGAGGGACATGGAAATGATAAAAGACATTGGAGAATAGAGAAATGGACAAAAAAAGAATTATTAAATAGAAATAAGGGATCAAATTTTTAAAAAATGAACATGTAATGAAAAATGGGAGAAAAAGGCTTCTAATTAATTTGATGACAAGAACAATTGAATAAATAACTGATTCAATGAAATTTGAAGTTCAAATTACTAATATATGCATATTTCACTCCATCAATAGAATAAATGGAATTTAGATAGTCACACAACTCATCAAAGTGACAACCATGTCAATGAGTAAGTATGAAAAAAATCATTTTATGTCTACTCATCTTGAAAATGTTTTTGCTAATTTCTAATAAGACTGATATTGGATATTGGTACCATTAAAAAGTATTACTGCAATTGATGGCATGTAAGATTCCTTCCCACCTTATTCCAGCAGGGGATATTCAGAAGAGAACATTTCCCTGAATTTCTGGTCAACCGAGTAGCCCCCCACCCCCAAATTATATATATTTTTTTCTTCCTTTTAATAGAATGATTTCAGTGACTTCAATTTAGGTTTCGAAGGTATTTCAGTATCATTATAAGTTTTACTAACATGGACCAGATGCAATATTTGCATAGTTCACCTCTATGTATTCCCACCAGGATAGAAAAAAAGAGACTTAGCTACATCACTTTGATCTCAACATTCATTACTGATGTCATACAGTAATATGGATGGCACAAGGGCCAAAATGTTGGGGGTGGGGTGAAGGTCAATCATGCACTATCTTCTGGAAATCATAGCTGACCTCTCATGCAACCCATATGTGCTAACATCTCCTATGAAAAACTTCATTAATTCTTTATTTAAATCTGACCCCAATCCCCTTCGAAGAAGTCACCTTTACTTTGTGCATTAATACATTGCTCCCAGCATTTCTCCCTGAGTTAGCACATTTTAAGGGTAATTGGATTCAAATCTCTGGATCCAATGCAATACTTCAGCTAATTTTGGGCCACAAACAGATTTTTAGTATTATATAGATGAATAGAAATCAGATCATTATCATCAGGATGAGTGTAAATGCAGACTACAAACTATTATTGTTCAGTTGCAAAACACCAAAGTTTTTTTAGTACATTACAGGAACACCTTAATTAAAACCTCTGGCAACAATGCAATTTTTCAGCAACACAAACCTCAACAAAATCAGACTTTCAATTACAAAAGCATCTCTACTCAGCCTTTTTATGGAACATTTTAAGCAAAATCTACTAATATATACAAAATTTCTCATTACAGTCCAGTGAGTAAGAATATCTTGGGTAGACATTCCAGACTGGTGGCAAAAATGTTAGCACCATTTTTCATAATGGCTGATATTTGCGGTGGTGCCCCAATCAGAAAAAGTGAAATTTCCATCAAAAGAACCATACCCCTCATAACAAGTCATTTAAAACTATTTACAATCAAATATTAAAAATCCTCATTTTAGAAGGTAACACCAGTGTGAACTGATAGCAATAACATAGGGGAGGTAATAGTTGATTGGTCCTCTCCAAAGGTTAATCGCATCTGTACTCCACACACTTTCGCAAAATTCCTTTGAAATTCATTGAAAACTTTTAGAGGTATTGGTTGAAGCTATTACGTGGTAATAGCTGGTCAGTGGGGTAGTAATTGAGCAGGAATCCATTTCAAAATTTCCTGAATTCTTTCATAAACTATTGCCCACCCTTCAACAAAATTTCATTGAAATTCAATGAGAGCTAGAGATATCCTGTGTTTAGACTGAGAAATTTTGAAGGTATTATATGGTAGGTACAGGAAGTTACGATGGAGCAGTGGGAATTGTGCATGAATCTACTCCATAATTCAATCACTCCTCCCCCAATCTTTTAACCACCCTTCGACAGAATTTCATCAAAATCCATTGAGAACTTTGGGAGATATTGTATGGTTGCTGTTAATTCAATAAGACACAGGGAGAAAATTGCACATGGATCCACTCTAAAATTTCCTGATTTTTAGTAGCATATTGCCCACACTTCCACAAAATTACATTGAAATTCATCGTAAATCTATGGATATATCATGTGGACAGGCTTGGAAATTTTGAAAATATTATGTAGTTTGGATAGAAACCTACAATGTAAAAGAGGTAATTCTGCATGGATCTGCTCCAAAACTTGATCACTTCTTTCCCCACTATTCCACAAAATTTAATTCAAATTCTCTGAGAGCTCCTAAAGATATTGTGAACAGAAAAATAACTTTTGGAGATATTTTGTGGTAGCAGACAGTTAGCTAAGACATAGGGGAGGTAATTGTGCATGGACCCCAATCCTAAATTTCCCAACTTCTTTCGTAGCTTACTGCCCCTACCTCCACAAAATTACATTGAAATTCACAGAGAACTTATCCAACTTGGAAATATTGTCTAGACAGAAAAAACAGTATAAGAATTTTAGATTGGAGTTTTATTCTTGACAGTTCTTTCCGTCACAATATCTCCACAAGTTCCAAATTTGAAAATTAATTTTGACAGTCGCATTATTATTGTAAGAATGTTTTTAGTTCTTCCATTATTTATGTGTGCATGCCTTGGGGTTTTTTTGTTTTTTTTTCCAAAATATTACTAGTTCAGAAAATAATTTTTTCCCCTCTGTAAATCAAAATACTTTTCTAGAAAGAAATATTTGATAAAATATATACAACATTGATTTCAGTATTCGGAAATATGGCAAAAAATTGGCATACTTCATATTTGTCCAAGGAAAACATGCAGATTCAAATCCTTGTAAAAATTTCTGTTGTTATCACAAGTGTAAATTCAAAATCCTTAGAGGAATTTGCTGTTTTCCCACACATAAATGCAGAATCCTTTGTCACTACTGTTACATACTGGATTGAGGAACAAACAATTGTTGAATAACAAAGAAGTAATTTATTTACAGGAAAACAACCATCTCTATAAGTCACTCCGCTATAGCATTCTGCTTTCAATATTTAATCTCTTCAATAGGATACCGTTGGTAGCAGAATACCTAAGGTTGAACCAGGGTCTATTCGACTAAAGTCACACACAGCCATTCGACAAGCAATAACTTGAAGAAGCTGTTAAGGTTTGCATACAGCCCATGACTAGAACATTCCTTTCCCACTACTGTTTCGTACATCTATTTAACAAGCTGGATTCTCACCACTTCTCATAACCTCGCAGCCAGGTCAACTAACAATGGGTGTGATATACAACAATTCACCGATTTATATTTTCCATGCTGCGAACCATTTGTCCAAGAGCACCTCCACTGAGATATATATATATATATATATATATATATATATATATATATATATACATACATACATAGATACCTACAAATAGGGTGCTTAGATGTCCCCTTTTGCAATTTACCAGGAAATAGTAGTATTCACCTTAAATTAGCCTGTGGCAACATCTAGTGACCCGAGAACTCAAAGCACCACCTATCCCATGTTCATCACAGAGACAAGTTACCCATATAAAATAATTTTCAGACCAGAGGATCCAGTTTTTTGGCAAGCCATAAGAAGCATACAAGCAAACAATCACTGGTTCTATAGTAATAGAATAATATAATGCCAGCAATTGTTTATTCGGGGAGAGATATTGAAGGAAGTAGAGAAAAAAAAGTCAGGGAGAAAAGGAAATGAGAAAAGTTATGGAGTATTGAGAGAGTGAAAGAAATGAATAGAAAAGATAAACAGGAAAAAAGAGGAAAGATGGTAAGCAAGGCGAGGAAAGAAAGAGAAAGTTGAAGGGAAAGGCGGAAACAATACCATAGTGTTATCACAAAAACAGTTCTCACAGAAAACGGTCTTCAGAAAAAGAAAAAAAAAATCAGTAAATTGATAAAACAGTTTATAAACTTTATCAAATTAAATACAAACAAATGAACAATTTCTCCTCCAGCTTGCAATCAATCTAAAATTCATTCCAGTTTGTTTTCTGGGTTTTAAATTTCATCAAATTTAAATCATAGAACAAAACCTACAAATGAGGAAACATGACTTTATGTTACACTTACTCCAACACAATGTGTGTGCAGTGCAAAACTAGTTGAGATGAACAGGATCCACAAAAATTCCGCAGTTGTATCTGGGCTATTTAAGAATAAATCACTAAAGCACGAAATAGGAAAATATTATTCACACTTTCGAATAGTTGCTTTGCTGTCAACTAAATTATAACATGGCTTCACAAAGATTTTGGAGGATTTTTCATCTATAGCAAACCCTAAGGTGGTCGGGAAAGCCTATGAAGGAGAGGCCAAACAGGCTAAACAATGGTTGCAGGAGAATATCAGGCTGCCAAAGGGGTACTGCCTCTTTTCTTCTGATCTTTATTTGTAGTTTGCTTTAACATGGGATGTTTCTGATAGACTTTGAGTCAGCATGTCTCCTTGTCGGCTGCTCTGCTGCCTACTGACAATAGTTGATTCCACAGGAAATGAGAGTCCTATGAGGGCCCAACTTCTTTGCCAATCAGAGACTAATTCTCTAAATGGGAAGGTCATGGGAAGATGATAGTCCTCCATCTTTAATACGTGACCTACCCACAACAGATGTGCTGACTTCAGGATTGAGGTCTGCATGTCAGCCAAATTATGCTTGATGAAAACACCATTATCTTCTATTTCCACTACAGTCTTACCTGTGAAAAATGTTCCACCTTTTCCACCATACACTTATCAATGCCTTGGCCATAAAAAAGAGTTGCATGAAATAAAGAAATCAAACAAAGAATCACCCAAGGTTGGCAAGTTTTTAGCAGAGCAAGCTCAACACTCAAGAAGAAAAAGATCCCATTAGTTTGAAAAGAAGGGTTTACAACAAATACATCCACCTATGGAGCAGAAGCATGGAATATATTTAAAAGACTGTCTAGTAAATAAGGAACCATGCAACATGCACAAGAAAGGATCATGCTTAACATCACATGGGAAGACCACAAGACAGCACAGTATAATAGGAAAACACAAGAGTCAAAGATATCAAAAATCCATTAGAAAACTCATATGGCAATGGGCAGGCCATGTTGCAAGAATGCCAAATAACTGCTGGACATGAGAACTCACAACGATCATGATCATATGCAAAATTGTTGATGGTGAAGAAGAAGACATGACGATTGGGACAAGTTCCAGAGATATTGGTGCAGCAGCACCCACAGTTGGGGAAGGTCTATCTCCAACAACAGAAATTAAAAGCATCATCATCATCATCATACATGCCATGTTTTGGATGATCAATTAAGAAATTTGAAAAAGTAGTGATCATAGTTATTTCTCCCACTTTTTTTTAGACAGTGATCACTAAAATAAAGTCTGAATTTTCAAAGAAAAGCATGAACACTGGCAGACACTAACTAGGTAATTAATTCAGCTTGAATTTTCATTGTTAACTGAATCCTCCACTAAAAACATGGGGGGGGCTAAAAAAAAAGAAGAAAAAAAATTTGTAGACATATTCAGGTGTACAAATGTTAAGTTTTCCAGCCCTCTGACTCCATTGATGCAACCTGTATATGTGATACAAAAATAGCCAACCATCCAGAAAAATTAGAAAACTGAAGAACCCTATGCTGACAGTTTCTAGTAAGTAAAAAAAATTAATTATTGTTTTCCTGTATATATCGTCTATTTCAGGACTTTTTTTTAAAAATCAAATTTAGTGAAAAGATTTTTAAAATTCATAACTATATAAACGAAAACAACTTAATGTTAGCAGATTCCATGTTTTAATTCAGTAGCAAATCATAGTCTACACAGAAAATTCTGCTGGAGACAAAAAAGCAGATACTAAACTTTCATGCTAAGCAGTTTCACTTGTAAAAAAGGAAAATCTTTTTCCACTTAATGATATGAGCTAACCACAAATATTTTATGATCCTCAAAACTAATAATTTTAAAGCAACAAAATGAGAATTTCATTAGACAGGTTTTATTTATCATTACATATGATATGGTCAGACTATTTTCCTTTTCTATGTGTTCATTTGTTCACATTTTGGCTATATATCCTGTAAGGGGAGCAACTTGGAGGTACATTGGAAGCAACACAGATGTACAAAAACAAATGAGACACGTCCAGTCCAATCAAACACGCACCCTGAGTAGTGATTACACATTTTGGAATCAACAAAACCTGATGAAAATCGGAGGGTTCACAGCCACAATGTTGTGAGCAAATGGAAAAGGGTCCAACCATATCATACATAATGTTCAACAAAATGAAATAAATGAATATAAAAAAAACTGAAATGCTGTAGAGGCATTTTCAACTCAAATTATATATAGAGACTCCATGTTAACCAATTCAAAATCTTAATTACTCTTTTGAAAAGATAAGATTGAGATGAAGCAATTTGTACCAATTTGACTTTTTTTTGCAAATACTGAAAACAAAAATATGGTTACATCACCCTATGTTCTCTCTGCTACAAGATTCAAGTTACAGAAATTTTGAAATGGTAAATGACTCTTCTTACTAAAAACTTTCTATCCGAAACATCGATTATCCAAATTTTGGACTATATAGATAAGATTTCAAGGTCCCATAATAGTTCATGATGGCTTTATTTTTATGATCCAATCAGACATATGAACAACCAATTATCCATACAAAATATTCCCTGTCTATTTCCTTCAGATAATTGGGGTTTCTCTATACTTTACTCTCATTAGTCAACATGTCACTTAGCATTTACATCATTAACAATACTGAAGTTGCCAACCAAGGAACAAAGTATGAATAAACTTAATATCGATATGGTAGTTATTATCTACTATCGTCCCCATGTAAGAAGAATCACATACACTAATTCCTGAACACTGACAATCCCTCTCTTCCTGATTTTCAATGCACACCATACATACAGATTGATGCTAAAACTAGCTCTAACAAATTTTAGGTGTAAGAAAATTCAATGTTCGAATCTAGGGCTGCAACTAACGATTATTTCAATTGTTGATTAGTCATCAACTATTTTAAATAATTATGAATCGCACAAATGGCTATCAGCTCTTGAATTTAGGGGTTTTTTCAGGAGTGTGCTAACAATGAAGACAAAGATGAATACAAAATTGTTTGTCATTAAAAAAGACTTAATAAACTTAGTTGCTGAAATCTCATTAGCAAAAAAGCTTCAAAGTACTCTTCAAATTAAAAATCTCATTAAAAAAGAATGTAAATACTCTTTAACTATACAGATACTTGTAAAATCTATGATTTAGAGGGCAATTGAAACAAATTTGAGTATATGTTTTTACTTGACATTCTATTTCTTTGTTACGTAAAAACTTCATTTTGGAACCTTAATTACTATATAGCTTATTGATTTCTAAGGGAGAAAAGTACCCTTAGTTTGAAATTAAAGCTGTAAAGTTGACAGAAAGGGTGGCAAAAAGTCTGTAATTTTTTTTGCAACAGTGTTTTGACAAGATTAGATAGATTCCGTCGACTTGGCGAGATCAGAAGACACCGACATCAGATTCAGATGCGCTGTTGATGACCGAGTCGGAGTTGGGAGTGACAGAGAGACATCCGTACAACACAGAGTGAGAGAATATCTGGGAGGGAGGAGGCAGTCATCTTGGTTCTTAGTTTAAATTATTCTCTATCCTTTCTTTTGGCATGTTCTAAATAAATTCTTGAAATTAATAGAAAATAAAATAATGAAAAGAAGGAAAGATGGAGTTAGGATTCTTTAGTTGATGGTTGGTAGTGTGAAAGCAAATAAGAGAAAAACAAAAGAAAGCAGTAGAGGGTAATGAAGTTTCATCTCTACTTTTTGCATTAACGAATTCAGCTCCACAACATTAAAACACATGAGATGGTATCGACTATGTCAATTAATCATTGCAGCCCTATTTGAACCATCAATTTTGTTTTAGACACAACCTGGTGAAAGCAGAAACCAAGGCAGCCACCACAGTCATTTTATGGCTATTTTTATTTATGAAAAAAAAAAATGAAAAAATAAAATGAAATTATATCAGAAAGTGCATATCTACTTAATTATTACCATTATTTTGTGTGATGTCTGGGAATCGATAAGGGGGTCAAAGGCTGCATGAAGGGGTCAATAGTCTACAAAGTTTGGGGACCTCTGCTTCAAGAATTGAAATATAGGATTGTTGACTTTGTTAGAATAGTATTCAAAATAAATTCTTATTTTTTGAGTGTACTGAAGTATTGCAGTGTTTTATAAAAAAAAGTTCACTGCCACTTGGCCAGAAACGATGTGAGAGTTTGTACAGGTTTGTTTGGGAACCACTGATGTAGCACCTCACCACAGCTCTCCTCTTCTGATCCATAGCAACCTTGAAGCACAATTTGGATGAGCTTAGTAGATCATCATAGAAAGCCTGCATTAAGTATTTTATTGTCAGAATGATAAACTAATCAAAAACTCAGTGAAAAGAAACTATGTTGAATATCTTCAAAACTGTGGCAAGTCCCTCTGGATTAGTAGGAATGATATTTTAGTCCTGAAACCATTCCTAACTCAAAGGTCATAATCTGATGGAGACTTTGTTGGAAGAACCTCTGCAAATACATTCTGTGTGAGCTTATAACACACATTCTATATTAAATATATTTGTAGAGTAAATACTCAATAATCGAATAACAAAAGTTGGCATAAAGAACAGAATGTTTTTGTAAGTGGGACCATCACCACCATCATGGTCAATAACGGGTGTACAAATTTGTTACTATTGCTTGGACAGAAAGGTAGTAACGACAAAAATTTTTTGGGGTCAAAAGCCCAATCATTTCTCAGTCAACCATTGTAACATGCCAGTGATGAGACCTTCTAAAAATGGGACAGAGTACAGGAAGAGGTGCATTCATGCCTTTCGCAAGGGCAATAGAACAAAGTGAACAAAAGCAGCTTCAGTTAGAATTGAAATTTGGTTTACTGATTCCATTTTCTGTGCTGACAACCATAATACAAACCCATACCTCAACAGGTGAAAATATACTCAATTATCAAAGATATTTGTGATAGTTGAAAAAAATGAAAGAAAAAAAACAAATGCGAAAAAATACATTGAGAAGGGAATTTTTTTAGCTCTTACAACTGAGTAAATTCCTAATGACATTTGAAATCCACCTGAAAATAACTTTGTAGTTTTTTTTGTTCATTTTTTTTTTAAATTTTCAGAGATACAAACACAGGAAATGCAATTTAAAAAATATTGTCTACTTACCTTTTCAGCTTTGTAACCTGTATCCACAACATAACATGACAAATACCGGAAACGTTTTGGTATTTCACCATGAAACTCCTCCCCATAGAAAGGACTGCAATAAGGAAAGAAAAAAGATATTTAATTCAACTAAATGTTTATTTAGGCATTTGGTGCAATTCATCTTCCCTTCACTCATTTGATAGATCAATCAATATCAATCTAGTACAGGATTGAACTTACTTGGTCTATAAGCCTAGCTTGCACACCTTCTAGCTACAGTAGACATCTAAAGTTTTCATGCAGTATACCAAGATATTTTTGAAAAAGTGCTTTAAATTATGAGATATACTATCCTTATGAATGCACTTTCATTGGTACTGTTTTGAACACATTGTTTTTGGTCAATGTATTCTCCAGCTTTCCTGGTATTATATTAAGTTAAGATGAAATATTGTAAATATTCCATATATTATTTTGATCACTATGTTTGAGTGGTTGCATTTTCCAGCCTCCCTTAGGTGTATGCCACATCCAATAGTCTTTGGATCTCATCCACAACTACACAACTAACACTCACTACTTCTATAAAAACAATTTGCAGATACAGGTAGCAAAGATTCTTCCTATACAGTAAGCATCTTCCTTCGTTTACTGTGTAACATGATTCTTTGAATTATATATAAAAATTAGATAAATGAGAATCTTAATTCAAATTTAACCTGAATTTATCTGTAACACACATAAAATGAATACATGGAAAACAATTTGACTTCAACCTACATCCATACTAACAGAATAATACCCAAAAAGCCTACATACATACAAACAAAATACCAAAAAGGAATTTTTTTTTTACTTCAATACAAATTAAAATAATAGAGTAGTTATGTTCATGGAGATATTGATGAATATGACAGAGATTGCTACAGCAATAAATCTGACTGTGTTTTGATATTCCCAAAACAGAGCTAGGGTAAAACAGCTGACAAACTCCATAATTAAAAAAAAAGTTACAAATACAAATAAATCCAAATTATTTGCTACAAAAACCTAAAATTACAAGATAAATAGCTACAAGACAAGTTGAAATAATACAGATCAGATTAAAAGTAGGGCGCATGACACACACTCATGGATACTTTGGGTCTTATATAAAAACTAAAAAATGTGTTCTTTTTCAGCATTACAATATGAAAAGTATATATATATATATATATATATATATATATATATATATATATATATATATATATATATATATATGCTTTACAGCTTTGAACAGTAAAGACGTAATTCTTTTTATGTGATTCCAGTCGAATATTTCCAAATATCTTTTAATGCAATCAATGTAGTAGTCTTCCAAAAGGTTTTCTGCTTTACACTGAATTTAATATCATAGAACTATAAGTGAATCTTTCTTGTGGAGATCATCAGTTGTTTACCATAAAACTGCTTCGGGGATTTGAAAACAAAACAGTTATTTTTATATGGCTCCCCAGCTGTGTTGATCTAATACCACCTCCCCTTAAACTTTGATTTTTATAATCAGCCTGCTTTATTGTTTTTAGGACCATGTCATAATACATGAGATATGTCATATATATATATATATATATATATTATACGGGACTTGACTATTTTTTTACAACACACCTCATTGCATTTTTCTGAAATGAAGGGCTTAATCATTTAAGCTACCCCCAGAAATGTATGAATTTGATGATGAGGGATCATTAAGTATAGCAACGGATATGACTTCTTGTGTTGGTGTCAAATATATATAGATATACAAGATGCTATGTCCATCTTTGTGGATTATACTTTATGTAAAATGTGGGAAGGGGAAGAATCAAGTTGTTTCATGAAAGTTTTCTTCAAACTGAACACAGGTTCTCCCTCATTTGCTAGTTGCCTCTGCCTCTCAGCAGTCAACTCTCTTCTATACATACATACATTTATTCTTTAACAAAACTTCCTATAACCTTAATGATGAATAGTACTCGATCAATTTCTAATGAAATGTCTACATGCAAAATTTTATAATAAAGGCCAGCTTATTTTTACTCTTTAGTGTTATACAAACAAAGCAAAATGTTTTTTCTTAATTTTTTTCATTAGTTTCAAAAAAACAAATGATTTATACGCCAGACCATTAGATGAATGGCTTGCGAAAAAATTTGGAGTTTTCCCGCTCGCTGCAATTAATCAAAGCCCCCAAACTCTCCATGTTCAGTAGAATGCTCCCAAATATAATACCAGCACATTGGACACGGTGTGATATTTGCATAGTTTGGGGGGAGGGGGGTTAAAATAGTAAAGTAGTCAACCACACTGAAATATAATCTGATTGATTAATTGAATCCTCTACAATATGCAGCATAATTTCCTTTGAGATCAACAGTCTGATTCAATCATGTATATAAAAATAACCCAAATAAAAATTCTCAATTTCACAATATTTCCCACTAGATCAAAAATCATTATATATTATGTATGATTTTAGTAAATATGTAGAACTCACACGTGAGTAAATTTCACACACACACACACACATATATGTGTATGTGTGTGTGTGTGTGTGTGTGTGTGTGTGTGTGTGTGTGTGTATGAAAAACTATAAAACACTCAGATAGCGCATACATTTGCCAGTGCAATTGTCAGGGTGAGTAATTGTGCATGGATCTGTCCTAATTTTCAATCAGTTCCCCCATAGCCCATTATCCACCCTTCCACAAAATATCATTGAAATTCATTGTGAACTTCTGGATATACATGTGGACAAACATGAAACTTGGCTATATCATGTGGTCTGGACATAAAATAATAATGTAGGGCGAGTAATTGTGTAAAGATGAATTTAATCAACTCCTCTTCTAGTCTATAGTTCACCCTTCTGCAAAATATCATTGAAATTCTTAGATAAATTTTGGAGACATCTTGTTAATAGGAAAAAGAAAAGGCAATATCATATGATTTTGACTTAAAATTGTGACATCAAAAATTTAATTATTTTTTCCATAGCCAATTGTCCACCCTTCCACAAAATAGAAATCCATTCAGAACTTTTGAAGGTATCAAATGGATAAACATAAAATTATGTCACTATATGGTTTAGACATGTAACCAAGATACAGAGTTGATGATCATGCAAGGATCCACTCAAAAATTTCATATCCTCTTATGTAGCCTATAGTCAAAACCTCCAAAGAATTTCATAGAAATTCACTGAGAACTTTTTGAGACATTGGGCAAACACTCATGAGCGTATACATGAATATAATTTTGAGAGAAAAAAAAAAATGGAAAAATATCTCTCAAGTAGAAGAAATTTCCTTGATCTGCCCCCAAACTTCACCACACCTTTCTTACCCCATTGCCCATACTTCAACATAATTCCACCGAAATTCATTCAGTATTATCGGAGATATCATGTTGACAAATAGATAAACAGACATGACAAAAACATACTTCTTTTCGAATTTGTTGACAGAGGTAAAAAAAAAAAAAAAAAAAAAATGTGATAGCAATATACTTAATAATTGATATACTCCTAATGATATTTTCAATAAAATATATCATGATTTAATTGAGATCATGGTATAGAGAAACGATACATCAAAATATAAATAGATTTTTTATAAACAGCTAAATTTGGAGATAAACTAAACATTAACTATCAAGATCATTAATAGAACAAATTCATCATTCTACATTATAAGAACACTATCTACTTACAGTGTGAAAAGAAAACGGATGAGAAGTAGAAAATTTTAAAGAATTAAATGCTGTAAAAAAAGAATGTAAACTTATTTTTTTCGATTGATAAGTACAAGTAAGTACAGAATAAATTTTTGAGTATATATCTCGTATTTATATATTAGCAGCAGCAGCCATTATAAGTCCATTGTTGGACTAATGCCTTTCCCATCTCCTCCCTTCCATGATGATGTCTCACTGGCAAACTTTTCTATATAATTTCTCCATCTTGCGTCTGGTCTTCGCATTCACTGTCCCACGAGCGCCAATCATAACCTTTGGTTCCATCGGTTGTCTCTTCTCACTATGTGCCCTGCTCATCTCCACTTCTGTTGCTTAATTACTTGTACAATATCCTTCACATGGTCCAATTGCATCATAGTTACATTATAAATAGGGCTTCCAACCTCTTAAACGGTTTGAAAATGCTTTTTTTTCTCACAACTCTAATTTAATTTCAGTTTAGGAAAGTCTCGTTCACTTAAAGGGGATACCCCCCCACTTTAAACCACTTAAAATATTATATATAAACATATAAAAAAAGAAGATATCTATAGGGGTAGGAAGCAGGTTCCACTTTGGCATTATAGTTACATTGTAAATAGAACATCCCCCTGAAATTTTTCAAAAGTATTTTTTTAAAGGCTCTTCCCAGGTCTATTGAGTAGGCATGCCTATTTGGTTGGGCTGCACTAATGTTTAGGTACTTTTTATCATGTGACACTCAAATATATAGACCCCTCTCACTTACATATTTAAGATGTATGTACACACACACAAAAATTGACAACACATGATGAAATTGCCAAATAGGAAGGACTGGGGCAGCTAATTTCCATACAGTGGCAATGTGGTTAGAATTTCACAGCTCCTCCATAGGGGAACATTTAATGTTTACAGAAATAATGAATAATAACACCTTCCCACACACTTTATACATACACACTTTAGAAATATCTTTTATCTCTAAAATAAATCTACATCTGGTAACTATTAGAACTAATTTATTCATAACTGCTTCATTGATAATCTTTTCATCATTTGAAAGAAAAAGAAACAAAAAATTTTCTAATGCATGAAAACATAAACACACACACAACCTCCTCCTCTTCCTCCTCACTTTTTCCAATTTTGATCTCATTTTCCTTTTTCTTCTCTTTTTTCACTTTCCCTCCTGTGTTTCTCATCATCATTCTCTCCTCTCCCAAGTTTTCTCTATCTTTTCAATCACTAATCATTGAGGATCCAACACAAACAGCAGGAAAATCATGAGTCTTAGGTATATATTATAATTATCTGATCTCTGTATGTCTGTCACCATAACACAGCAAAACAACACATCGCAGAGAGATTTTTGTTATCACAATACCATTAAAACTATCCAACTTCGAGAACAAAGCTATTTTCAGTCTAATTTTCAACTTGATAATAGTGTCGAGTCCACATTCACACTAATCCCATCAGTCTATATTAAAAAGAATCCATTTCTCAAGAGAGATTACCCTGGGTATATTAAATTTTAAATATAGAGTAGTTTTCCTTATCTCTATTTGCAAATAAGTACAGTGTTCTATAAAAAGAAAGTGAATTGATATTGAGTTTAAAAACTGTCAAAATTGGCTTTTAAGTCACTGTCTGAAATATCACATTTTCAAGCAGCCTAAACAATTCTTTGAATCCTTTCCGTAATGGTTATAATAATAAAACTTTCTTTGTGAACAACACTATCAATATTTTTCATAAATCAATTTCCCACCAAAAACCTCTAAAAAATCCACAATAACTTGGAACTAATGAAGGAGCTTTCTAATTCTTCCAAATCATTAAATGCAACTGAGAATGGTCCTATTCCTTGGGCATGTCGAACTTGCTCATTCATGATGTCTTTAAGATTTTCGGCAGGACATATAAATCATTTATTCTTCAAGTGTGTGTGTGGGTGGAGATATATATCTATATCTATCTATCTATATATAAAAATATATATATAAATATATTTGACAGAGAACCAAAACAAAAAAATTAAGCCCTTCCAACCTGTGTGCAGCTCCAAACACAGCACACAAGGCACATGCAAGAATTACTGAACATGTAATTGAAAAGAGCCCAAAGAATGAATACAATAAAAGCAACAAAAAGATGAAAATGGTCCCCAATAATTATATATATATATATATATATATATATATATATATATATATATATATATATATATATATATATATATATATGCAGACACATACCAATATAACACAATGCTAAAGAACTAAAAAAAGATTTGAGTGTTTCATTTTCATTTTATAGAAAGACCCTTCCCCATCCTGGGAAATACAATAACAATCTTATCAAATGAAATTTTTAAATAAACTTTTCTTATGTGCCATATTGGATCATCAGGCCACTATAAGTAGGTTAGCAGGGTGTTTGCAGCAACTGCGACACAACATGGATTATACATCATTCAGAACCTAAAATTTTGTCATAAAATTCTGTTATTGAAAATTTAATAAAAAATGTACAAAAAGCTTCAAACAAAACTTAAGAAGTCTTCTGTTTCGTTCTTTTTCTTTTTAGCTGCTTGAAGAAAATCAAAGCCACAGTGGGTATTTGCTCTCTCTAGCAGGAAAATTTTACTTTTTTACTTTGTTATCTCAACCTGAATCTTATCCATATTTTTAGTAGATTATCATAAGGTGCGATAACACTGCCAGGTACATCTTAGCAGATGATGAGAAGTAAAATATTCTTGTATGAGAATCCTTTACGAAAACTGACCTATTTCAATACCTTCCATACAGCAGTTCAAAATTGACAGTGTAACAACCTCCTTTGAAGCTTCCTTTTGATGGTGATGGTCTAAAAATGATAAGGAAGCAGTGAATATTTTCTGTTTACAACATGCTACTCATCACCATCAACGCAATGGGCATGGCCATGTTCCTTGAAACAGACAAAATGCATGGGAAATGTTCTCAATTCTAAATAATAAATAACAAATGAGAGCCAAGACAACATACTGTAACCATATATATATATATATATATATATATATATATATATATATTACACACACACACATACACAAGCATAGTGCTTGTCAAAAATGATAAAGTTATTTACATAACAATTGTCACTTTTGTCAAGGATCAGAGTATGCGTGTGCACTGCCTACAATCAAAATATTGCTCCCCAGCCCTCTGCCTATGATCAGAGTGTACCATCTGTTTCCTTATCGTTTAAGGGTTTCAATAATATCTTTAAAGTTCCCTTTTTAGCAGAAATTCTTATGTTCAAAGTCATGGTATTTCAATAGCCAAGTGGTAAGAGCCTCAAAAAATAGAATAGGCAGACTAATTTCAAACACCAAGAGGAAAATTTTTTTTCCCCTTTAAATTTGATATTCTTTCAAACTATTTGACCTTTGAACCTCATTGAAATTTGTCAGTTTTGATGAAATAATTAATTTCCAGTTTTAGAGAGGGAACTGTTTACAATGTAGTTAAAATGTTAAAGTGGACCCTCACTTTAGGGATATCCAAAATCAGCAGCCCACAATTTGCCTACACTTTGAGGTTAA
The DNA here is from genome assembly GCA_963457665.1 of Thysanoteuthis rhombus. Classification (NCBI taxonomy): domain Eukaryota; kingdom Metazoa; phylum Mollusca; class Cephalopoda; order Oegopsida; family Thysanoteuthidae; genus Thysanoteuthis; species Thysanoteuthis major. Next base: position 34,013,759 of record OY735209.1, on the reverse strand, counting down.
ATTTCACAAAAACAAGTTCGTTGATATGATTTCTATTGCGTCTGTTTCACACCCAGAAAACAAGTCAGTCGGGAAATTTTTTTTTTTTTTTTATATCCAAATTTCCACAAAAATGGTTTAATAATGAATTAAACTATGGGGTGAATTTAGGAAATCGTTTTCAATTAAGCGATGTTTTGTTTTTTGTTTGTTTTTTTTTGTTTTTCATACATTCCTGTATCTGCACCCGTCTATCCCACAATATCTCAAAAAATTCTCTATGAATATCAATGAAACTTTGTGGAAGGACAAGCCACATTATAAGGGAGAAGTGATTAAATCTTGGGATTATCCAGGGATTAGTTGTTGATTGAGAGGTATTTTTAAATTCTAATATTTTACACATTTCTATATTCACTCCAGTTTGTCTACCCAATATCTACAGAAGTTCTCAATGAATTTCAATGAAATTTTGTGAATAAGCGAGTCAGATTGATCCAAAAATTTGCTTTTTACAAACATATTTTTGCCTTTTTTCATACATTTCTGTACCTGCTCCTGTCTGTCCTCACAATATCTCCAAAAGTTCTAATTGAATTTCAATGAGTTTTCGTGGAAGGGTAAGCAACAACATGAGAGAGAAGTGGTTTTCCTCCGATTGAGAGATACTTTCGTTTTTGCTTTATAATACATTTCTGTATTTACTCCTGTCTCTTCACGTATTTCCAAAAGTTTTTGATGAATTTCATTGAAATTTAAAGGAAGGTTGGATAATAGGCCACGGAAGAAGTGATTAAATCTGAGAGGAATCCATGCACAATGAATTAGTCATAATTGGAAGAAATATATATTCAGTTGTCCATATTAGATAACAAAATAGCCACCCTAAAGTTCATAGAAAAATGGTAATAATTTTTTCCGTATCTGGATGGTTTTTAGAGATGATTTAACTTGGTTGCCAAGAACAGAGATAACTCCCACTATCCAATAGACTAAGTGTACCAATACACCAAATCTTGGCTCTAAGCCCACGGACTATTATACTTTGATTACTAGCTCCAGCTGAGCAACCCAAAGGCCCATCAACCATTTCCATACTATGCAGACATGTACAAAACCAAAATGCATTGTTAAATTTAGTACCTCCGAGGGTACCAATACACCAAATTTTGGCTCCTGGCCTATGATGAAATACAACAAAACAGAAAAATTCAATACACAAGAGATCTAATAATCTGTGTATCTTTTCTCAATAGCGTAACAAAACCTCTCACTTGAAGTGATTTTTCTCTTACACAATGACAAAATGAATCAAGGTCCAATTATGAAATGTCATGAAAAATGACGTTTTACATAGAGATACATGAAGGAGTCATATTACTTTAGTTTGGTGACCCAACAAATAAACAAGGTGAAAGATTATATATCATCATCATCATTAATCTTTCATAGATAAATTTGAGCAAACTGTTTCAAATTTAACATCAAAAACGAAAAGAATGGTAAGGAGGTGGGTGGAAAGAATCTTTTTGGGGTTTCCTTTATTGTGTAACAAAAGTGTATTATTTATTTTGATCAGTTTCATATTCAGTCAAGTCTAATTAAACGGAAGATTGGTTATAAGGACCAGCTACTTAGTAGGAACAATTGTGTCAGAAAAGAATCAAATGTATGTAATATTTGGGGCTTTTTATACAAATACAATGTAATACCACTTATAGGGACCAAAATTTGTAAACCATAGGTTACTTTTATAACATAAGATGTGTAAATTTTTTTATTTTTTCATGAAAACTGGCACAGAATTTTTTTTCAATTCTAGGTAAATTAAATATAGATTTTTCATATATACATTTAAAGCAGATAACAAAACAATGATTATGGGGAATTGTATACATATATATTTGATGTAAAAGAATATACATGAATAAATACATAAGGTTTTTTGATGATTAAATTAGAATATAAATGCTCTTAATTTTAGTTCATTCCTTCAGATAAACTCTTCAATTCCTGATCTAATTCTTTTTCATCTTTATAATCAAAAAGAAAGGTTTTCTTTTCTTCTGTAAATAATAACTGTTTCTGTTAACATATTTGGAAATGTAACTTTTCCAGTTTGTAATGTTTTATTATAAAAACATCTTTTCTTATAAAATAAAACAAAGTTTATGTGTTATTTTTAAAGAGCATTTACATAAAGATAAGGAAGTCCTTTCTTTCATTTAACATTGTTTAAAAAAAAAAACAAAAAAAAACACTATTTTTGGAATAAATATCAGTCTTATATCGATTCTAAAATTTCCATTTTTTTAACAGTTTTAAATCTGTACCAAATGTAGTGAGTTAGGGTTAAAATCCTTGGTTAAGATTCATTTTTTTAACCTCGCAGTTCTCGTTTCCTAGTGGAAATTAGTTTGTTTTTTGTTTTTTTTTAAAGTCTTTTAAAAGGTCTTATGAGGGTGAAGGTAGGGGGGTCTTTTCACAAAGTAGATATAAAGCTAAAATGGGCGCTTATTTTCCATCATTACAGGGGTTCAGCTTGCATGAATTATCTTTGTATATTTTTTTAAACAGACGTATAAGACATAAATGAAGTTTATCATTCAAAACGTCAAAATTGAAAAAATAGAAACATCATTCATATTTTCACTTTATAGTTTTTAATTTTTTGGCATTATTTTTGTATTTTGATATAAAATACAGAGAATGAAAACTTATTATGTAGTGTATTTCTAGATAATTTCTCATAACATCTAGATATTTAGGATAATTTTCTGGAATAAGTAGATATTTTTTTATTTCTTTTGCCTTTGTTTTGACTTATTCATCCTGTTATTTGCTATTTCTGAATGTTTACTCAATTCATAGAATAATTTCACAATCCTTAAAACTCAAAATGGCATCAACTGATACAGAAATTAAAGTTAATTGAAAAATTATCACTCACTATGAACATTTTTGGCAGTTCAGACAGAAGCTGGATATTTTCTTTTAGTGAACTTTACTGACTTGTTCTAGATTACAATATTTTCAATTTTTTTTTTTTCATTATTGGATGAAGTATCATAACTGAAAGTTAGGATGAAGGTAAAAACCAGTCAAAATAATAATAATCATTCTGTATTATAATTCAATAAATTCATAAATCATATTGAAGTTACTTTCGCATTAAAATATTTTAATTTAAAAAGAGTAAGAAAAGGTGAAAAAAATACCCTTTCCTAGGTAACATTTGATCCAATGAACATTCATAATAAACGTACAAACTGTAGTTGTTATTCCATTTCTATTCATATCATCCATGCAAATTCATCCTCCTGACTTATTCTGGTGAAATTTTGTCCCGTACCAAGTCAGAGGTTCATTTGCATCTCACCAGAAGAAAGCCCAAGAGGGAATCCACTAAAACAGTGTGAATGAAAGCATTAGATGTTTAGTTGGAGCAAAGTACATAATTTTTAGAAAAAAAAAAAATATAGTATTGTTCTCATTTTACAATGTTATGTTATTGTTTTTTTTATATTAAATGAGATTATTATCAAGATATCTAGAGTGTGTTGAGTTATATTGCGTTGTAGACAAACAGATCAATCTAGAAGTGGAGCTCTGAAAAGCACTAATGTCACGGGTTCTGAAATTTGTCAGTTGGGCCTTATATGATTCCCAGATTGTTATTTTCGACCATGAAATATCTGCAAAGAGTATTTCAATATTGAATATTCATTGTAGTCTATTTATATCAAATATTGATGAATTTAAAACACTTCGATGGCAATATTTGAATCATTGACAATTTTGTATTTTTGTCTGAACAGCCGAAACTGATTTAAAAATACTACAATTTTGAATGTGCTGTAAATAAAACTTCCCCTAACATTCAAGTTTTGAGGTTTTATTTCTGTTATCTCACATAAAATGGCACAATTTTTTAATGCAAAATTTGTAAATGCAGTATCTACTTCCAGGTCCAACTCTAACTTGACTAGAACTAGACTGTATATGATTACAGTCATAGTAAAAATTCAAAACTTCTGGCTACAATGCACCAGTTTGGCTACTTGGAGATTACATACAGATAAATAAAATCAGACTTTTAGCATAATATAGATCAGCAGTTTCAAAACTGGGATTTGACGAATAACATTCACGGGTCCGCAGTAGTCTTATGAACCTGACGGTGAATCTTGTGGCAGTGAAACATGATCCACTGAACAGCTATCAAAAAACAATTACTGTCCACAGACCTGTTCTGTACGTCAGATTTAAATTAAATGAATAAATTTGATTCTGAAGGTCAAAAGTTGCTTATTATTGTTGTCATTAATTACAATCTAACAGGTAAAATAGAGGTCCACTAGAGTATTTCCTTTATAAAAGGAATCCCTGAATTTTTTAACTACTGATGTAGATAAATGGATGGATGGAAATCAGATTGTTATTATTATTAGAGTGAGCACAAACGCAGACCCAACTCGCAGCACTGATTCTACTAGACAGAGATCCCAAGGGGAAAACATGTTTTCAATGTATCTTCCTTAAGCATTCTTTTAGTTAGATTTCATGCATTATTTTCAATGACAGAGTCCCCCCCTCAAAAAAAAGATACCAATCACCTAGGGTATTGGTATCTATTTCATTAATAATAAGCCTGTAGAAAAATTCTACAGGTGCAACAATCTTTTATTTGTTTTGTTTGTTTTTTTTGCCATTTTCCATAAGAACTAATACGTCATTTAGTGTGGTGTGCTTGATAAAAAGTCTTGTTGTTACCATCATCATCAATTTGGCTACAGCTGTTAACTGCCAAATACATTCCTGATGCACTGTTTCCACTGGGCCATGTTGGCTGCCAGATCTTTCAGAGTTGTCATTCAAGTAGTTGGGTTCTTTTCCTCTGCAACTCAATCAGGCAAAGATCTATGGCTGGCCATGGCAATGGGATGAGGCACCATTTCTTCGAAGTCATTAAGGGAGCTCCTTAGTTTTTCCTCCATGATGACTATTGGCTGACTCATAAGAGTCATCTAAAGAAACCTCACTAACAGTATCAATAGAACATGTCCCAACCATTCAAATCTTCTGGTGTCAAATATACTGTATTAAAGTTTCCAAAAAAAGTGCTGCTGAACTATGTTTGGCACATTGTCCACCCATTTTGGTCTAGTAAAGATGCATTTGACCATAAAGGTATATGTTGGATCCTGCTGATGGCTAGAAGTCTGAATCAAGATTGACAAGATATTCAATATCTCATTGCAAAATAAGGCTCTGTCCCAAACCAGAAAGAGGGCTAGAATATACATGCTGTGACAAATATTCAGCTTCTACCAACTTCATGTTGGTTTTCAATGATCAGATTGTTGTAAAATACACAAATTCAAGCCTTTCAAGACTAACCTATCACGGTGTCTAATGCCTTAAATTTTGAAAGGGTATAGAAAGGCCAAATGTGTTACTTTTTATTCAATGGTTGAAGAAAACTATTCTTTTATCAAATCAAACATTTTCTATATTTTGAAGAACCAAAATCATGATAGGTTACATTTGTTCTACAAGACATGAAAAGACAGATGAAAAATACAGAATTATCAGATCACTTTGCCAACACACTTTTTTCCTGTAATCATGTAATGCAAAGTAATTTCTGATGTTATAGAAAATAAAAGATGACAGTTACTTTTTTTCCATCTTTTAGATGAAACATTTTAATTATTACAATTTTAGAAGTAGTTTTACTTCATCTTATTATTGCTGCATTTTAGATGAAGCATTTTCACTAATTTTATTACTTGTTTTCCCTCATCTCATTATTGTTGTCTTCTATCAAAACACTTCTGGTCATTGTCCCTTGACCACTATATGAAATAGGAAATAAAGAAGTATCTCCAGATGAGATTTTGGATGCAAGTTCAAAAGTCATCAGAATCTACTCCCTTATTCCCAATTTAGGGTTAATTGTACATCCAGCCAAAGAAAATTAACCCGATGCTAGAGATTTAAAAAAAACAATGAAAAGGAAAATAATAAGGAGGATCCTTCCCACAAGGAAAATAATAAGGAGGATCCTTCCCACGAGAAGAAATAGTAAAGAAGGAAAGAATAAGGAAGATTCTTTCCATAAAGATCAGAAGGGGATTTTTTCACAAAAATAATAAACTAAACAATCTTCAATGGAGTGGCACAAAAATACAGACATTTGTTGCTTCAAAAAAGCGAACAGTATATTCCAAGACCACAAAAGCAATCAAAAGCCCTGCAGCTAATGAAAAAAAAGCAAGGAAATTGGAACTTTTCAACAAATTAGCAAGGGAGTAAAATAGACCACAAATGCAAGTACATTGGGTCATTCTCAGATACACTGGTCGCCTAGGGAGAAGACATCAGAATAAGTAGATTGGAGTTATTCCAGAAAGACCACACATGAAGGTGAGAGTAGAGCTGACTGGAGACTAAGGGCACAATTTTATAATGAATTAAGCAGGTTAGAAAACCATCCAGACAAGACGAAAGAAATTGTAGGCCGCACAAATAGAAATGTTTTGCAGACTAGCCAGCTTGGACTATGTTTATGTGTCCCTTGCAAAATGGCAGACAAAGGGGGTATTTTTTCTCATGCACACAAAGAATGTTGTGAGCAAGCTGTGATAATAAGGTGCATGGTTTGGGTGATTATCCAATTCTTCATCCATTACACCTTTAAAAAATATTTACATCAGGTTGGATCTTCCACTTTTATAAAAGATAAAAGTTGTACAGAAACCTTATCTAAGCATTAGTGATCCTTTTTTTGTACAGTAACCACTGCGTAGAGAAATCTAGAGGATATATTTGTATAGATTGATAAATTCAAACAGATAGATTTGTACAGAACTAAATGGACAGGGAGTATATGCAGATGAAAAAAGATAGAATAGACATATGAGTCATTACAATAAAGACAATTGGACAGGTAGATGGGAAAATTTTAGATAAAGATGAACTAACTGAAAAACATAGATAGGCTGATTATATATATATATATATATATATATATATATATATATATATATATATATATATATACTAGGCAGACACAAACAGATGGTGATAGGGATTGCAGGCTCCACAAATACACAAATATACTGACTGCCAGAGGGATAAAAGTCTTGTACTAATGTTCTAATTGGTAAGGGCCTGTCTGGCATCTACTTGGGCTTAATCCTAACTACAGATAGCATAGTGAAATACACAATTATGTCAAATACCAACCAGACTTGAGACAGGAATAGACAGAAACAGCAACAAACAATAACAGGCCAACAGAGTTAGCGGAATAGTAGGTATAGACCAGGCATGGGCAACCTTTCTGAACTAGCAGGCCACATAATACATTTTTCATCTTTATTAGGGCCTTACATTTGCTTCAAAAATGTCGATCTTATTACAGGAATTGTACTCAATTTCTATTTGAGACAAAAATGAATTACATTTATCATATCATTGAGTCAAAATAATAGTAAATTTACTATATAAGCCATGAAGACTTTTTGATGAAAATTTTATAATTTCAAATAAATGCCTAGTTTGGTCACAGGCTATAAAAAATTTGGCCCGTGGGACTATGGTTGCCCATCTGTGGTATAAACAGATAGATAGGCAGTAAGTTTGATTCAGGTATATCTCACTGAATATTAGTGATTTTTTTTTCATGAGATACAATGCATGAAACTGTATAAATGATGGAAGAAGCAAACTGCAATAATCTAAAGTCATGCACATGGGAGGTTCCAGTATTTTTTAATTTCCTACAAGTGCAGTGCAACTGTGATACCCACTGCATTAGGCAGTTTTCACAAACTGTATAGATGAGGGAGCTGCCAACCAATGTGGAGACAACTTTGACAAGACACGAGCAGTATAGCGCAACATCCTTGAACAGCAATCTGTACCGGATAAAGACAAAATGGCAGGAACATCAGAAAATAACAAAAAGAGTTACATCATTTTCAGTTTGCTTGTTTTTTCAACTTTCACTATTGGCATATGGGCACTGTATATACAAATATAGATGTGTGCATGTAAAGAGAGGAGAAAGAAACAAAAATACATACCATATTTCCCAGCATCAAAGACAATATCCCCACCCCAGTTTCCAAAATTTGGCCAGAGTCCTGCAGACCACAGGTTACTTTTTTTTTTTGATAGATTACCTTTAGGATAGACAGTAATCTGAACACCAGTATATAACCTCTAGATTAAGTGTAAAAACTACTACCTGGCTAAAGACTGAATCGTGGAACTGGAATATAGTTTGGTGCAGCTCTACGGTGGGTACTTACTGGTAGGTGTAAACTTACCTTGTCTCCATATTGTAAGAGAAAAAAGGAAAAAATGCAGACTCTAAGTGATCAAGAGGATCTACATGTCAATAAACTACCAACAAAACATCTTGGTAAGGTAAGTGAAAACGCCAAGACCTTGATTATATATTTATTCTTCCTTTTTTCTAAATATTGCAAGTCAAAATTCGAGTACGTCCTTGAAGCAAAAGCGTCCTTCATGCTGGGAAATACAGTATGTATATTGACATATCTAAACATCAAACCAGTGGAAAGAGAAACAATTTCACTAGGCTGCACAAATAAAAACACTGGCAGAACAGGCTGCCTGGACCTTGGGTGTGTATCATGTATTCACAAGTGACAATATACTTTATTTACAATTTTTTCTGAGTCAAAATTTAGGAAAAGAAATCTTTTCTTTTGAATTTTGAAAATTGGGTCAACAAATTTCAGTTGGTGAAAGCAACTGAAAAATTTCAGCTGCTGCATTTCAATGATGTACAGTAAAACTGTACCAAACTTGAAATCTGGAAAACAAAATCATTAATTTAAAACATACATTAACATTCACCCTAATTTTCAGGTTGATTTATCTTATACTGCATCTTATGTCCCACTCAGAATTCAATCATTTGCTATATCAATCAAATTTATACTAAATTATATTACATTTGGTATTCAAATTTTTGGTAAGTCAAGCCATTTCATAAAGCTGTTAAATAAAAATTGAAAAATACATAAACTGGTTACAAAATTCAAGCCATACTAAACAAGAACAAATTGAAACAGTATCAATCCAAAGTTTTATGAATTACATGGTCAACTGCACGATAAGAAGCTGCATTTGGTTACCTAAACTGTTCCATATTCTCTAGGCCAGTGTTTCTTGAAGGGGTAAATAGTTCACCCATGGGTGTGAAGAATTATTTTGTGGTTGAATGAAACTAGTGGTGAATTTAATTAAAGATGTTGATTAATTATTGTGAGTTGCATTGCATTGGTTGCATCCTAGTCATTGATGATAAAAAAGTAACTATATTATTCTATGAAGATGAAAAATTTTCAGCTCTTAACTTTTTTTTTTAATTCCTAATTTTCTATGATGCTCATAAAGTTGAAAAAAATAATCACTCAAGAAACACTCATGTGACACTTAGAATCATATTGAGAAGTTATATAATCAATAGAGTAAGATTACATATCATAAGATTATCTAATGAGTCTTCTCACCCACCCCTGCTTACTATGGCCCATGGGTGAACAAAATTTTGTGAGAAAGACTCAAGTGGGAATGACTCTGAAAAAGTTTAAGAAACACTGCTCTAGACCACCTCATCTCAGCTTTTTAACATTGATAAATTAAGTAAAAGCTACAAATTCTCCTGTCATCATGCACATTCATAGGGGCCCCAAAAAGTATCATCAGTTTCATCCAGGATAACTCTACAATCACAAGGTAGAAAAAATAAAGAATAACCACAGATGATACTCCACTTCATCTAAGCTTCAATAGTCATAGTGGTTAAAGTGACATTTCCATAAAGATTAGTTGTGGGATGTAGCCTCAAGCTACTTCATTATCTCCAATTTCATACTGTAAGCTCCAGCAGTGTATTGACCCAGAGTTTTATGATAAAGACAACAGTAATAAGATATAGTAAGAATACTTCACATGAAAAATATCATTTTGCTAGTAAATATAGTATACAGTACAATATTTTCTAGTATATATACTTGGTGCAGACTGTAATGGTCTTGATCTGTGGGTAATGCCCTGTTGTCTAGATTCTTCCTTCTGACCTAGTCATTACTAGTAAGTATCACCTTTATAGTGGTGGTACCACATCACTTCACTACCTGTATTTTATTTTTTCTTGATTTTTGTGGTATCATATGCACTTTTTCTTTTACAATGAACAGATATTTGTTCATATACTTTATTATTTTATTTTCTTAATTAATCAAAGAATAAGATGACATGAACAATGAAAAAGGAGAATAGCAAGAGAGAGAAGAAAAAGAAAGTGAAAATGAGGGTCCAAAGAGAAGGGATGTGAAGGAACGAGGAAGAGAAATAACAATAGGATGAGAAAAAGTGAACAAAGATTGAGGTAGGGAGCAAAAGAGAAAGATATCCTCCTTCCAGTATTAGCTTAGATTTTCATCCTTCAGTTATCAGATATTTCACTGATGCCAAACCATCAAAGAATAAAATTAATCTAGAAAAATACAATTTTAAAAATCTCATCTTCAACACAAACTACAAATTGTATTTGAGTCATGCCAGAAAATGGCACCATGCAAAAGAATTTGATGACCTGCTCCTTGATGATGCTAGTGGCCCCTTACAAACTATCAGTTTATGGCACATAAACTGCTGTAATACCATAGGTAGAATTCCCTAAACAACTTACATTTACTCTAATGATTATATGCATAATGACACAGCAAATTTTGAGTTGAAAAAAAGATGTAACAATAATCAGTCATATTCTAGCAGTGACTACATTTGAACCCAGTATATGTGAACAAAGTTAAATTTTTCTCTTGACTGCTACTCCAGTAGAATTCCACTTACTGATAGTAAAGAAGAAAAAAAAAAGACAATGAGTACCAAATTTTGTCATTTTCACTGAAATTCACTTCAACTCTCTATCTGTATACAGTGCATTGGAAAATCAGGAAAAAAAGATAGTAAGTGGTCAAGAATTAAGGCAAGCATTACAGACAGAATACAGTCATCTATCTATATAATGAGCACTAAGACTTTTCCTGTTTGTTCAATTCACTGTCTATGATACATTTAAGTAAGATAAAATTCATACATTGATATCTCATATCGACCATTTAAAACAATGGACATTTTCACATTAAGTAGTTCAGTTATCTTTAATGAAACCTCAGATGAAAATGGTAAGTAAACATTTATTCATACTGTCAACAGCCTTAAAGTAAAAATTATCAAGTCTTAGAATTAAAGAAAGTGAAGAAACCAACTGAACACCACAGAAATATGAGCAGATATTCTTATTGAATGTATTAAAGCCTCCAGTATATATATATATTCACACATACAAATACATGCAGTACTAGTTATAAATATTTGTACATACTGCCATTTCATTTCTCTAATCACTTCCTTTTGAAGGTTAGAAAATAGGAACATTTTTCAAGTAGAACCAATTTTTTTGCAATCATCATAAGACACGCACTTGGACATGTTTCGTGGTTTTTAATGTTCAACTTCTAAGAATGTTTGTTTCAATCGAATTAAAACTTTCAAACTTGTCAGAAAATGTTTCCTAAAGGGGGAAAAAATGATTCCTCTAATTCTGACTCCTGACCAGGGAAGGGGGGAAGCTCCCTTCACTTATGTCTCTTTAAGGGAGGAAAAGTTTGCCTCAATTTTTAACCCCTCAAAAACTAATGCCTTTACTTTTTACCACTTCAAAGAGGTAAAAGTTCCCCTATACTTTTGATTCCTAAAAGGGGAAAAAACTTTCCCTACACCTTTCAAGAATCAAATATAAACATATGAGAAAAAAAAAAAAAATTATATATATATATATATATATATATATATATATTGAACAGAAAGTTAATGCATATGCGTGTCACAGGGAGTGGTGTTAGTGATGGTCATGTTGATGTGGTAAATAAAGCTGTAATCAACTATCGTAATAGGTGTGGAAAGACTCAGTTAATCAGGAATGATGCCATAAAATGCACGTGCATAGAGTATGCCTTCATTTTGGAATGCAACACTATAACTCCACATCCTGGCGCTTTTTATACTCCACAGGCTTTGGCCAAATTAATTTTGAAACAACTAGGAATTACAGTCTACATCATGGGTGATAACACATACAAAGCAGGGTAAATATCTCAGATACCTCAAAAAATGTTCTTGATACTACTGATTCTACGACATCCATTTCTATTTCCCCACACTTGCATCCCTACCGTTACTAGACACTTACAACATAATTGACCACAGCTACACATATATACTCACACACACATTATATATATATATATATATATATATATATATATATATATATATATATATACATACACACACACACACTCTAGCTGCACTACAAGATATACTAGTCAATCCACAAACTGATGGAGCTCACTTAGAGCAGTTGAATCCACAAACCAACGGAGCTCGCTTGGAGTGGTTGAATCCACAAACCAACAGAGCTCGCTTGTAGCAGTTGTCAAATCCACAAACCAATGGAGCTCCTTTGGAGCGGTTGAATCCACAAACCAATGGAGCTTGCTTGTAGCAGTAGTCGAACCCACAAACCAATAGAGCATGCTAGAAGTTGTCAAATCTACAGACCAATGAAGTTCATTTGTAGTATTAAATTTACAGATGACTTTGCTTTCAGTAGTTCAATTCAGATGGATAGAGTTTACTTTTATCAATCGAATTCTTACGTTTTTGATTACCCCCAACCCAAGTTGGTGTATTGTTGTTGTAATAATAGTGGGCTTCCAATTGAACTCTTAAGTGTAACTATTAGTAGTAGTTTCTGGAATAGTCCATCCAAGCTATTGGTAGCAAGTCCATATGGTTCGGTGGTTAGTTTCTCAATGTTATTACCTATTATTATTTACAAAATAGACAAAACATAGTTATCCATCATATTGCACATACCATGAGAAAATATAGATGACAAGACACCACCATAGCATCAGGATTCCAAGTAGACACAGCATAGCCATATACTGATTAACACTATACCATCACACACACAAACATTACTTAGACATACATACACATTTGACGGATTGAAATAGCCACTAATGGCTCCTTCCCTATCATGAGGCTGACATGATCTACAATTATTTTAGCAACTGGGACCTTTTCGCCTATATTAGCTTTTATATACTTCACCTGTATTCCAATTTTCCCAGATGACCCAATATACAGGTGACATATATACCATAATTTCCCATGTATAATCTGCTATAATAGATAATCTGCACCCCCTTCCCCAATTGAATTTAAATTTTGAATGAAAAATCCAAGTCCTATGTATATGTAACACCCAATTCTGTGATCTGATCAGCATCTCTAACATGTCGAAAAAGGTGATTTCTAACTTGAGCTTCACTGATCAAAAGTACTGTTACTTTTGGAAAGACATAGTCAGTTACACTGTTGACAATAACTATAAGCAAAGATTAGAGGATTAGAGTTTGTCGAATGAATGAAGGGAAATTTGTTCCAACAACTGAAAATGTCCTTTCCTTGCTTTAATTTAGTCTGTTATGTCTGTGCGGTGATCGCATGCATATGCATTTTGAAAAAAAATCATCATACCTTGTTATTGCAAATTTAATTTTTATATTTTCATTAAAAAACGATTTTTTAGAAAAGATGAGATTAAAATAGTAATTGTTAATTACTACCACTCCTGAGATTAGACAAGTGTGTTCACAGTTTCCGATATTATCAATCAGCATCACAGCAATAGTGACAGTCAAATGGAACTACTACACCTGGTGGACAATGTGGGAAAATGTGACACAGTTATGTTTCTGTAGATGATATGAAACAGGATCTTTTTTCTTGCTAAAAATTTTGAAATTACAGTACATATTTCAATCTCAAACAAAGGTGATGAGACATGTGCACTGTCGTACAACGCACCTAGTCATAGAAGCATGACTTATTGCTACAAACGATAAAACAACGCCCTGGTTTCTACAATGTATCAAAACGCATGGCAAAAATAATATTGATACAGCATTGCTTCACCGAAGACAACACACAACAGCTAATAAACGTGGGCTTGTATAAAATCAAAAACAATTGACACATTTTGTAATGGAAAATATATAACCTACACATTCAAAATTTTGGATTACCTACTTACATATTCTCACTGTAGAGATACACTGTTTCCATCTGTAACACACTCACTGATACACACCTCCTCGCACACACACGACTCACTAACATAGACAAATACATAACACATGGATCAACCACACAATATCACACACAGAAATACATTGTATACACACACTCAATGTTTCTCAATGACACGCCTACTAATATTCACTGACATATACACATATACAACATCCTATTTCTACTCCCACACACAAGAAGGCCCCTACAATGTTTGATGGTGATACAACACAATCCATTCTATTTTTGCCACTACAGCCAACCAACCCCATCATCACCTCCCTCCAACTCAAACAATGTTTTTTGCCATTTCTCTTATTTTATGTTTCAATGTAATGAATGCATTATATCATTCGAAACTATTTGAAATGACATCCTGTTATTATACAGAGAATGTGACACATGGTCTAGACAGCATAAATTGAATTGAAGAAAATGGGGCTGCAGTAGGAATCAAAACTGCGACTGAGTGACACATTCCCCACATAAAAAAACAGTTTCAGATAATATAATGCATTCATAATTATTCTGCCAGATTATATATATTTCTTTATAATAAAATTGTCCTCCTAGGTAAACAATAATGCGGATATGGACAGTGAATAAAAAAAAAATTAAGAATAGGAACGTGGCGATGAAGCAGTTATTTGGTCCTTTGCCTTTCTGCCAAACTGTTTAGCTCAATGGTAAGAGCAATGCTACATCAAAGCAGCTACCTAATCGGTCGCTGGTTCTATTCCTGCAGCAATCCCATTTCCATCAACTGCTTATTCTACCTACGCCATCTAAGCTAAATGACACATTCTCCATGTAATGATGGGAAGACATTTCAAATAAAGTTTTAAAAAATATAATGCATTCATGATTATTCTGTGGAATTATATATCCATTTCTTACACACACACACGTGTGTGTGTGTGTGTGTGTGTGTGTGTGTGTGTCAATCGGTCTCATTCCCTATTGTTCACACACACATGTATATGTATTGTGTGTAGCAGTTTTTAATGAATGTACAGATTCTACACTTTGATCCTCGGTAATGGGCAAAGACTTTGATCCTACAGATAGATACTACTCTGATTAGCAGACGAGCTGATCCATACATTTTGAAACAGGCACTATGCTAGTAGTACAAAGATGACTAAAAAAATATTTCAACAGCCATCACAAATTAAAAAAATAAAATAAAAATAAAAATTACTGGTAATACAATGCTAACAGGTCAGATCAAGGATTCCTCCGTGCTGTTAGTACTACTCAACCTAGAAGAACCAGTTGAATGTTAATTGAAGAAGAGATGGGCACCATCAAGTAAACTTCATTTCCCCAAGACATTCTCTGGAAGGCCTAGTAAGCCATTCGATTATTTTAATTTGAACACTACATTAAATAGATATAGAATAACATCAGGAACATAAAAGTAAAATATTTTTCATTTAATAAGTTTAGGAATTGGAGCCCAAGATATAATCTTCAATACAAATTAACTTATTTTTTACTTAATAAACTGAATTAACAAAAAGTCATGCACTAAATCTAATTTCTAAAAATATTATAAGTGCTCACAATTTTGAAATCAAGTGGATTTTATGCTATATAACCCAAGAAATCTAGTGATTAACTCTTAAATTCACTTTAGAGAAGTTGAATCAAGGGTGTACCTCTGATTAGAGTTACTTCCCTTGCACTCTTTGGTAATTTTGTTTTATTTTTCTTCCATTTAATTCACAAGGGAGTTCCACTATTCTATTCATTTAACAGTTCTACAGCAATCAAGTGGCTCAGAGAATATTACTTCTACAATATACAGTTTAAATATAAAAGGCTAGAAATAAAAAGAAAAATAATATTGATGTTCGAACGTAGAATATTTTGAAATTAGAAAGAAGCTTCAAAGCGTAAAATAAGAGATCACAAGACCAATTACAAGTCAAGCAATGAAGATAAAGGAAGAAAAAAATTCGAAAAGACACTATTATATGAGACTCTATACCTATATAGTATCTACCATAGAATGATGGTAAACAAACTCATCCAGCAAAACATTGCTAATGACATCTCTCTTTATAAGGGTGCCCCATTATTGTGGCTTCGTGTCTGATTTTTCAAGTATCTACATGACTTACTAAATCAATAAAGTATATAAATTACAAGAAAATACAGTAGTACTTTGCAGTGAACCCACAACAAGTAACAGCAATTATATCACTCCACTCCAGAGACAATATTATCAACAACAATTAGAGGGGGCTTTTCTGAATAGTTAATAAACTGGTCTCACAGATCGTTACTACAGAGTTGGGAGTTCAACCTTCACTGGTTTCCCCATACTTGTGGCCTTGTGCCAAAATTAAACTAAGCTTAGTAAATAACTACAATGTAATTCAAATAACTTAATCAAAGAGACAAGAAGAAACAAGCCTAATTTACCTCCACCTGGAAAGTTGGAAGAGGTATATCTATTCACTTGTATCTGTCTGCCTGTTTATCAACACATTTGTAAAAGTTATGAATGGATTTCAATTAAATTTTGGGGAAGGATAGGCCATGGGGTAAAGATAAATTAATTAGATTTGGGGGCAGATCTAGGAATTTCTTTCTGTTGAGAGATATTTTTTTTCATTTTTTCCATACATCAAAGATACTCAAGATAGTCCACACAATATCTCGATGAATCTAAATGAGATTATTTTGAAGGGTGGGCTGTGAGAGAACTGATTGATTTGGAACCTAGGATATTTTTTTTCTTTTTATGAGAGATCTTTTTTTTTCATATATTAAGACAATAGTCTGAAAACTGAATACAAAATTTACAGTTACCTCCCCAGCACCATAGCTATACATGGACTAACTTTCATTCAGTTTTTAATGTATGGTGTTAGCCAAGTATCCACTATCTGAGTGCTTTCTAGTCTTGTCTTAGATTAACATTTAACACATCGATTAATTAAATATAAACATAATCAAGAAATAGATACTGGAGACCGGTCTATTATCCGAACAGGGTAGCATAAAACTTCTATCAAAAATTTTACTAATTACAGTCTATGAATAATGTAAAGTGAATTTTTTTTGCTTAGTGAAATAAAGGGGGAGCATGTTTGTTTTAAAACTCATCTGAACATAATCTCAAATAATTAAATTTTTTAAAAAATATTACAACTCATTTACCATGCAAAATTAGATGAAAAAATATTATTTCTAGACTTTTAGCATCACAAATATACACATAAACAAAACAATGTGTGTCCGTGCGTCTATCTGTCTTTTTTAACCTACCTATCTGATTTCTTTTCATCCAAAGACCAACTACTACCTTTCCTGGCACCAGACATCTTGGAGTTGAAGACTTTTTCTTTCCGGTAATTATTTCCTCAGGTAAACTAATAAAAATGAGTTGTCAGAAGGTTGGACAAACAGAAGCCCTCTTGCAAGTGGTAACGGCTATAGCAAGAATGGCAAAGCAGAGTCTCCAGGGGTGCAGGAGTAACCAGAGAAGAAAAGGACCAGTCTTGTACAGGAGAAATTAGTGAAGGAAAAAGAGAACTGTTTGAGAGAGAGAGAGAAAGGAGAGAAGCTGATCAAAAACGAATAGAAATTAGGGATATTTAGGGTGCCATAGTAGGAGGACAAGAGGAAGACCTAGACTAGGAAGAGTAGAGGAAGAGAGAATTAGGAGGAGGGTGGGGGAAGAGAACAGGTCTTGGAAAAGGAAGAGGAAGGAGTGAATCAAAGTGGAAAGGGAAATTCGCAGAAAAATATAAATAGTCTTGTCACTTGGGTAAGGGTTTTTCCCCCTTCAGTCTATATGCCTATCAGTCTGTCATCAGTGGTAACTGCAAACCTTTGGTAGTGAGGAAACAAATGAAAGGTAGGGTCAGGAGAAGGCTAGGCCAGTCAACCACCAATGACAGCTGGAGGGGTTGGGGTAATGAGATTCCCTAAAAGTTGCAGGGAGATTGGTAAGTGTGTAGGTTGAATGGCCAAAACTAAAATGGGATGCAAAATGTTGCCTTCCCAGGATTTTCCATCCTCTTCTCTATCCCCCTACCTAAATTGCCTCTGGATTTAGAATGGATATAATAAAGGCAGGCAACTGAAGACTACAAAAGAAACAAACTTGAAGCAAAATCTGAGCAATTAAGAAATTAGTTCCTCTTCAAATAAAAGATGTTGTTGGGAATGAGAGGGCATTAAGTAGCAATGAGTTAAGTGGGGTCAACAAGTGCAGCTGTTAAAGTGATCCATTGGAGCTAATTAACACAGCTGATAGGTAAGGTGTATGCATGTGAGTGGATGAAACAAACATGGTGGGGAGTAAAGAAAGTTGGAGGGAAAAAATCAAGATATAAAAGATTATGAAAATAATAAAGCATGTAAATCAATAATAAAATAAACAAGCTTGACTGCGCTAGGGTCAAACTTCTTTGCTTCATAAAAATCCAAAACGTAAACAAAACAGAATTCATTTCTCCATATGATTCTATTCCAGAACTATCAATCTCATTTCAACTCCTTTAGTAGTAGTTCCTCTAATAACACAACTCGACCTGAGTTGAGATAGTGAATTGATCAGTTTTTGCATACATAACTAATTCATGCATGATATCACTGGTTTTCATTTCATGGTCAGTGTTATGACAAACAAAAATAAAGTCAAAACCCATCAATACTAGGAGTTTGACAAAATATGAACTGATATTTTACAAAGATCTAGCTTTATAGCACCTCAAGTTCTATATAATGATTATGATGTACCGATCTAATTTTCTAATAGACTTCTCTAAATAGGGATAGAAAGAAGAGAAAGACCAGATCAATAAAAACTGGAAGAAAGTTAAACATTTCTAAGCTTAACTTTGTCTGACATCGGGCCACAGTAGTGGCATAATCACTGAAAATCAAACTTATTACACTACCAATGATTTGCAAAACTAACACACTAAGAATAAAGAGAAAAATAAAGGAAAAAAAAAAACAGATAACATAGACAAAAGATAATTGATGGTTTGCACAGAATATTAGAAGGAAAGGTGATTACAAAGAGAGGAAACATATGTTAAAAAGAGAACAATAACAAGAGAAAAGATAAGTGTTGAATGAAAGAGAGAAAAGTTATAAGAAAAAGGAGGTAGGAAAAACAGTCGTTGGTTGGATATGGAGAACAGAGGAAAATTACCACAAGTCCCCCCACCACCACCACCACCACCACCACACACATCAATATCCAAAGGTAGATCATTCCTATGAAAACCTTTCATGGCGTAAAGCAATGAAGCAATTACCATACATCTATACAGAAGGAGGCGATCTTTTGAGTGCCCTAGACCCCGAAAATGGTAATGGTGGTATGTTTGGCTTTGTCAAATGTTAGAGCAGTGGGAGGTGCAGGAGACTGGGGTATAAGAAAGAGAAGAAACAGGCTTCACGCTGCCTCTATAATGGCTCACTGCAAAACAAATGTAGAATACTATTTTTGCTTTTTCACCTTTTGTTGTCCAAGTAAATAAATTGGCATGAAGAGAACTATCAAAAAGTAGGCAATGTCTGTATAGCAGAAAGGGAGTATGAAAAAATACTGAGATGAAGATGTTGGAAAAGAAATAAGATTAAGCAAAATGAATATAAAGAGAAAAAGGTTACCAATAAAGCAGTCAATGACTACAGCTGGCTAAACTCAAGCCAATGTCCTCATAATTGGCTACTTCCTGCCTATTTTACACACATGGTCTACCATAACAAGATGACCAAAAGAGTGAAATAATTCAAAGGAACAGAAGCCAATTACCAATATATACTTACCTAAGAGACTAACTTAATATTCCATACAGTCACAAATGTGCTACCAATTTTACATTTAGTTAGAAAAATGACATCAGCTCCCTTGAAAATTGCAGGAAAAAAAATCACTCACAAAAGGGATGGAAATATGTACTGGTATAGTTATTTAATTTTGACATAAGCCACAAGTTTAAGGCACTTAGCAGTGATATTTTCATTATACAGAAGTAATGGTCTTCATTTTTCATGGTTTGTTAGCTACTGCTGTCAATAATTCTTCACCATTAAGAAAAGTTCCAGTGTCTCTCAAGGTTTAATATTGGTATCCATATTTCCAAATCTAAACTTACTGAACCAACACTGAGCAGTTTGCACCATAATAGTGTTCACATTGAATGTGGCATTATCAGCAACATGAGCACCATTACGTACAAATTTTAGAGTAGTACTTGAAACTTCTTGTGTAAAATTTATGATTATTAAAGTAGACATCATTGTAACACAAGAACAGTTCTTTTGATTGTAGAGCTGTTATTTAGTAACTAGAACATGGAACTGATGGCTGGGAAATCAAAGCTGGGCTGCTATACATACATTTCAAACAAAAAGAAATGCTCCTCCAATTTCAATATTTGTAAAATCTAAAAAGTACAAATATCAACAAATGACAATGTCTTCCTTTCCTTCTGTAGTGCAGTGACCTAGTGTCCTCAAGGTCCCAAAAAGCACAATGAGTTTTTGAAAAATTATCATTATACTATCATTTTGCTTTTTCATATGCACAACCTTTATTATTTCAAGTTTTATGCAAACTTTCGTCCTCATCTTGGTACATTTTTTCAACACAATTTTTCAGTTGTTGTACCCTACGGCCATCTTTAGGTGATGAATGAATTTTTTTTTTTTTTTTATCAGGATGGAAAAAAACGTCTGTTTCATTAGTTGCATGGAGACATCCACATTCCATTGTCTAATATTAGGTGTGCTTGATTTTTTGTTTCCACAATTGTTACCTGTATCCATTCATAACCTGAAGACAGCCGTAGGGTACAACGGCCAAAGTGTTGTATTCAAAAGATGGACCAAGATGAGGACTAATGTCCGCAAAAAAAAATAAAAACTCTGGCAATGTAATTAACCAAAGTATGAAGAGTGCTTATACATGATTGGTAGTATAATGGACTCAACCTTCACTTTAGCAGTCTTTCATTCATTACTTCACAGGTTTGAAGCCTAAGACATAGATACATTCTCTTGGTAACTAGAGAGTGCATACCTTTGCCAACACCATTATCGGGGAAGTAATTGTGTCAGGATTCACCCCAAATTTGAATCATTTCATCCATAGCTGACAGCCCAACCTTCCACAAAATCCATAGAAATTCATACAGAACTTCTTGGAATATTGTGGACAAACACAAACTTTTCGACATATAACTATGACATAGGGGATGTAATTGTGCATGGACCCATCCCAAAATTCAAACATTTCCTCTGCAGTCTATTACCCACATTTTCATAAGATTTCACTGAAATCTCAATAAGTTCTACATAGAGAAGGTAATTGCGCATATATCCACCCAAAAATTTCACCACTTCCTCAGTAGTCTATTCTTCATCCTTCATAGAAATTCATAGAGAACTTTTCAAGATATCATGTGGACATATGCATATATGTAGGGGGGGAATATCTCTAAATCATAAGAAAATTCCTGTACCTTTCCTAAGTTTTAATCACCTCCCATTTACCCAATTGCCCTTCCTTCCACAGAATTTCAAAAAAATCCATTTGGTACTTTTTGAGATATTATGCAGACAGATGAAATGACGAAAAGACACAACCAAATACATACTTCTTTGTTAACAGAGATCAATAAATTACTTCAACAAAATTACATACTTTAATTGCACCAACATATGAGAGAGAGAGAGAGAAGAAAAACCTGAGGGAGAAAGAGAGAGAACATGAGGGAGAAAGAGAATGTGAGAAACAATATGTGAGAGAGAGAGTAATAGTAGTGTGACAGATATGGCATAGGGTGGTAGATAGAAAAGAAAAAAGACTGCTGAAGGAGAGGAAAATTATAGAAGTAAACAAAACATTTTTTCAAGACTTGTGATGAAAATGTTGGAAAAGAAATCAGAAATTAATGTCATCAGTGGCATTTTTTTTTTTTCTATAATTGTTGCTGATATTTTGGCATGTATAATTATTTACCAAGCTTAGCTTATAGTTCAACATAAAAACCACAGTAAGACTCAAACTTATTACATTACCAAAATGTTTTGCAAGACAAACTTTCAAACCATTCTGCTACATGTAAAAAAAAAATTTTTTTAAATGCTTAATGGAAATCAGTCAAGGCATCTTTGCTTTACAAACTATAGGAGTATGCTTTTTTGCCATATCAATATCTATGTAAGACAGCAAGTTATCTATTTCTCATTCGCTAGTAAAGTTTTATTCATATATAGCATACTGTTAACATGTACACACATGAAGCAGTGAAAATTTTCTACTCATGCTGGGGTGTATGTAATTAACCCCTTTTTGAGTCTTTTACCCCTCCTTTTAATTCTCTTTGCCCCTACCTCATATTTTGTTTTTTAAATTTTCTTCCCTTACTATATTTCTTGAATATCCAAGTGTAACATATCTATGAAGGCGGATGTTAAAATTTAGCATCTTTGATTGCTCAGACTTAGTGCCCAGATAGGTTTTAGAGTCACCCGTCATTGTTACCATGGTGAAATTATCCTTAACCCCATCCAACAAACAAACAAATAAGCAAGCAAGCAAACAAAATAAAAAAGATACAGTGTTTACTCACTTCAAAGATTTGTCTACAATTTGTGTTCGGAATATTTCTTCATTGTCTAATTTCACGATGCACAGTGTATTCCTACCCCCTCCTGATGAGTAGATATGTGTCGGCAGATTTTTGGCTTCACCTGTAATGGAAAAAAACAAACAAAAATTGATCATATTATCACCAAAATGGAGTGGAGAGTTGTTTGTTTCAAATCTGATAAAATTACAGAACCTAATGGCAAATAAAGCACTTATTTTACACAACAAACATTTACTTTCTCCTTCCTTGTCAATGTACTCGACCCAACACTTATCCATTAATAACATAGATCAAACATTTTGCAGTGAAATCCATGTCAGCTTCTATGCTAAGAGTGTTTGACCAAAATAAGTTTACAAAATCTATTTTCAAGGGCCTAAAAAGACAAGAAAAACATCAAGAAAACTAGAAAGAACTCAAAGTGCATACCCTACCAATGCTCCTGTTGCTTAAAATACAACAATCAGGACACTGATACCAGATTATGCTATGACCAAACCTTTTAATAATTATTCATCAAAGCTATATCATCAATAATTTGAAAAACAACTATAATGCAGTTTATCATATTTTTATATGATTGCATCACCATGTCATTATTACTGGTTTATTACATCAACAATGCAGAAAAATTGTCCTATCTCGTAATGTTAGCCAAATCAAAAACACAATATCAGATATGGCCAAAAATGTAATCAATTGCTGTTTGGCCCATGGCCTAACCTTCAACAATTTGTTATTGAAATTCATTGAGAATTTTTGAAGATATTGTGTGAATAAACTGTGTGAATAATCGTTGAACTCCGTAGGCAGAGGTAATAAACAATGTCAATTATATGTGAACAGGGATTCAAAGCAACCACATAATTCTCACTGAAACAGAAATGCTCAAAAAGATGATGCTGCTGGTGTTGTACAAGTAAACCTAAAATTCCCCCATTGGCTGAGGTCTAACAGAGAAACAGCAATCTGTGGCCGGAGACACTAGTCTGGGAATTGTAACCCGCATTTCAAAGGTCAATTCACCAAGCTGATTCTTCTGCTCTTCCCTCTCTATTAATAACATCCTGATGATAAAGTGCTATTTACTGCACTATGCCACCAGTGGGTAAAATCAGGTTGGGCGGGTGGGGGTGTAGATTTCATTTTTTTTTTAAATTGAAAAGAGGGGGTTCGTGGGGTATTTCCGTTAAATATATATACCATCCTTAAGTACCTTCTTTACTGGCACATCCTGAAAGGGTATTAAATAATTAGAAAAAAAAAAAGACAAACAGGACTTCAAAAACATGATTACTATACATACACCCACTATAGTAGAAGAAGAGGAAGAAAAAAAAGAATTTTTTTTTTTTCAATTTATTATTCCCCCAATCTCTCCCCCTCAGATTTGCCAACCTTCTTTTTTTTCTTTTCCTTTTTTTTATTAAATATTGTTGGCTCCAATACAGCAGACATTTCTTTTCAACATCATTGTAACCTGATAATAATTATTCAGCCTATTTAATTTCAATACGCTACATTTTTCAAAGGCCACCTTCCTTTAGTTTAGTAAATTTTGTATCAAATACAACTTCTGGCCAGAAATTTTGACATGAGTCTATGTAATTTGATACTCTCTTTTGTTTCAGGAAGAGTGGGTGACTTAATGATAAACGGAATCAACAGAGTTCAGACTCAAGCCAGGCCAGTTTGTGTTCACTTAGTTCACTTTGCAATAATGCTCTTGGGGAAAGGCATGAATCCACTTTTCCTACATCCAGTACCATTATCATCATTGCCAACTGTTGACCAGTGGGCAAATTTACTCAACACCTTCAGTGCCAACAGTAGGTAAAGTAGCAGAAACGTTATTTAATATCCTCTGGTGATGAACTGGTTAAGATTATTCAAGACTATCAGTCTCACTCTGGTTAATTTGGTGCCCACTAAAATAGAGATGATGATAGTTTAATGGCTCATTGAATAAAACTCAGTTTTCTTATATCTAAACAACCAGGAAAAAAAAAAAAAAGAAAAAGAGTAGAAAAACCAAAAACCTCCTGAGGAAACAATTGAACAAATTGAATTGATCTTGGACACATTTTTTTTTCATATACTCTAAAAGACGAGCTGTGATGGGCATCAATTATGACGTAGTAAATTGTAAGCTGGTTTTACAAGTCACTATTAGTGAGTTCTATACTTACTGGATGCAGAGGCTATAAGTCAAAGTTAACTTCGTCGGACAAAGATCAAATGCAATGGCAAATTTAATTGGTCTTCCAGAAGATCCTCTAAATTTTTAATTATACAGTTTCTGAGTATTTTCCAAGTTTTAAATCTTTTCACCTTAACACATAACCTTCTCTTCCCTTTTAGGTGGCTACAGGCCCATAAAAAATGAATCCTACTAATCGTTACTTTTGTAGGGAGGAAATGAAAGTTTACAACTATCTCATCAGTAATCACGCAACTCAACATCAAGTCAATTTGTGAGGCATCCTACATCTACATATATGAAGAGCTGTCAACGTATTTGTGCTAGACTTCGCCAAAACCATAATGAAAGCACAAAAGATTAATTGCAAAAAAAAACAAAAACATTTAAAACCTCCACAAGGGAAGTAACTAAATACTTTGAAACTGTATTTCAATGAAAATATCGACCCATTTTAGCATTTCAGTCACATTGTAAATAACACTCCCTCATAGAATCTTAGAAATTAATTTTCATTTAAATGATAAATTTTCTAGTCTTGTGGATTGCACAGAAAATCAATTGCAAAAAAATATTTTTCAATTCTCCAGAGACCAGCCCATTTTTGTTGAGTAGTACCAAAATAATGAATCTCACTAAAAATTGAATCATTAAAATTCCAGAGCATCAGATTTTGTTAAACCTCACATTTCTCAAATAATAAAAGTTTTTTTTATAGCAATTTTTCCGAAAGTAAAATTAAACTTGAATTAAGAATTAGAATTAGAATTTTTTTAACAAAAATAAAAAACAGTGGCGTCTCTGAGTTGACCAAAAAAATACACAAAATAAATACTTCAGGGGTAATATTCTTTTTCAATGATTGTATTTGGTTATTCGATGTTGTTACATTATTATCTATTTTCAGGATTTTTTTTTTTTATTGAAAATAACCCAAATATATGAGTAAGTGAAAGAAAAAGAATTTGAAAAAATTAATGAGAACAGCAATATTCAACATCAATTTCAATTTTTTTTTTTCAACTTCCTGAATAAGGAGTTTTGACATTATTTTTCAATAAAGGTAAGCAGAAATCATATTTCTATCAGCTAATCTTTCATGTGTGTAAAAATCATGACGGGACAAAAATTATAAGTAAAATATATCATCAAATGAATTAAAGATGGGGACAGAGCTATAATCACAGAGGAAAGAAAATCTTCCCCCAAAATTGGTTGATGGCATTTTTGAATTTTCAAATTTTGGAAGATGCTAAGGCAGTTCATATTGGACAGCCCAACAGGCTGAATCCACCCCTGAAATATACAGGAGAGGAGGATAACATTAGTTAAGTCAAGTATTTTCCCAACACACCATAATAGCCTTTAAAAAAGGAAAGTTAAGTTGCTTGTCCGTCACACAACACATAAGGCAATGATTGTCTCAATTTCTCACAATCTATACAGATCCAATCATTTTCTTGCAATTGTGGGTTTTTACAGGGCTGGGTGCTAGCCCCAAACCCAAGATAGACTGCCTTACAGGACTAAAGAGTCCCAACTTCCCTAGAATTTATCAGAGAAATGGATTCATGCCTTTCCAAAGGGCATAACAGCAAAGTGAACAAACTATCCCACTTGAACTTATTCGCTGATTCTATTAACCTGTACCTCCATAACAGCCTATGTGTACCTTCTTTTTCTCTTAAATCATGAATCTGCAAACTAGACAGTACTTCATCTCCAGATGTCGATTGATATCCTCAAACACTAAGAATTTCACTAGCATAGCAAGGGATCAATTACAGTAATACTTTATGACTTGCATAACTCATACCAACAGTACTGCTTAATGGAGAGAGAGAGAAGGAAAAAAGCTTTTTTCTTCACCAAACATTCGAAAGGATCATTTATGATTGTATATCATATCATATTGTATCACATCAATATTGGTTTTTTTTAAATTTTGGCAAACTGACATTTTTGTTTACTGAGTCTAACAGGAAAAATGAGCAACATTTTGAACATTTGAAAAGCTAATGTGAATGATCGAACATGTCAGGAGCGGTTCGCTCGCTAAGTTTCATGCTAGAGACTTGTCACTGAATGATTTTCAATGGTTGGGCAGACAAGTTGAAGTTAATAACAACTAAATCAAGACATCACTCAAAAAAAAAAAAAAAAAAAAAAAATCGAAATATAGTCAGCATACTCAAAATATACTAATCGAGCATTGAAAATCATTTGCAGCAGCTCAGATATGTGGCTTCCACATAAGACGAGGGGGGACACCTACAGAACCATATTTTTGTGTATAATTTATAACTTGAACATAATGAAAATGTTGCGGTCTTGAAACAAATCATGACAGACAATGAAAAGTTGATACTTTATAAAAACACTAAAAGCAATAGATCATGGGAATAGATCAAGCAAAATGGACTACCACTAACAGTAGCAAAGACCAGACTTTATCCCAAGAAAATGATGCTGCGTGTATATGGTGGGATTAGAAGGAAGTTCTCAATGATGAACTCAAATCAAAGGATTCAAATAAGTACTGCTCCCAATAAGACCAACTAAAGACAAGAAATACACAAAAAGCATCTTGATTCAGTTGATAGAAAGAATGTAATATTCAATCAGGGTAACACCATATGTTTCTTTGGTAACCAAAAAAATTGTTACAGCTTGGCTGGGAAGTTTTCACTCATCTGCTATATTCAGCAGATATTGTACCTTCGAATTACTATTATTTCTGGTCTTTACAGAAATTCAATCCCTTGGAAAACTGCAAAAAGCATTTTGATTAATACCTTATTCAGAGAGAAAAAAGTCCGGGGAAAATGGAATTATGAAGATGTTTAAAATATGGCAGCAGATAGTGAAACAAAAGAGGAAATATGTCATGTTAAAGTTGAAATAAATGAAAATTTGTCATTCATTTGATTCGATTCTCAAAGTCATACTGGGGAATTTGAATAATAATTCAAAAGGATTAACTTCTGAGTTAGGTTACTTCCCTTGCACTTTCGAACATTTTTTTTCGTCTTTTATTCAATTCACAAATTCACATTTTTTTGAGGAGTTTGCAGCTATTACAAATGACCAATGGATCTAATAATAAACCAAACCAACTTATATATATATATAAAAATAAATGAATAAAATATATATGTATACATACATGCTAGCTGGGATACCCAGCATTGCCTGAGGAAATAGTGATCTATACTGAAGACCATGTAGTTAAATCAAACACAGAGCTTCTAAAAGATGATCTTTTTTTTAAAAAAAGGAATGCAACCCTCTTTTTTTTTTAAATGCCAAAATTGACCTGACCATAACTTGACATTTAAAGGTCACTAGATCTCAGTACTACCAATCCTATATTCATTCTGACATCAAGTTACCTTGGTACACAAATTTCCAGTCTGAGATTTGAAAAGGCAATAATTGACCTGATTCTAAATTGACCATTAGAGGTCACCAAAGGTCATCACCACCTATCCTATGTTCATCTTTGGGAAAAGTCACTATATGAAACATAATTTTTTTGCTTGTAGGGTGTAACTGTTTAGGAGTTAAAAACAAAGGAACAGAAAAAACTTAAGCGCATAGAATCTGCACTCATTTCAGCAGGTAACATCATAAAACAATACACTGAGCCCCTCCGTATAAAATCAACTTCAACTAAATCAGTTTTAAAACAATACTGAATCACAGTCAATATGAATGGCAACCATATATAAAATCAGATGAAACTTTATTTTCTTCATAGTTATACACTGACCCCTTACTTTTCCACCTCTTTATATTTATGAACATATATATACACATACATACCCACACCATAATTTGACCACAGCTACTCACACACACACACGCCTACACATCTTCTAAAGGCCACCCGCTCATAATCACCTATCCTATGATAATCCTGACATCAAATTACCCTTAAATACAAATTTTCAGATAGTAAGGTACAATCTTTTAGGAGTCTATAAAACAAAGTTACAAATGAGTCAACAAAAACATTGATCTTTATAGTATTAGATGTATGTAAAACTATATAGTATCACTAGTTTAAAACATGAATGAATCTGCTTATATAATGAAGTGTGATTTTTTTCTGTTTCTCTGTTTGAAACAATGGACTCTCTCACTTTATGGCATCAAATATACTGATGAAAATATTTCCTGCCCACTATTTGAAATAATGAATTCTTCCACTATGCCATTTATAGTATTTACTTTTAGAAATAAAGATTCCATAGAAATTGAAATATATCCATGATTTTTCACATGGATTAACTAGTTATAAATGAATGAAAGACAGAGAGTTGACACAGGATGATTTGATTGGTTATCCTTCAACCAATAAAGAGGGAGCTTGATTTAAATGAAATAAACTGGAAAGCTACATTTGGGCTAAAATAGAGAGAAAAAGAAACCAACATGAAGGGAAAAAAATCAACAGTAAAATTCTTCATCCCATTGAAAATGAAAAATTTTTTTCCAATTCAGGATGCAAGTTTTGTGAGTTTGATATCAAACATCCTATCCCCACTCCTAACAAAACAAGATAAAAAAAATTGCCAAAAAGCAGAATAGTTGGCACCTAACTGAAAGCAATTCGTTTTTATTACCATTGTTAGTTTTATTTATCCGATATAGATTTTTTTTTCTTTCTCAGTTCCTGGGGCAGGAGGCTAATAGAACTTAAACATTGCCAGATGTTCTAATATCTAACAGTTGGTAGACATGTCAAGGAACAAATTCTAAGCAGAAATTTTAAGACTGACTTCATACTTGCCATTTGGATACAAACTGAATGGCCACTGCTCTGACTAGACTGTAAAACCCATCTTCAATAACTAAAGGAAAAGTCATCCTGATTCTAACAATTTTTACTTCTCATTATCTAAATCAAACAAACATCTTAAATCACTTCTGTGGCTCTGCCTAGTAAAAGCCTAAATCAAAGCACTTCTATCGTTAACAAAAAAAATGGCAAAACTTTTTTTTTTTTGCACAAATAACTTTCCAAAGATTATGTACTACTAAAATAATGTACTTCTTTATAAAAAAAAATTAGTATTTGTAAAATTTTGGTACATTTGAGGGGGGGGGGGCTTTGTCACAGAGAAAACAATTAGGAAAGTGGTTTTCTGTAACTACTTTCAAAGATTAAGCTTCCTGCGCAACACTATATTCAACTTTGTTCTCAAAATTTTTTAAAAAAACACAGAAGTGATGGTATTAAAAATTTATCATTCCATATTTTCATAAAAATAAGTTGAAAAAAACTACCAATGCATTGTTATCAATTTTTGACTAGTACAATTTTTTACCCTCAATATTTTCTATTTGCTTTCTATCATAACTTTACTCAAGCCGTCAATCTACAGCAATGAGTGAATATTACGGATCATAAATAAATTAATACTGCTAATGATACTAATAGTGTGAAAACAATAACAAATGTGGTCTTGAGAGAGATCAGGGAAGAATTAAGAGTGGGTTTAGAAGTTAAATTTGATCTTCTATAAACTATGGAGTCGTTGTAGCTGAAAGAGCAGCTTGCATGATTAACCAGGCTCTCCTGAGGCAAAAGCAATACGAGTTCAAGTCTCAACAAGAGATCATCCGCTATTTCCTATTTAGGCTGTTTACTCACAGCCATAGATTGACGGCCTGAGTACAGTTGCGATGAAAAGTATCAAAAAAATTAGGACAAAAGAAAATATAGGTCAAAATCAATAATGGATGACACAGCTTCATCAAACGAACATAGATATACAATTGCTTTCTTTTTCAAAATTGTTCACTCATGAGGCAGAGTTCTCCAAACCTTTAGTTGAAGAACTGCAATTTAATACAAGTTACTCAAAAGATTGGTATGATAGATGAATATGGGTCATCAGCACCATCCTCATTCAATTTTTTTTTTTTCTGTAATATGACATGTCTGGTATAAGTTCCACTTTTAGTAGGCATGAGAAAATTATAAAAACTTGCAGCAAGAACCCAATGGGCAAAATAGAATAAGCATCTCAACAGGTGAATCATTAAAATTTAATATTAATTCATCTCCATGAGACTAAACCTTATTTTTTTTTATTTATCAAAGATTTGGTTAGACTGGATGTGAAAAGCATAAAACTTGTAAATAGCATAATTGCTCTTAGTAACCTTGACTTGTCAAATATTACAGCACTGTTTCTTGAACTTATTCAGTGTTATTCACCCTCCAAAGAATTCTACGTTTTTGATAGATTTTATTTAATCCTCACTTGTGCATAATTTTGTATATAATCTTTTATCACATGAGCAAAAAACATAAATCAACTCATTTCTCGAATGAGTATTTTATTGAACTTTTTGAACATCCTAAGAATAAGTAAAGAAAACAAGGAGTGACAAAAAATTAACAGAAAATTTTTTAGAATTTCTCTAATTTACATGATGTGAACTTGGTTTTTTTTTTATCAAGATGTTCCTGTGTTTCTGTCATAAGCTTCTCAAACCAAGGTTTAATTTCCCTCTCAAAAGCAACTCACATTTCAATTTTACCAAGGTCGAAAATTCTAAAGCTACAAATGTTTGAAAGGCTTTCAAGGCAATTGATTCGTATTCAGGGGAAGTAATCATACTAAATAGTAGGAATACATCTCAAAAGATGAATTCTGAGAGAAGTAATAATAAACACTTCTGACATTTCTCCTAAATATGATCTCTTGATGTGGCTGTTGATAAAAGGATTAACTATCCACACCTGATTTACCAAGTCCTGCAGATGCTTCTAAGGAATATGTGTCAAAATTTCTGGAGAGAAACTGCAGAGGGTCGGAAGTGATATCCTTCGGGATTTTCTCCAGATCAGATTGTTTTTCTTCCCACACACACTCATTGAGAAAGCTTCCCAAAAATGGGGAATTGGAGAAATTGCCTTTACAAATGTTATTATGCCACATGGTGATCATTTTTAGGGCTCAAATTTTTCCAAGGACATTAAACATGTATTTCTCAGTAAAAAAATATGGATATTTAATTCTTGAGGGACAGCACTCTTTCAAGGTCTCATCCATATGACTACCATCTAACCTCACAATGTAAGAAGAGAAATGTGATCTGTAGACATATCCTTGCATAACTCTAAAAACAGCTGACAATTTTTTTTGATAGCATTGACAATCTTCACATCTTGCAACATTTTTTTCTGATCATTTCTGAACAATGAAAATTATTTCTCTTAGATCATATTTATCTAGTAGCAAATATAAAGCAAAAATTATCAAAAGCTGGACACTTAAAAAGAATTCAAAAAATAATTGAAGAAATTAATGAGTAAATTAAGTCATTTACTCTTTCTATTTCATTCATCCCTCTAGTTTCATTCCCCCCTGGGTGAACCATTCACCACTTTGAAAAACATTGTATCAAGTTATTGGACAGATGCCAAATCTCAAATAAATTTAGGTTCAAAATCTCTTGTGAGGGGGAAAAGCTTTTTTCCTCAACATCTTACTTTTCACATATGTAACAAGCCTTCAACCAGGTGTCGAGGACTTATTAGCTGATATCCTTTTCCTAACATAAGGCAAACATACCAGGTAAAATGGAACAGAAAGGAGGAGGGGGACAGTAATTTTAACACTCTCAAGAAAGAGGTGAAAATATACAAGATATAAGAAAATAGAATGATTAAATAAACCTTGCTTAATATGGGCAAGTTTCAATGTTTGCTATGAAAAAAAAATTTAAAAAAAGGAGTAGTTGAACAAAGAATCAATGCTTTGAAAAACATCTAGGTAAAATTAATGGTGAAGGAAGAGTGTTGTATCACTTGGAAAAAAAAATTTATTCATTGGTTCTCAGATGGTACTCCTCATTGGTTTACAGTGACATGTAAAATCAAAAGATCTATGAAATCAAAAAGACAAACCCATTTGCCTCAAAACAAGTCACTTATTCAATTATAGCAACTCAAACCTCTAAATTAATATAATAAAAATAGTTTTTTCTGTTTGTACTTGAGTATGTAACTGTAGCCCAGCAAAAACAGCCTATGGCAGGCTGAGTTGTTTTTTTTTTCAATGCTACACCCTCTGAATCCTTTAACTTGAAGAATGAAACAAATCCAGGTGATTTTCAACAGTTATATCATGTTTTAGGAAAGGGTTCAATTACAACATAATTATATAGCAATTTTAAACCCTTATTCAGTATACGGGTAAAATGACAGAGTGTTTTTTTTACATCATGATAGAACCAGTAGGGGAGCAAAGGAAGCAACCACTCCTCCTAAGCACATTCTCCCAAAAGTTGGGCGCTTTTAGAGAATTCTTTTAACTCGATAGTTCCCTTGTGTGATTAAAGTTAAATCTTGTTATTTTTTATTTGTTTTTATTCTTAATTACCCCATAACCTTTGAACTCTTTGGGCTTATTGGCTTATTCTATCAACCTCCTGGTTGTTGAAACAGATTTCAGAGACTACTTAATTTTTGCGATAAAAGATTTCACAATTGTCTGACTTTTGGAATTAGGGCTCATTGTAAATCACAGGATTTAATCTGACCAGGTCACCAAATAAGTTACCAATAAAAAAAAAAAATAACAGGCTCGGCTGAGTGGCACCTATCTGTCTGAACATTTGAAACACCAGAAAAGTTAGTTATTAGCAAGAATTCCCAAGTATTCTTCAGACAAAAGAAAGACAAAGAATCTTTTTGCCCAACAGACAAGAAAGCTAGAAAAATGAAGGTTTTTTTAGTTTTTTGTTTTATTTGCTCCAACACCAGTTCATTCCTTTTATGAGGGTGTTATTGGTATCCAGATGCATTTTTAAAGAAGAGGCAACATGCATCAATAAAAAACATGAAACTTGTAAGAAGTCAATTCTACCAAAACAATTTTTGTGTCATTGAAAAGAAAAAAGGTTGTAGAAAATTCAGCCATTTTTTGTTTAAGATACCTTAGCCATTTTCACTACGGCAAAATTATGTTAAAATATCTTCTGCTTCTAAGAAGACTTTGTTTTTTCAGAATTCTTCTGGCATAGAAATCATTTATATATAGTTACTCATACGTATATATACATATATATTTAAAGTAAATAAGAACAAAACAATGATTAAAGAAAAGTGTTTACATATGTTTATAAAGGCAATTTTGGGGAACTTATTAAGACGTTTGCAAAAAATGATATATTGCTAGAGCAACATTTATTAATAAGTGATCAGAATGCAACATATCCCAGCCCTGACATACAAAATGATCTGATAGAACCTCAGCTGATAGAACCTCAGCTGATAATGACTATCAAAGATAATAGCTGGAATCAAAGTGGCTACTTAGCCACTAATTGTTGATTACTATTAATATCAGCAGAATTGATCAATTTTTTTTTTATCTTCACGGTACATAAAAGTAAACAGTGATCCAGTAGAGCGATTAATTCAATTCAAAAAATTACCTACAGCAAAGCCTGACAACTTTTTCAACATTCTTCTTCCACTGTTCAAAAACTTAACATTGTTAATAACTATGCGGTACAGTCAGTTTTACAATGGAGTAAGCATCATGTCAGGTGAAATAAAATATCTTGTCTTCAGGGTAGTCTTTACACACTACAGTGACAATAATCTAAATTTAGTAGTCAGTAAGCTTCAATGTTCAAATTTAGTTGCTTTTGGGAACTTCAAAAGTATCTATACTTTCTTGGCAGTTTGTCTTTCAGTTCTTAAAGAACAACATAATCATAGTACATCTTCCGCGCTGACTTTAGAGAAACATTGTGAAACTAGATGGGCATCAAAAAAGTTAGCAGTAGAGTCAGTCTTGTAGAATCTTCCAGCACTAGTAGTTGCTCTACAAAGCAGCTAACTGAGGCAAATACTCAGTCATTACAAATTCTTAGTTGTTTATATATTCTGGAGTTAGGAGCTGGACAAGGCTTACAATTCATCTGAATATTCACTGAAAAGAAGTCTAGATCTGGTACTGGCTCCTCATTTGATTCAGCTTTTTGTGAAAGATTTGAAAAACATACAAAAATGCAAACTGATCTCAATCCTGAAAGATAGATTATGAAGCAACAGAGAACATAAAATTGAAAGAATACGTGATAAAATTTCAGAGAATGAAGGCATATCTAATGCTCAAAAGATATTCATACTTGAATCCTACTTAATTAGATTCTGTTACAAATAACGCAGCTAAAAAAATTTAGCATTTTGAAAAATGTTGCTTCCAAATTTATTGCTTTAGATCCACAGCATTTTGACAACACAGATAATTAGAGATTTTAGCTTACACGTACTTAGAAGTCATCCTAACTCCAACTGAACTTTTTTTTAATCAAAGACATTTACCAAGAGATAATGAGCTCTAGCGGTATGAAAAATTCAAATGTAGAGAAACTAGCCATCAACAATATACTCCCTCTAATGTTGAAACCTGGTTACACCACTGGATAGAATGTAACTTTCCATTATGGAGTTATCATACCTGAATAATCTGATTATTTGGGGGGGGGGGGCTACATAATCATCTTCTGACTACACTTCTTATTTACATTGATTTTTCTACCTCACCTCATATTCTGAAAACACCTTTTTTTTTCAACTGTTTTCATTTTGGGGTTTTTTCCATCTGAGCTCATATCCTGATAATTTTTCCATTTATGGATCAGAATTATAGAGAGACTTCATTTTCCCTTTTTAGGGGTCAAAGTGATAGGGAACTAATCACTAATAATAGATTAGTTTCCCTTCTCATTTCATTGCAAATACTTATAATATTAATTTGAATAAAAAAGGAAGTGACTTGATATCAAATTTGATTGTCTAGCAAAGCCAGTATACACACAAAAAATTTTTTTAAATCAAAAAAATTTTTTTTAAATCAACAAAAGATAATAGAAGCAACAAAACAAATCTTAATAGTAATACCAACAGTTCCAGTTCAACCAGATGCATTGGCTCCTAAGTCAACTCAATATGACCTATTTCAATTCTTGTAATGGTTATGTAGTACCAAGAGTCTTTGCATATGCAGTGGTAGTCAAAAGAGATAGCCTGCCTAAGAAAATTGACACCCTTTATTTGAAGCATCAATTTCCTCAAATCAGACATGATTTTTGTTCATTACAGTATGTTTATATACATCTACAATGTGTAGTAATACTTTCTACACTCTTCTGGAACATACTGACGCACACATTATCACAACAAGAATTTA
The DNA here is from genome assembly GCA_963457665.1 of Thysanoteuthis rhombus. Taxonomy (NCBI): domain Eukaryota; kingdom Metazoa; phylum Mollusca; class Cephalopoda; order Oegopsida; family Thysanoteuthidae; genus Thysanoteuthis; species Thysanoteuthis major. The sequence goes on along the minus strand of OY735209.1, from coordinate 33,977,466 downwards.
GCCACAGTTAATTTTACTTCCCCCTAAACATCCAATTCTTTTTCTGTTAGTATACATACAACACAGATTTACAGCATAAATAGTCACAGAACTTTTTGCAATGAATAGAAATTTGTGCTCCAGCTTGTGGGGAAAGGTTTTTATCTACTTCCAAGTTTTGACCTTTCCAGATTGCTTGTGAACTCCATTACAAAGGTCACAGCTCATTTTCAGCATCCCCCTAAATTCATTACCAGCCAATCTACTGTCTCATCCATAAAATGCAATCCCTGTACCATGACAAGTTCAACATTTCCAGTCTACTATACATGTCTGATGAGAATAGTATATGAAGAGAAAAAGTTGCAAGTCTCCTGACTACAATCAAATGTGATATCTTGCCAAAATTTCTCAGCCAGTTCCTCCAATGCTTCATTATATCACACAAAACATGATACTTGAATGATTGGTCTGTTTACATATGACTTATTAAATTACTATTATCTGTTTACTTGAAACTTTCTTAAGTACTTAATATGTCTGTTAGGAAAGAACCAATCCATTCATTATTAGTGAAAAAATTGCCTACCTAGGGCAATGGTGCCTTAGACTCCTTCAAAGTACTCCCCTTCGGAATGCACACATTTATCACAGTATGCCTTATGCTTTTCAAAACAGTCTATAAAGTCCTCTTTCAGGATTATGATCAGCTTGCTTGTTGCATCCTCCTTAACCTCATCCACTGTCTACTCTTTGGGAAAAGCCAGAGGACACAGGGGGCCAAATGATGGTTGCTGACTGGCCTGACTGATACAATATTTGGAAAAAAAAAAAAAAAAAGATTGGCAAGAACCACAGATGATAACTTGCTTGGTCATTACAAATGCAACCGTCATACAAGGTTATTCAACAGTGTCTTACTGCTGACTGAGTAAATTCACAGGAGAATATTCACACATACACAGTAAGGTCCTCACTGATTGACTACATCAAAGCCACACAACTTGTTCTCTAGGTATTTAAAATAGCTGTATATTTTCTAGACAGATGTAATGAAATAAGTTTTATCTCAAATTCAGGCTAAAAGATGAAGGTAGTGATTCCAAGCAACATTCTTGTCAGAATTGAAATTTGATCAAACAAGTAAAAGTAAATATAGATGATTTGTAATATTTTAATGTAATTTATTTATCAAATGTTCACGTAGGTAAAGGAACTCTGAGCATTTCCATAAGTTTTATTGATATTCTTTTCTTTGACTCCTAATACAACCTCAAACAAGCCGTGTGTTTATTATGCAAATATTTCTAAAACTGCTTTGCCTGAAAATTAATGCGATTATGATGTGAAATTAATACATTGAAATCTTACCACTTGGACAAATTTTATTCATTTTATCTTGTCATTTAATTGATTTCAAAAAAATCCTGGATGAGATTTTGAGACAAGTTGTTTCTAATATTCAATATCTCAAATGCATTCATTTTTTTTTCCACATTTTGAGCAGTCCATACAGTTATCTTATTCAAAGGAATCAGCTCAATTGATCTCGTTCTGCTAATAATCTTTTCTGCAGGCTCTGCTCTAATGGTAGAGAAAAGAAAAGGAAAAAACAAACAAAAGAGACTCAACAGATAGTAATACAATAAAGAACTTATAAATCAACTTGAAGGCTGGAGAATTAACTAGCCAAAAAATATCAATAGAACATCCCATGAATATGAACAAGGATATTTCTCTGAATTACCCTCATCTTCATACTTAAATCAAAAATGCTCGAAGTATTTCATACTACAGAATGGTATGAAGTGAGCCAAACCTCACCAGTGATAGGTTCTTGCTTAGGCCGAGGTGGAGATTAAAAGTTTTTTAAAATATCCATACCTCACATAAGTGAATCTCTGTAGCCTACATGTGTATCAGAACTAATTATCTAAAACAAATAGATCTTTCATCTGAAATAATCTTCAAAAAATACAAGGAATTGGGCATTGTTGATCCAAAATGACAAAGACCCCCACAAAAAAAAACAAACACACTTTTGGTGGGTGAAGGGAGTTTCCAGATGGAGCCTGATGGTGTGCTCATGCAAATTTTCAAGGTCGTGCCCCCAATATTGTGACCAGGAGCATCCAAACACACACACAGTAGAAGAGAAGTTAAAAAAAAAAAAGGACCGTTGCACAGGGAGGTTGGAAGACAGTACTATTTAGTTGAAGTTAGAAACCATGTTGGAAACAAAAGCAAACAAGTCAGGAGAGGTTGTCAACCTGTAGAATGTCAGGAGATAACTGTTGAGTTATGAAGTCTCATCTGGCAAGGGAAAAAGGAGAAGAATTGTTGGGATATAGCAATTAGAAAATTGAGGCCTTTTTAATGGCCCTACAAAATACCTTCCTCCTTAGTTTTTCAGGGAATGGGGAGGGTAATAAAAACATAGCAAGGAAAAACAGAAGCCAGTATAACTTTCTGAGTATTCATTCAAAGGCCTTTGAGGTGTGAGAGACTAAAAAAAAAATTAAAAAATTGGGGGTGGCTTAACACTTACGTGGCATGGAAACATTGGAAAAGCATTATTAACTCTGACTCCTCTCAGCTACGGATAAATAGCGGGGCAAATGGAGCCCAGTGCAGCAGTCCAACTTAAGCATCAGGCTAGCACACTCACCCTTTAAAACCCACAATTGCAACAAACAATGATTCGAGATATAGAGGCAAAATCATCGCCTCATGTGAGGGGCAACAAAGCTGTATTTGCTCAAATATAAAATGCATGTTTTATGAGAGCATTTTCAGACTACTTCCAGATACAACTTGAGCATTATAGGCATCAACTGTTCAACTTCCTATCCATAATAATAGCATATTGAATAGAGTATCATGTTTGATTGTTTTGTTTTGTTCTTTCTAAAGTGCCCCTCATCAATTGAAATATGTTTCTGTAATTAGAACAAGGAAGGGAGTGGAAAAGATTTTCAGCCAAGTAAGAGTGGGAGTACAATACTCTCAAGAATTTAATAAACTCAAGGGGAAATTTTACTACGACAAAATTTCTGAGGCAAACACAGTGTTATATAACATTATAGAAATTTAAGAACAAGAAAATCCCATTAGTTTTAGAAATAACAGTCTACAAACAATTCATCCTTCCAATAGTCACCAATGAACCTAACCAAAAGGTTGATCCCGAGAGCTATGCAACTTGTACAGGGGAGAATCATGGAGAAATCACAAAACAGCGCAATATATTAGAGAAAAAAAAAACAGGAGTCAGGGATATCATAAAATCCATTCGGGAAACTCTAATGGGCTGGTCATGTCAAACAACTGATGAACATCATGACCAACAATAAGGATCCTCAGAGATCATATGCAAAACTGGCCAGCAAAATATAAAATGGTGTAACAAAATAGGAAGTATTTTAGCAGTTTACCGTTTTTTCCAACTTTTTTCTAATGGTATGGAAAATAGAACGATATATTTTAAAAAATGAAAATCATTAGTGTTTGCTAACGTTTTTTCATCTGTTAGGAATAAAACTAATTTACAAGTATAATTTTCTACTAAAATGAATTAGAAAAATTTGTCAAATTTAGTGTTCTTTGATTCAGTTTCAAACCACAATTTGGTTTTAGCACATTTGATTTAATGAGTTTAAAATCAAAGCAAAGAGAAGATCCACAAACAAATGGTGGCAGATTCATAAGGCGCCTGTACCCTGCCCATGCGTTAATTTCAAGACTTTAAGCATGGAAGAAACTGAAAAGAAAAAAAAAAAAAAAAAAAAAACACAACATGCTTGCCGAAGTAAACAATCACAAACCATTGAAAATAGTTACGTGACACACAGTTATTTCCAGTGAAAAAAGGGAAACAAAGGCGTGGGGGGGGGTAAGAAGATCCAAAAGGAACAACACCGAGAGGAAGGTTCGTGTTTGTGTGTCCATGCACATGTGTTTTACAGATAAGACCTACTCAGGAGTGTTATTGCATAGAGTTTAAAAACACTTCCTTTTGGACACACTTCATGACAATGATAGAAACAGAGAGAAGAAGGGGAGGCTGAACTTCTTTTTGAGAAAAGCTGATGTCACAAGTCTTAAAGAACAATAGGCACACCTGTGGACCTCTTCCATAATACACAACAATAACACAATTGTCCTCTTTTGAAGCATATTGCAAACCATTTAACTCTTTCAACACTATAGACAGATAGATATATTAGAGAGCACCAGTAAGGGGTCTAATTAAATGCCTTAAGATGCTTGAACAGATGAATTATATAAGGTTGTATATTTACTTCTGTTATTACAACATTTTTTGGTGTATGATTTTTAATTTCCACAATGCACCAGGAAATGAAACAAACCGGATCTAAGTCTCTTCGGTTGATACCTAAATATTAACCTATCTTATGGGGCACCTAACTTATCTAAAAAGTTCCTATACTGATGAATAATAAAAGGATTTACATTACCCCCGAAGGAATTACACTAAATTACTAAAATAAACAATTTAAAATGTCAAAATTTCAGACATTATTAGCAAGAGTAACACTTATTCTGCTAAACAAGGTATCTTTTTTGCAAGATTAACCCCTTAATGGACTATGCAGAGTACAGGCAGTTTTTTTATATTCTTTTCAGAACATGATAAATGAACACATTTATAAAAAAATGACTTTTTATTTTGGACTTGACCCAAAAAGATTTGGACAACCTATTATATTTTAGAGCAAGAACAAATCTGTTCTGAAGTGAATGCATCCAGCAGCCCCAATTTTCAGAGCTGGCAACCAGAATTATTTTAGTTATTTGTAAGCTAAATGTAAGGTTCTTTCATGGCTGTTATAAATGAAGAATAAGCTCTCAGCAAAACTTAAACTCATACTTCATTAGATTTGAAAATGCCAAAAGTGACCTGACCTTTAATTAACTATTTGAGGTCAATGCCACTCAGCCTTTGTTCATTCTGGGGTCAAGTTACAATTATACACTAATTAGCAACCATAGGATGCATCCATTCGGGAGTCTGTAAAACATATTCTACAATGCATTCCGGTTACAATATTGACTTATGATCTCATTTCCAGTCCCTAACCTTATCACAAGTCAAGGACTATCTGTATTTTCTAGTTGCTTATGATCGATCATGGATCAATTGTAATTTTTACCATTAATTGTTGCATTTGATATATGCAATAACATCTAAGGATTAATCAACCACATTAATAGAGAGAACACATTTATATATGTATAGCGAGAGGATAAGAAAATAGCTATTAAACGTACGCACCAATGTATATATTTTCATACTCTGCATATTCAATATCACCATCGTCAGCCGGACCAGTATGTCCATAGCTGGACAAAGGCCTCTTCCATGACTCTTGACTTCTGCCAAGTCCAGTAGGCAAACCTTTATATCTCATATATGAATATTATACATGTATAAGTGTTCAATATGATTAATTAAGAGTATGCCAAAATATACGCATATGTTTGACCCATAAATTTATATATGATACATAGATATACATACACAAGCACAAGTGAGTGCATGTGTGCTATATATTAGTTGGAAAAACGCTTTTGTAAAAATCACTTGCACAGATTAATCAGACCAAATGATTATATGCAGTGCTGCCCTAAATCAACTATCAAATATTTACCTGTGAAGATCTTGCTAAATTTGGTACAGTGTGTGAAGGTTAAATGCATATCACTCCCCCACCCCTGAGGATAGTTATGCAGGTAAACAAAATTTGAATACACTTTATATACTTACACTTATTGTCAGGAAAATAACAAGCTTTATAGTTCAGCTTTTATATTAAACATAAAAAGGGTGTCCTATCTAAGTTAACGAAACATGTAATGCTTTATTATTTCCATCAAATCTTTATTGCAATGTTTTCTCTTTAAATTGAATAAATAGCTTCTCTGAACAATCAAATTACATACATTTTTACAACACACATTTTCTTGCCTATGATTGCATTCTTTCCAAAACGTGAATTGGTCTAGGTTAAGGCTATTTGACTGACTAGATTGGCAACTCTTCAGAGGAAAAAAAAAAATCTTAGTAAGCCTTTTCAGTCTTCTTGGTCAATTCTGAAAAAGATTTCAAGTAGGTCAAACAAAAAATCTTGGTTTGATTCATCTAACAATTTTTTTATATTAAAAAAAATATTTTCTAGAAATTTAGCATTCAGAACTAAAAACCATGACTAAATGCATGCCTCGTTGTGCAGATTGCAATAAAATCCAGTTGTTGAGTAAGTTCCCGTTTAAAAGATGCAAAACCAAGCAATATTTCTGTTTTGAACATTCAAACATATTCATATATATATATATATTATTTGTGTCATCTACAGACAGCAGTTTAAATGTATTACATCTCTTCAGTGTGGCTATAGACTTTCCATTATCCCATCCAGTACCACGAAGTAGGATTGAAACCTCCACTTCAGACCCGGAGGCTGATATCCTACCTCTGAGCTACAGAATTAGATGGTCAGTAAGGCTGAATTTAAGTGATATATTATATTTATTTACGCATAAATTTCCCACCCACCAGAGTGCTCTATTCCTATGGAAGAGCATTGCATAAGCTTACAATGGATGAGTTACCTCACTTAAAGAGTGCTCAACCCTGAATAAAAATATATATAAGCACAAAAAAGAATTGAAGTTAAATTCATATCAATGATCTGGCTAACAAACAGCATCTTAATTTTATTTTTCAATTTTACCTATAATATGATATTTAGACAAAAGATTTCAATTGGAATATCTAAATTTATTTCCGCAACGTTGGATAAAATGGTTCAATCCAAAACCATATCTATCAGCATTCAGAGAGTTGGACAGGGTCAGCAATGAACAAGCCTATTTTGTGATGAAATCAACACAGATTATGAAGGAACACCTCATATCATAGATCTGAATTCCAAAACACTAGTCAAAGTCTAGATTCAACAGAAATTCAGTTGAATGGATATTGGGTACTCTCACTACTATTGACTTCACCTTTTAACACTTTCTATTTGGTGAAATATCAAGTCACACTGAGCTTCAAGCCTCACTTTTGTGAGAGGCACATTGCAAGTAAGCCTCATTTTGAAAGTAGAGGTGACAGCAATTGTGAACAGGATTGAAGAACAATTGGCCAAGATTATGCCGAAATAGTAGTCAACCAAAATCGAGTTTTTGGTTTTTTTTTAAACAGTAGATAAAATAGAGGATCACATAATAACCACATGAATCATAGAATTTCAAATAAATACTACCTTATACAACCACCACCAAAAGTAAATCATTATACCTGATGTGCACCCGAAGAGAATGAAATATGAAATATTGTGATAAAAACCTCAAAATTACGAATATAGCACTATACTACATCAATTGCCATGCAATGATCATGCTTTTAATACCATATTTAAAGTTTTTCAAATATCTAATGTTTTGAAAGGTAAAAACTGTTTAGCTTATCCAACAGAGAGAGGTTGGAAAATGCTACAGCATGCTAAAAAGGTCTATTTTTTCCCTTACATTCAAGTATTCATTTATATTTTCGACACAATATCTCCAAAGTTCTCAATGAATTTAAATGACTTTTTGTTGAAGGGTGAGTGAGCCATTAACCAAGGTAGGAATAATTCAATTTTAGAGCAGACCTCAGAATTTTTTTACAGTGTTTTAACTGTTTTTTGTTCAGTATTTAGAGGCAATAGCATAGGCAAAAGTATGTAGTTTCTAGTTTCAAATGAAATACTCTCTATGTCAGTTTAAAATATATGTATTCAATTTTTTTTAAATATGCAGTGTACTCGTACCATGACTAGGGGATCATCTACTGACGTTCAATATGAATAGTTATGGAGCTTGGATGAGTTGCAGTGAGGGGTAGATACACACAATATCTACCTTTCTCTAAATTTAATCCTGGTTACAATTAGAGCGGAGGAAATTGGAGTCTTGTAAAATTACCTTTTCACAAACTTTTGGCAACAGCAGGGATACACAGATTAAGCAGCCTTGGGGCTTCTAATCTAACCTCTTCCACATTTTTGGGAGAGTCTAATTACTTTTTCTCCTCCCTCAAACTTTATTTACTTTTTGTCATAGCAAGTTTTTCTGATATCAGTGTCCTGTGTGGAACATACAGGGAAATATTGGTAAAAATTAATTCAAAAGAGGAAAAGGAAAGAGACTGCAAAATGAGAAAAAAAAATGAACAAAACCATTGAGAAGTGCGAGAGGAAATGGAAAATTTGGTAATATATACTTGTAAAAAAGGGGAGCAGAAAAATCAGATGAGAAAGGCAAGTACTTAATAAATAATAGAGAAAAGGAGAATAAGAAGGAGCAAGGGCAAACAGGAATAAGACAGGGTGTAGACAAGGGGAGCAAGAGGTGGCCAGAGCGCAGAAAAGGGGAGACCAAAAGGAGGTCAGAGAGCAAAGAACAGAGGAGGAGGCCAGAGCAAAGAACGGAGGAGGAGGAGGAGGAGGAGGCCAGAGCAAGAACGGAGGAGGAGAGGCCAGAGCAAGAACGGAGGAGGACACCAGAGCAAAGAACAGAGGAGGACACCAGAGCAAAGAACGGAGGAGGATACCAGAGCAAAGAACGGAGGAGGAGGATACCAGAGCAAAGAACAGAGGAGGAGGATACCAGAGCAAAGAACAGAGGAGGAGGATACCAGAGCAAAGAACAGAGGAGGAGGATACCAGAGCAAAGAACAGAGGAGGAGGATACCAGAGCAAAGAACGGAGGAGGAGGATACCAGAGCAAAGAACGGAGGAGGAGGATACCAGAGCAAAGAACGGAGGAGGAGGATACCAGAGCAAAGAACGGAGGAGGAGGATACCAGAGCAAAGAGCTAATGGAGGAGGAGGAAGAGGAGGAAAGAGCTAATGGAGGAGGAGGAAGAGGAGGAAAGAGCTAACGGAAGAGGAGGAAAGAGCTAACGTAGGAGGAGGAATGAGCAAATAGAAGAGGAGGAAGGAGCAACGGAGGAGCGAAGAGAAGAACAGAGCAAAGACAAAAGGAGGTGGAGGACAGGAGGGTTTGAAGGAGTGAGTAAGCAGACTAGAAAGGGCGACAAGACAGATCACAAACAGAAAGAGCAAGGAGAGTGGGTTTTAAAAAGAGAGACATGAAGCACAAATGAAGAAGGTGTAGAACAAAACAGATTCAATTGAAAAAGACTACCAAACTAGAGAGAAGTAATTTAATATAGAAAAGTAATGTAAAATAGAAGCTAAAAAGAGAAAGAAAAAAAAACAGAAACTCAACCATTAAGACAGAATGAGAAGGAGAGAGACTATAAAAGCTTTGAAAACAAGGACCTAAGTAATTAGAGTAACAGAATGAAGAAAAGTAGGTCTCCAACATCAAACCCACTAAAACCTACAGCTGTTTCTGCTTCTCCCATGAAACTATTTTTATTTTGTCATTCTGGTTTTGATGGGTACATCCGAGGTCACCAGAGAAAAAGCAGCACAGTGTGTCTGTCCAAAAACATTCCATGTATAGGACATGTGTCCTATATTAGCAGTATGAAAAGTAGAAACTGAAAAGTATTTCTCCTTTTCATCATCATCATCTCTCTGGTAAATCTTTATTACAGAAACCCATCAACCTCAATTATCACTCAAACAGTCAACCTCTCCCCAACTCAATAAGAATGGTGCCACCATATCCAGAAATTGGGCTTTTTAAAGAATTATAAGAATAAAAATAAAAGACAGGAAGGAAGTATTAATCAAAAGGTTGGAAGTCTCAAAAATTTTGTTTTTAGTACGTGACTTGCATTTGATGAGAAATTAAATTTGGGTTAATCATTAAACAACTGTAGTCAAAGGTGGCGAAAGGGTTTTTATTTGTTTTTTTTGTTGATATGCTTATATATTCTAGCACACCTGGCCACACCGCTTTGTTCATAGATTTGAAAATTGGTGTCAGTACTCCACTACACCCCTTCTAAATATGCTTGTTTTAGATTTCTGGAAAAAAAAAAAAAAAAGAAGCCATTTAGACCTTTTGGGGCCTTATTTTGACGGGTTTATTAATTATACCTAGATTCTCAAGAATCCAAGTGTTTCTATATTATTTTTTTTTACTCTATTTTAGATGTTTTCCAGCAGAAAATGCCAGTGATGTCATAAATAGTATTTATTCTGACCATATTCATTCTTCAATGGAATTTTCTTACATGACTTGAAATTTTGACACTATGGTTATTCAAGTATTGACTGTGATGGTGAGTTTATATCATAATGATCAGATTTCTCTATTTTCTCAGTTTGGATATTTGTTACTGTAATACAGTAAAAATAGTACATCACAACACAATTTCTATGAGGGCAATATCATTAAAATGCTACACTACACAAAAAAAGTCCAATTGGCAGCTTAATAATAATAGTCTGGTATCCATATTTACACTCATCCCAATTATTTTCAGACTCAAAAACTGGAATTGACTTCATTTTCAACAAGAACAATCTTTAACAAAATAAAGGGTGCAAACCAATATGTAAAATTCATATCCCCTATCATAATTTGAACACACAAACAGCCAGTGGGCGGTCTTACTGACTGAGTTAAAAAGTTTGAAATATTAACAAAAAATTCATCATGTAGATATGCAAGGGTTTATTTCAATCAAATATTTGAATACATTTATTAATATATATTTTCATAATTTTTTACATACACACACACACACATATATATATATATATATATATATATATAATACAAAAGTACAGATTATCATCTTCAGTCAGAATTGAAGTTGGTGTAGAGTTTGACCCAGCAGTAACCTGTCCAGTCTATATCATAATAATTCAATTTCTCAAAGGAGATTACTCCAGGAATAAAAATGCCAATAGAGTGGTTACCCTTATCTATTCATTTGGAAATAATCATAATTTAAAATCTATAAATAGGAAGTGACTCAACATTAAGCTTAATAACTGTAGAGAGCAGCTTTCAAGCCAGTAATAATAAATGATGATAATTTTTTCAACATCATACAATAAGATGAGATTATCAAGATTTATCAAAAGGTTTGATAAATTTCTAAGATCATGTAAGAATGGAATATTCAATTATCGATCAATATCAATTTAAATCAAGTATGAAGGGAACTAGAATACAATTTGAATAGCCAGTTTCTACATCCATGAAAAGGTGTAGCTGGAAGAATATCTTTGTGAAAGAAAGATAGTGAGAGCAGTAGGGATGTAGGCGAAAGAGAGACAGGTTTGTGGGTAGGATGTAAAAAGACAGTGAATGAAAGACTGAAAGGTCAGTACTGATGGAAGAATATAACATTTGCACTATATTGAATATTTATGGAAAGATAGAACTAAAGTTAAAAGAGGGGACACAGTGGGAAATGCATGCACTACTCTTTTACGAATGCAAATAATTCATATCTGAACAACATTTAGATGAAAACATGGCCGAATCAACACTGATCAACTGAAAGAGCAGGTTCAAGACTGAAGATAGGTTTCTCAAACATTAGCAGAGAATGGATAAAATGATACAAAAAAAATAAAAAATAAAAAAAATTCCAATCTATAAAACATTTGGTATCATGATTGAGAAAGCAATAACTCTTCATTGGTCATTTCAAGTTCATTTAGACCTCCTGAATTTGACAATTTGATCAAAGTGGTGCAGCCCCGAGATTTTTTTTGGGGGGGGGGGGGGGTAGGTAGCAAATATCAGCCTAAACACGAACTGAAGTAACATCTTTAAAAATTGATGTCAACTCATACCTCACGAAGTGATTCAAAAGAGAAAAACTTCCTTTTTTAAAAATGAAGTGAAAAGATATATTTAAAATACTGAGAAAGCCAATTATTGTGAATGCTCAAGGACAAGGCCTTTCAGATAACAATAACCGATTGATAACACTAAGCAAAAAAGAATTACATTCATTGCCATAAATTCATTGTTATAAACAATTTTGAATGATAAAAGTTAATATGAAATTTTCAATTCATTTTAAAAAAAAGGTTTTCAGCCACTGATATTGATAATAATAACCATTGAATGACATAATCGAAGTTTATGATAAACGGTTTAGACTATATTACAAGGCCTAAAATTGATTCATCTATTTTGTTAGCAACTGAAAAGAGCCAATGTATTTACAATCAAAAGGCCACACTAGAGTCACCTGCATGACCAGCAATATAATAACATTGTAATGAGTTTGTTTATTCAGACACTACTGTAATTTATCTGGGTCAATGAGACACATCAAAGGAAACCTGACACACAGACCTATATAGTGTTGACCTCACATGGAAAACTATGCAGGCTATAGCATAGTATTCAACACCAAGAAAATACACCCCCCTCCTGCTTCTTTCTTTTATCTTTGCCAAGTCCCACATCATGAACTCATTGTGGTCAAAAAGTTCCAAATTAACTAACTCCAAACCGACCAGGTAATTTCTACCCCTCTCCTCCCAATTAGAAGAGAGAAATTGGGGGAAGAAAAAAAAAAAAAACTATGTCAGGAACAAAAAAGAAAAATTCAAAAATCTATTTTGTACCTTTTGATTGATTACATCCCATTATTTTTTACCAGATTTTGGTTACTTCTGAAACATATATTTCAATAGGATTTTTTTTCTTTTTGGATGTGTGTGGGGAATGTCATCTACACAGGAGCAGAATGTAAGTGATGCAAGGTCACTGAATGTACAAAATAAGCAGTGCTGAGGTCAGTTAGTGGTAAGATAAACATGTTACAGGATGGCAAGTTCAGGTTTGTCAAAAAATTTCAATGGACCTTCAAATCCAACCTAACTTGTGCTGACAGCCACAACTATGCAGTAAATTCTGTTTAATGGACTCTGATACTTTCAGATTTAGCCGTCACTTTAGCAGTACATGCTCAATAGACTCACTCTCAGCATGCATATTTTATATCAAAATTTAGATAATTTGTTGAGTTCTGAAAAATAAAATTGCTTTTAGATATTGGATACCAGTTTAGATATTGTTTTAATGTGACTCAAATATCTTTAGCTTTTCTCAACAAAATCTTGAAATCTTTAGATATTTGATGAAGTTCAGGTCCTGGAGTTTGAACCAAACATCCGAAATTGCAAAATTTTGGTAAATCCCCTGAATTTCATGGGAAATTTTGGACCTTGCAGTTTTTTCAGAAGAAAATGTTTTTCTTTCAATTTTAGGTGCTTTGAATTCATGAGACCCCAAAACCTTCAGGAAATTTGTTTGCCATTAGAAGAACTTTTTTAATGGTTTTTTACAAGGGGGATTCTATTTACAATGTAGCCTTAATGCTAAACTGGGTACTTACTTTCCATCATTTTCATGGAGGTTCAATTAACATTATCTTTGGCTTCTTTCTTTAAATAACCATATTTTGGCATAAATTCAAAACTCAATATTTCTCAAAAATGAAAAATTTCCCAACGAAATCAAGGTCATAATCATTCAAATCATCGAAATTTTTAAAAAAATGAACCTTTATATTTTCACTTAAAATTCCTCAAACCTTTAGTGTTATTGGACACCTTTTTTTTTTTGCAAACTTCAGCAACTTGTTTTGTATTATAACTCAATGAATTTGAATTGTATACTGTATATACTGTAAGCTATTTCTACATTAAAATCTGAATTAGAAAAGAGCAAAATGAAAAAATGCCTCTTTTCTGAATACATTCAATTCATCAGAAATCAAAGGACAACTGTTTGCCTTTATTAATCTGTTAAATCATTGATTATTGTATATACAAAGAAAGCTGCTCATAGTAATCGCTTTGGCACAGGGTCTTTTAGATAACAAGAGCAAACTAATAACATCAAGTAAAAAATGTAAAAATCGGGACAATTTACATCCCCTATTGTGATAGATGGTCGCAAACAACTTTACATCATGAAAATATTTGATTATATTAATCTGATAATTTTCAATTCATTTTAAATAAAGAGGTCAGAACCACCTGATTGAGAACATTACTCATGATTATAATAAACGGCTCCACTGTATAAATTTGTAGTGATAAGAGATTAATCAATCTTTATATAATTTGGCAACAAGTAGAAGTGGAGGAGGAGAAAGAAATTGCCTTCAGATGACAAACAGCACCAAACATTGAGGCTCAGTAGATATCATCTAAGAAATCTAGCATGAGACCATTTTGAACTTGGGGTATGAATATTTTTAGTTTCTATGAAATTGAACTTCAGCATATACAAGATGTTCTAAAAAGTCATTTAGTGGTGTTAAAAAAATTGAATAATTTTTCAGACGTCAGTTATTTTTGCCATATGATATTTACAAAGGGAAGATAGATTTTAAGAGGGGGGGAGGTATAATCTATCGTTACACTTATGAACTATTTTTGTAACTTTAGGGACACCCTTTACTTTCATGTATGTTCCAATCTTTCTCTTTTCTCCCCTCTCTCCTCCTGCTAATAACCACCATTCAAGCAGTCATGGACTAGTAATAGTAATATTTCTGTTCATTCAACTCCAGAAGATGAACTTATTGACCCTTGCACAGGAAATTTGAAATAAAGGAAGAAATCCATTTTGCAAAGTTACTTCTATGCATAGTTCCCTTCAAGCCCGTACATTTAGCCACCAGTGCATAAAGGAGATTGAAGAGCCCACAAATTATTTCAAATCCTGTAGATAACAAACAGTTTTATTGAAAAATATTGATTATGTCGAATTCAAAGAGTGTGCTCATACTTTTTTGTCACAGGAAAAATATTTACATAAGATTAGAGAGAACATGGCTTCCAAGTTACCACTGAGCAAAAGAGCAGCAATTCCCAGAATCCTTTTTTAAAGAGTTACAAAACTGATTTTTTTTTTTTTTTCAAATTAGGCAAATAAATCCTTGAATATATGATATAATCAAAAACTAAAATTCAAATGACAACATCAAAAAATCTACTTTGCACTTGAACCTTAAATATTAGAAAATAAAATTAAGGAAAATGTAATTTAAGAAAAAAGATTTTTTGATGGTACCATTGTGTATAAATCAATGAGCCATAAAACTATCTTCATTAATCAAAACTTACCATGTTTTATGGCATACAAGACTCCTGTTATTCAAGCAGGGGAAATCAAGATAAAAATTGCATTTCTTTGAATTCCTCTAACTCATTATCCATTCCTTTTACTCCTCGAAGTTTAGGCTAATGTAGGGCTAGATAATGAAGGTTACATTTACTTTTTGAGATATTTTTGGAGTCAAAATAGATAGGTCTTTCAAGTGGACAAATACAGTACCTCAGTCCCATAGCAAAAGGTTGTACTAATGAAATACAAATTACAATTCTTTTTTACTAAATCTCTAAGTCTGTAAAATTTGTTACTCTTGAGTTCACCAAGAGCCATGCTGGTATCATTCAGGGTACTGACAAGTTACTATGGGCAAGTTTCTTTGAACTGATTGCGAATTGGCAGGCCTGGGTTTGCTTTTACTTACTTGGTAATATGTTAAGGATGTTGAGTTAAATCATTTGTGGTGCCTTTCAGTTTACAAAACAGCTGAGGGTAATTCATAAGAAGATCCTAATTTCAAATAATTTCACAAAATAACTATTAATGCATGTTAATATACTAGAAGTAAATGGTGCAGGTACCTCTCCCAATATATATATATATATATATATATATATATATGAATGATGTCTGTCTCAAAAGTATCCAGCTATTTGATATTAACAATGAGTAGAATACCTAGGGCATTGCCGCCTAGGTTTACTTTGAAAAACTTTCCATGTATCGGTCACTTTGAATTTGTCCATAACACAGTACACAAGCCCACTCATGGCTTCTCACTGCTGAAAAAGTGACCTCATGGGAGAGTGTTCACACATTTGCAATAAAGTCCTCCTGGTTGGTTGCCAAGTTATATCAAGGCCAACAGGATACCTGATATATAATATACGTAAAAAGTATTCCAGCCCTATCTGAAGACTAACATCATATATATATATATATATATATATATATATATATATATATATATATATATATATATATATATATATATATATAATGTATTATACACACATACATACAACACAAACCAATAGCCTATGAAATTTTAACAGCATGCTCAGTTCCACCACATGAAAAAGACAGGTTTGCCTCCATTCATGGATCTGAAAAATGGATCAGCTGGAACATGTTGACAACATCAAGAGGAAAAAAAAAAAGTAAGTAGATATTTGAAGTTTAGAGTTAGTTGAACACTTGCCATTGGCACCATTACTTAGTGATCAGGCCTAAGTGAGAGCCAGGATTTTCAAGGCAGACAAGTCCTCCTCATTTGGTGCAATACAATCTCCTTCACCTCATCATTTGGCCTTGTGGTAGATGATTACTGAGCTGAGATTAGTCTATCAACATATTTTCCCACTCAGAGAATTTATAACTGGATATCTCCACCCACCACGAAACTGTATGCCATATTTGCCTGCCTATAAGACATGATGCACCTAATCTTTTTTTAATAGTATCCTAGTAATATGAGCAGGGAAACTAAAAACCAAGAAGGTTTTAGTTGTACAGCTACAAGTTTAGGAAAATGGTGGTGGGTAATGAAGAGATTTTTTTTAAATGCCCATGTAAAATATAGAAACATCTTATAAAGGCTGGCAAATAGGATCAACACAATACAAAGAGGAATTTTACAAGTGACATCTTTCTATTAAAAGTAAATTTCTGATTACAAAATTCATTGACTATCAGTCATTGCTAAACAAGAGAAAAGTCAAAATAAGCTTTTAAAACCGAAAGTTTAACTGGGGATAACAGATCTCCTGTATCTGAAATGGAATATATTTATATATTCTTACCCTAAAAATAACATTTTTCAATGTTCACCAGTTCCACTAAGCATAACACCATTACAAGCTCTTTTAGGCTTTTCTGATACTTTAGGACACATCTTACTAACTGATGCACAAAATAAATGGAGATAAAGCACAGACACTCACAGACACAGTTCAAAGCTAAGGCAGCTTGGGGTCTTTTATAAAAGTCAAGTGTTATAAGGTGACCTTTTGCAAAGCAGGAGTTACCTGTATTAGTTCTAGCATATTTTTCTGTAATACTGTATGAAATAATACTTTAAGAGTGCTTTTTATTGGAAAGAGAATGAAACTTTTATCTCATATATTCTACCCTTCAGGGAAATGAGCACAGCACTCACACTCTTCAATGAAAAGATTAAGATTTATAAACACAGAAAAGATGAACTGCCAGTTTGAAGGTCTCCAGGGGACTTTCAGGAATAATCTCTACAGCAATCAAACTCCCAGCCCCTACACTATTAATATTCAAAAAATTAATCTATTGAAATGAGAAGTTGTTGGAATGGATGTAACAGATAGCCAACCCGCAAGGGGAAAAGAGAAAGAGTAGGTAAGTACTAATACCAGATACAGCAAAAATCCTCCTCTCACCCTCTCTCTCTCATAAAATCTAGCAGTAGAATGACTTCCAGGTGCCATGTGCAAAGATTCTAAAAACTTCCAGATTTCTGCTTGTCACCACCACTACGAACACTTTACTCTTCTCTCCTCTCAACACATCACCATTCTCTATTTCTCCTGGGTAACCAACAAAGAGAGGGAAGCCATGGTCCATCTCCATCCCCCTCCTAAAATAATCAGAGTGCCAGACAAGTTCCTTGCTTCAAAATACATTGCACTTCTGATTTCCTTCAGAGATTTCAACTCGAGGAAGTAGTACCGCATTTTTATCAAAAAGGTTTTACCAGACAAAAATTTTTTAAATAAATAAATAATGATTTTTTTTTTCTTTTCATCTTGTCATCCAATTATATTTATTTTTGTTTTTTTAAGTGACTAATAAAAAAAGAGCGAGGTCTTCCACACAGTCAACATGAATTATTTTATTCTTGGTTTACTGACATCTCTATGAGCTATGCAAAAAACACTTGGACAAACAATGTTTTTTTTTTTTTTTTATGAAGCAGTATAAATGAGTGTGTGAGTGTATATATACCAGGTACGATCAAAAAGTTCCAAGACTGTCCTAGTTGCAAACAAACAAAGCACAACAGGGCACTCATGCCACACAGCAAGGAGTGAATAGTAATCATTACATGCCACGTGGTGTCAGGCTGTGAGCATTCAGGCCTATGTTACGCACATTTTTTGGACCACATTCACATGCTCATTTGCAATTTTAGGATAGAATCTCATACTTGAAACTCTGGAAATCAGCAACGGAGACCCTTGAAATAGTGAAGTAGGCCTACAGCAATGAGCCAAGCAAGGTGTTTTGAGTGGTACTCATGTTTCAAGAGGGTAGAACATCACTGGTGGACGACATGAGCACTACCCTGGAAAATTGTATGAATTGTGCATAAGAATTATTGGATCCCCTT
>OY735209.1:33834039-33956539 GCA_963457665.1 Thysanoteuthis rhombus | reverse complement strand
AAATTGAAATTCTCAAGAGCATATTCAAGGGGATGGAGTATGAAGATAAGCATCAGTATGCAATCGAAAAGACTTCTGGCAAACATTCATTACAGCAGAGGAAATTCAAAATTCAATCAGAAAATGAGGTCTGGTGAGAAAAACAACTTCCCTAACAAAAGTTTTTCAGGGATGATCGGACTTATAGTGATTCATGGGCAAGGATCTTACAAATCAAAGTAAATGATTCGTATCAGAGTTTTTGTTTTCAAATTACATTGTTAATCTATTGGTTTCAGTATTTCATATATAAAAATTTTCATAGTTTGTTTAAACTCCCTTAATTCTGTGTGCCATTTAGTGATTTAATCAATATATAATTAGTTTTACTGTGTTTTTCTACCTGTGCTTGATAATTTAGCAGGATGAAGATTGAGGAATTGCAAAAAATACCTTTTATTCTGGACCACCTGCACATTCAAGCTCAATATTTTCTGACATTGCATGATAATGCTATGCGAATATTAGCCAGAAAATTATTTCAATTCTTCCAATGTAAATGAAAACCTGATATCTATTTTGGTAGGTAGAAGATATGAATAGATTTCATTTTCATGCAGTAAGCAATCCCCACTTTACTAGAATGGAAAGCATGAATGAAACTTCGGTTTCAGTAAGTATGACTCATCAACTTATCCTCAAGATGATTTTAAAAACCAGAGTAAAACCAGGACTTCAGGACTTGGTATATCTTTGACCTCTTGAGGAGTAAAAATGAAGGTTTCTGCTATGAAAAAGTATCTCTACCTGCTATATAAATTGGTGTGAATTTAAGCAACATTGCATATCATTCTAGCCAAGCAGAAGTGCTTGTATATGCACAAGTTGTCTATTTATCAGAGGAATTATTCCAGAGTTGGACCATTATAAATGGTTGTTACAAGTAAACAAAACTACCAAAATGCACAAATATGATGCCACCCTAATTTTTTGCTTTTGATTCTCATACAAGATTCTTTACATTACAGAGCAATGGAGGGGTACTTACAAGATTGAATACAGTACATTACATATCAAGTGATAAATTACTTACTGGGAAGATGTAGAGCAACGGAAGGGTGCGTATGAATAATATGTTATGAAATGGTGACATGGACACTCATTGAATGTACATGCATTTATTTCCCACTGAGGAGAGGGAGAGATACAAGGTACCAAGGGTTCAGGATACAAATGGTAGTGACCGGTATATAGGTCAAATTCAGCTAGAGTTCTTCGGATGGCTATTTGCACAAAAGGTCTAGAGAGTAGTAGAGAAAAAAAAAAAAAAAGACTGCATTCGGCCAATCAGTATAAAGTATTTCAAGACTGGAATCTTCCAAATTTTTCGGACGTTATCTCAATTTGTGTTTTGCAGCAGGAGAATCAACACACAGCTGAACTCCGCCATCCACAGCATTACACTTGAGTGCAAGAGGGGGAAGAGAGAAAGAGAGAGAGGCCGTTCAAGGGGAAACGCAAGACAGAATTACTACTACCAAACAAATGGACTATAGACAACTTCAAGAAATTACTACAAGTTAACAGAAATCAACACTTTGATTCGTTTGCAAACTCACTTCTTGCTGCTGCTGTCTTGAAGTTTTAAATAAAAAGAACACGGTTTCCTTGAAATCAGCAAGACCTTTTATCATATTTTCTCTTGAACCATGTGGGAGAGGTTTTTCTACAGAGGCCCACATTCTTTCCTTCCACTGATATTTCAATAGACATCATGCATTACGGTATTTTTTCTCCTTCTTCAGTCCCCAAATTTTTGTTGAAGACAACAGTTGTCATTCCAGCTAGAATGAGACACAGTCGGGAAGAAATGCACTTATGCATTTTTGGAGACATGCGCCACGTGCTTCTGATACATATTTGACATGAGCAACCAGCTATGGTACAAAAAAAGAATTTTAAATGTAGGGAGAAGATAAATACTATCAGGACTTATTCACTGAAGTTTCAAAGAAATTCATATTTCATTTCCCAAGTACATGAAATAAACTAATAATGAAGTTAATAAATAAGATTTTATGAATCTTAGGACATAAAGTCTATGGTGGTTAAGCTAAAAATAAACAACATAGTATAGCAATATTCACATTAACGAACATATCCCAGATTCGTGCAAACCACAAAACGAACACTATGAATATGCCCACAATTCCAATTAAAAACAAACAATGCATTTGGCTTTACTTTTTTCTCACTCTACTTTTCTGAGATTATATATATATATATATATATATATATATATGTATGTGTGTGTGTGTGTGTGTGTGTGTGTGTGTAAGAGAAACTCCTCCCACAATAGCAAAACCGACAAAAATTTCCCGAATCGCCTAAAAAGGAATCTAAAAGATACATAATCATTCGCCCAAATAGATAAAAAAAGGCAGAAACGTATACATGTTTGTGTAGCAATTCTACTTTCTATTGAATAAATCTACATATATATACATCAATATACATATATACATAGACACACACATATATATACTCAAGCACATATACATATATATACACACACACAAACACATATACATACATACACACACGCACTAACAACAGATGCACGGGAAATTTCTATCCACGAAAGTTAGTGATATTTTTCATTTTACTTTGAAGTAATAATTTTTATCATAGAATCAGAGGGTAATTTTTTTTTTTTCAAATTATTACTTTTCGTTTAAAATCATTCACAATATTTCGTTTCAAAAAAAGAAAAAAAAAATATATCATGAAATAACTTGAAAATTATCTTTCCAGCAGAAATCCATTCTATTGAAAGCTGGATAGAAAAAAATAAGAGGACATCTCAATAGACTCCTGAAACTTTTCACATAAATTTTGGAATTCTTCCAGAATAAAATATACTCTCCATTCCTGTTTATGCTTCAAGTGTTATGATGATGGTGAAGAAGAAAAGAAAGAAAAAGGATAAAGAGAAAATAAGTATTAGCTTCATGAGTGTTAGAGTGTGGGTACAAGATCCTTTTTAGACTGATCAACACAAAACGGAGAGAGGGTGAAGATAACAGCGGGTTAAAGATCAGTAACCTTCCTTCTGATGGTTCATCTTGAAACTGGCAGGCTTTTGATGGTCTGTCAAGACAGTTATCCTTCTCTCAGAGGCAAAAGACCAAGAGAGAGAGACAGTGTTTTGAGGTCAATGCATAATAGATAGTAATAGCAATAGTTCGGTGTGGGGCTTTATTTTCCACCAACCTGAATAGGATGCTAAATTAATGCAATATTGAAAGTCATGCAAAATATTTCTTTGTATGAATTCCATCTGACATTTTGTTAGCAAATTAAATGAAGCAATTATAGCTGACTCATTATTGCACTTATTTAAGGAATATAAAAAACGAGCAATGCAGGGTATTTATGTAAGTATATGCATAAAAGTTAGAATCCATCTGTCCGTCCTACTTGAGCCGATACAAAGCAGTATATTTCCAGGAGTGCGGAATCTTGAAGACTTATTCAATTTTCATAAAATAATTACACAGATTCTTAAAATCTCTCAATACACGGATTCTTCCAAACTTTTAATTATTCAAATATTCAATTATTTTTCAATATGAATAAAAGTGAAAATTTACGATTTAAGTTCTAATTTCAAAAGAAAATTACACCCTTAATCACACAATGATAAAAATGCTGCACAAATGGAAAATATAAGAGACTTAATGAAAGAGAAACGGAAGAAAATAAATCAATTTATTGTTACTGCTTTGAATAAATTAAATTGTTGTATTTTTTCTATTCATGTACTGTCTTCAAGATCTAGTGAGCAAGGGTGTGAAACTTATAGATAATAATGTTTAATGTAAGTTTACAAATGTGACAGCATTTTTTGCACATTCTTTAACTTGTCATTATTGGAGGTTTTTGAGCCCTTCACGGGAATGGTTTTTAACTAAGTTAGATCGATTATAAAGTACAATTTCAAATTATGGCATAAAGCTGCTCAGGCCATTGACAGAGCATTTAGAGAGAACACTATCACATAGTGAACAGTTCAGTGTTGATTCAAAAGGTTTAGGTGATCGTACATAGAATAAAGACCCTAAATTTGATCCAAGCCGCAATATGATATCACATAGTGTATCAACAGTCTCACAAAAGGTGAACAAATTTCATCATCTCAATCCAATTTTATGAAAATCTCGTTTTGAAAAAAAAAATAAAAGAATTTAATCAAACTAGGATACCTATATCAAAACTTTTTTTCACATAAAAATAGTTAAGGAAGTTGAATATTCAAAAAAAAAAATTCTTACAGGATTTTTTGTTTTCAATATAACATTCAATCTATTTTCATACAAGATAGAGCTAAAAAAAAAAACTTCACAGAATTGAATTGAGACTGTTGAATTTGTTTACATTTTAGTAAGACTGCACACATGTCATATGCTGTCATCTCAGGATTTGACCTTATGAGCTGAATCAAATTGAATCAGTTGGGGATCCTTAATCTGCAAATGGTCAGGTTGAGGTCTGAAAATATATATACCAATAACAAACCTCAAGGAAATCTTGAACCGGTTTCTTAATAATGAAAAATTATTGATGGCAGTGGCCAACAACCATTGAGCAATGCTTAAAGCACTTTCTGAAGATTTTAGGACTTCAACTGGGACCATATCATGTCATCTCAAGGCGATAAGAAAGGTTTAAAAAGTTGGAAGAATGGATACCACATAAACTGAATTAAATGCCCCATGACAATTATTGACCGCAAGTCACTCCGCTTAGAGAATTGGGGTAAGAAGTTTTGCAGCATCTTCCATATTCACTTAACATATCTCCTACAGATTATTATCTTTTTCAAACATTTTAAACTTCATATCCGTAATAAATTTGCACTTTCACAGAATTTGTGACAACTAAACCTACAGAATTTTATAGAGGTAGCAAATTATCGTTAGAGGATCATTGGGAAATAGATATTACTTCAAATGGGTTACATTTTGATCCAATATTTACCGCTTTACATATGCTTCATTTTACAATTCAAAAAATGACAATTAACAACTTAATATACAATTTTTAAAATTTTGCTCAAATTATTTTTCTGTAATATAGGTTCATCTGAAATCAAAATTTAAATAATTTGAGGCAAATCAGTATCACTTGAAATATAGGAAATACTGATTTTACTATTTCATGAATGTACAATCTAAACATCATCAAAACTATTTGATCTAATATATAAAATTAAGCAAAACAATTGATTAATCTATAAGGTTCAGCCCTCACAGTAAAACTTCATTCAAAATCATCAGATGTATTAATCCACTTGGGAAGTTATTATCAGGATCAGATAAAGGCTAATACCTTAACTTTTCTCGAAACCACTGTATCCAGTAGATAAAAAAATAAAATAATTCACTAAATCTTTTGTAACTAATTAAAGTACATCATCAATTTAGGATAAGCAACTTAATAGGATTCAAAAGACAAGATTCTATCATTCTAACCCTTTCAGATTCCCAAGCTTTGAAAAAAATTATGGCTCAAAGCCAACACAATTAAATTAGCATTTCAACTCAGCCTTATGAAATATCTGTTAAGCAACAAAATCTACAAATATACAAAATTACTTATTAAACTTACTGAGCAGATGTCAACTTCAAAAGACCCACCAAAAGTGCCAAACTATTTGTACCATCATCATGCTTGATCATTAATTGTCATGTGTCTTGGTAAATTATAAAACCCAACCACATATTCAAGATTAGACAATAAATAGCGGAGGAATTTAAACAAATGTTAATATAGACAACAATAAGCAGGGAAATGAGTCCATGATAGGATTATAACCCATTGCTGTGGAAATTAATTCATCTTTTTTTGTTACCTAATTCTGTCTGCACACAAGAATTTCATGCCCAAGAATAAAAATCAAAATGAGCATGAATAGTTTGAGTACAAGAAATAAGAGCACACAACTAGTTCAGCGATGAAATGTAAAAACAATCAGTTCTTAGCAAATGGATATCTTGCATTCTAATTTTCTCCAACACACTGATACCAAAATGGATCATATAGAATCTAACATCTTCACTTTGAATACTGGCATAGCAAGACAAATGCAATGTGGTCCAATGTAAGTCATGAAAAGTTCAATAGTTCTTACTGAATTTTCTGTTTTTTCAATGGATGAAGCAGAAACTTTCCAATCATATTAGTTCTATTGAAGTTTCCTTCTCATTTCTGTCTGAATTTTTTAGGTGAGGGATTATCATTATGTAAAGTTTTTTTTCCAGACTGTTGTCCTCATCTTGGTTCATTTCTTGAACATGTATAAAAAAGAATGCAAACTACCCACCTACCCAAATCTCAGCATTCAGAAGAATGGCTGCACTACCATTCAAGAAATGAATCAAGATGAGGAAAACATTTTGTAAAAAAAAATTTCACATAATTTTCTTCTCATGTTAAGCAGAACAAATAAGGTTTGAGTCCTTTGGCCTACTCTGTTTTCAAATGTAAATAATGAATGATTGGGATTGGTATATACCTCAAATTGTATCATTATTAACTGATGGATTCTGCACAGATTTCCTGTTTAAAGTAGTAAGGATGAAATATTTACCTCTTACAAATACTGAACTTGTGAACTTGAATGTTCACAAATTTGGGGAGCGGTTATGTGAAAAATAGTTTGTTTCTTTATTGTTTTTGTTTTGTTATATATATATATATATATATATATATAAAAATCGCCCACCAAAAATCATCAGCTGCAACAGAATACGAAGAAATGCAATTGTTAGCTCCCAAAGAGATAAACATTTTGAATAAGAAACAACAATCAGTTTGGGATTTTTTCAAATTATAGAGCAAGTGTTGAGGTATCTTTAGGGGTACCATATTTTTGGGAGGTACATATCCCGTGAACCCTCGATGTAACGAATTTCAGCTCTAATTAACGCATGGATCATAAACAGCTTATTCACTAAACAGAATTTGATGAAAGTGGCAAACACATGAACCATCACAAACTTGGCATTAGGCTCGCTTTATGGTCCAGCCTTCTGCAGCCTTTAAGTCAAGATCAAAGAGCAGATGAATTTCAATTTAATTTGAATACTTTTTCGAATTACAAAAACAAAAGTAGTTAAGAATTTTGTTGATCATTGCCACTGAAACCCATCTGACTTAACATTCCCATTCAAATTTCAAAGTTTACCCTACTCATATGAAGAAAAAAGTCAAGTAATTTAGCTTGTTTTGTATTTTTATAAATAAATTATTGTGTTTTGTATGTCAATTATTGTTCCATGGTTTTATAAAATAGATACTACACTTCGATCTCGAACTAAATGTCACAAAAGACTGGACCACAGAACTAGCATAGTGCCAAGAACTTTCTCATTGTCATTATTATTTGCCAAACAAAATAAGGTAAGGTCGAAAATGAAATGAAGTACAGTCGAACTGCTGTTGGATTCACTGAACGGTATTCGTTAAATGCACCAAAACGCCAAACTCCCTTCTTAGTTACTCTCCCATCTCCACACGTGTCCATCTTTTCTAATCAGGGCTTTTGTTGGACACACTTTTGACCATTTCACTAATGAAATCTCCCATTAGGAGAGCAAAGTGCCAATAAAGCCCCAAGAGGAAGTTTTGAAGAATCCACAAAAAAAAAAAAAAAAAATTATTGCGCATCACTTCAGAGTGAGTCCAAGTGAATTTTTAATTTATCAAATAAACAAATGTATTGAAAGATTTAAATAATGTAGGCAGTCATCATAGTGTCACCCTTCTGATGGTTTCACTTCAACAAGATATTGAATGGAAAGATAATGCTGGACTGTCATGGCTTCTGATCACAGAGAGACCTGATGAATGAGAAGACTAAATTAAGACTGACAGGACAAAAAAGGGTACACCAGAAAAAGCAGCAGAGTATAGACTACCACTTGCCGTAGCATTTATCGACTTCAAAAAGGCGTTCGACTCAGTAGAAATCCCTAAGGTCATCGAGGCCATCAGTCGGCAAGGTGTAGATCCAGTATATGTTGAAGTGTTGAAACATATATACAATCACGGCAGCTCATTTATCAGGCTACATAAAGACTCGGACCCCTTCCAGCTCCAGAAAGGAGTAAGACAAGGTGATACCAGCTCACCTAAACTCTTCACAGCCTGCCTCGAGATGATCTTCAGAAGGCTAGACTGGGAGAGTAAAGGAATTAAAATAGACAGCGAGTATCTGAGCAACCTCAGATTCGCAGACGACATAGCCCTTTTCGCAGAGAACCTACACGACCTCCAACTAATGATAGATGAACAAAATGAAGAGAGCAAGAAAGTCGGCCTACACATGAACTTCAGCAAGACGAAGATCATGTGTAACAACCACATTGGAGATAAGAACACTAAGATCGAAATCGAGGACACAGAACTCGAGAAAGTAGACCACTATATCTACCTAGGGCAACGAATCTCCATGAGACCCTCAAAAGAAGAAGAAATCAAGCGAAGAATCACACTAGGATGGCAAGCCTTTGGCAGAGCAAGCTCAACCTTCAAAAATAATAAGATCCCATTAATCCTAAAGAGAAGGGTGTATAACCAATGCATCCTCCCAATAGTCACTTATGGAGCTGAAACATGGAACTTAACCAAGAAACAGACCCGTAAGCTGAGAACCATGCAACGTGCACATGAAAGAATAATGCTGGGCCTCACATGGAGAGACCACAAAACAGCACAACACATCCGGGAAAAGACAAGAGTTAGAGACATCATAGAATCCATAAAAAATCTCAAATGGCGGTGGGCTGGCCATGTTGCAAGAATGGCTGACAATCGATGGACATCACGACTCACAACATGGATTCCCCGAGACCATATGCGCAACCGAGGCCGGCAAAATGTTAGATGGAGAGATGAGCTAGACAAGTTCAGGAAGTACTGGCTCCGTGACGCCCATGATAGAGAAGTGTGGCAAATCCTGGGGAAGGTCTATGTCCAACGACGGACGCTGAAAGACTGATGATGATGATGATCCATTTGGGCAGACTAACCCAAGAACAGCAGATGAGACTAGAGAGAAAAAATAAACTGAGGAGAGGCCAACAGGTACAGGGTAACATCCATATAGGGTTAAGTTCGTCATCTAAGCATTTTTCTCACCGGTCGCTCCAGAACTGTCTTGTGTTTTAAAATGGCTCTCTCTATATACACGCGCAAAAGAATAAACAAGATATATTTTTCTATACATCGTGCTTGCCTTATGTTCCAGCAGGGGTATAAGACAAGTAACATCTGCAATTTCACAATGAGCATTTTCATCTACAGCCCTTTTTTTTTTTTCAACAGTGCTAGTGATCCCTCAAAGTTGCCTTCTGAAGACTCAAAACTATTTGATCTGGCTAACTCAACAGTTGCTAATCTTTTGTAAACAGATACTGCATGTATATAAACAATTTTTAAATGATAATGTAATATATTTAAGCGATGTTGTTGGTTTTTATAAGAGCAAGTACTATTTTTTTTGCTTTGAATTGATAGATATTAATAAAACTGCTGAAAAAATTCTCAAAGATAACTACCAACATTTTTTTTTTTAAATTGAATACATACAAACAAATACATGAATTCCCCAATCACATGTTACCACAAACATTTCCTCAATTAATAGTAAGAGATTACCTGATTAATAATCCAGCTTTGCTTACTTATTTGAGTTTATGATCACTATAGATATTTGATTGTCAAACCTTAGGAAAAATCTTTGCAGTCACGTAAAATAGGTGGACATCCAAAGTAGAAAGTATAAGGACGAGTGCTATTAAATTAACATCAACACAGTATACTAATTGCTGTCATATTATATTACTAATCAGGAGAGGAGGGGGAGCTAGCATTTCCTATTTAGGGATTAATAACTACTTGAAGTAGATTAAACACATTCCTATTTTTACATCTGTCCAGAAAGTATCCAGCCATTCAATATCAACGGAAAAAAAAAAAGCGTACCTAGCGCAATGGTGCATCAGTCCTCTTCTAAATACCCCTTTAACCTTGCACTCTCGTCCAAGCATCCCTTTCATTATACAAAATAATCTATTATAAACATACTTGCATGAAGTCCGTCTTCACTAGCCATTAAGCTCAAGGTTCAATCATTCCCTTCAGATATAAAAATTTTTTCTATATATAATTCTAATTGTGTAATATCAGGGGATGCGAACCGACTATATTGAAGCCTACGCCAACATAATAAATGTATCGATTGGTAAAAAAAAAAAATTATATTATATAATCTGACAATAATTATGAATGCATGATATCATTTGAAACGACCTCCCGTTTTTACAGTGGATGTGTCACTTGGCCTAGATAGTGTAAAAAGAACAAACAATTAAAGAAAATGGAGCTACTGTAACAATCAATCCTGCAACTGATGGGGTAGCCAATTTAACATAATGTTGCTCTTGCCATTCCGCTCAACAAACCTAATTGGTCACAGTTTCAATTCCTGCCGCAGCCTCATTTTCATCATTGTCTATTCTATCTAGAACAAATGAAACATTCCCCAAGTAATAATGAAGAGTCATTTCAAATACAGTTTCAAATAACATGATTATATATAGATATATATATATCAATCATATGATAAACACATACATTTGGGGGGATTGGAGGCACGAGAGGAACACAAATGAGCTAAATCTGCAAATAATTTTTGCTGACGCCTCCCCCCAGTGCTTTCTGTCCCCAAAGCCTATAAACCTTGATCAACAAAGCCCTCACAATTCCAAAATTGCAGAAGTACAAATAAATAAATGAATGAATACAGTAAAGCATACAGTAAAAATCTTGAAACTCAGATCCGTCAATTAAGACTGAATCAATTTTATTTCCAAGTCAAAAACGTAAACAATTTAACTAATAAATTAAACTATTCAGAAATCCTCTGTCAGTGTGCAAAAGTATTTTACTGTACAACTAACTTAATACTATTTTCTTGCAGTGATAACTAAAATAAAACTTTCAAAAGATATTTTATCACAATACGTTATAAAAAGGAGTTGAAAAAAGTGACGGTAGATGTTCTTCATTTTTTTATGCTACAATTCATCTTCATCTTAATATATTTGTTTTATGCAGTGTGGAATAAGTTGCGACAAAAATATCAAGATGAAGGTAAATATTAGCATAAAAATAAAAAAAATTGTTAATCATGATTTACAATCTTTCAGCTACTAAAAAAAAAAAAAGTTTCTTTGCAGTAAAGTGAATGGGGAAAAAATTTCTACCTCTAAAATACAGTTTGACTGACCAGTTTGTGAGTGTATACAAGTTTCCAACTATGACAAGTTATCATCCAGGTTTACATTGTCCACTCAAACAATTTCAAGTTGATATATTTTCTTTCTTATTGATAACACGAAGATTGTTATGATACGTTTATACTTTCCAAAACTTTTTACATTTTGAACTGCATATTCTTTATACTGCTAAAGTTCCAAAAATATTCCCATTAAATTACTCAAGACTATTATCAAAATCACAAATGGCAAGGGATAGCTGTATGTGTGTGTTGTGTATATATATATATATATATATATAGAGGGAAATACTGATATGCTGTATCAGAGAGATGGCTGTACCAATATGATCAATATGTATGTCTTTGAATCATGACTCTCTAACGGTGTCATGATATTCTTTTTTTGGACATCATAACCATAACCATAAAATCAGGGTTCAGTTCAACATTGTAATTGCATAATAAATTGTATGCCTACACTAAAGTATGATTTAACAGGTAAAAATCACCCAAATTTGTTTTATTCTCCAAGTTGGTTTATCCTGAAGATGCGGGTCTGAAAAAACTGCCTACTATGTGCCGTTTTTGCTAGATTATGAAAAGTTACATGCATACCAAACAAATGAATAAATAAATAATACATACATACATATATGTGTGTGTGTGTGTATATATATCAATTATATTACATTTATGAGGAAAACAGTCGGCTCATGCTCAACAAAAAAACATAAAATATATTATTAAAGCATCAAAATTTTTCAATTTATATGATATTGAAATATCGACAAGTAACGACAGTAAACACTATGAAATACATTATGTTTTGAATTTTGAAAAAATGTAATTAACAGGTCAATCGTTTCAAAATCAATTGACTAATTGGATGATAAAAATCCGTTATTAAATAGAAATGGACTGATGGTCATTTCGTATCATTTCGACTCTGAGGATTGCATAGACATAAAAGGCTGAGGATCTGTTAACCGTTTCCTTATGGATGTAATAATTAATAGCATTATTCACTTGATATTGAGTACTGTAATTAAATATAATCATCAACAGAAGAAAAAAGTAATCTGTTTCTTTTTGTGACCTTACAAATTACTAAAAGCAAATAGAGTTTGGTATCAATATTTCTCCTCTTCATAAGTAATGCCAGGTGTGTAATTCATATTCATGATATATCTGAGGGAAATACTGATATGCTAAGTTAGAATTTGCCAAAGCCAACACCAAGCACTTCAGAGAAGAGCGGAACAAACACACACACACACATACATATAATGATACCAACTGACACTCATTTTTGTTAACATTCAATACATCAAACCCTCCCAGATTTTTTTTTCTTTCTGTTTCCCAATTTGGTTGGAGTAATAAAGCAATAAATACGAAATAAAGCTATTTCCCGCCAAAACAAAATGCTTCCCTTCCCCACCTTTCTCCCGCCAATTCATGACTCAACAGAAATAAGGCTGCTGGCTGTTGCTTGTTGTAATTTCCAATGAACGTGGTTCATTTTTCATCTTGCACTCCTCAATACTTGCATGAGACTTTTTTCTTTTTTTTTTTTAACTTTTATTTCCATTGGAGTGATTTTTTTAATGGCTAAATACAAGAGTAGTATGGAAAGGATTTAGTCACCAGATTCATCTCTAGTTAAAATATTGCTCTTTCCATATTTTTGCTTATCACCTTTCATTTCCTTGAGTAATTTTTTTCCCCCCTCTGCCCTTTCACCACTTTCTTTCTCACCCGCACTGATAAAAGTCCCCGCAAACTCCAGTCACCTCTTTAAACACCGTTTGATTTCAGGTAGGAGGAGAAGTAGTAGAACTTGCCTTGAATACATAACAGGTTCTTTTAGAAAATGTATACAATACCTACTCATTAAGTAAATACGTACACACGTTTTGGAAAACCCCCCTTCTGTCTGTCTGTGTTGTATAATACTAAGTAGAAGTATTATTCTGTTTTTTTTGGGGTTTTTTTCCCCTAGTTATATTTGACGAATACCACCAAAGAAATAGCAGGCAGAGGGGAATGAAAACTAAGCTTTTCTGTCTCCCTCTCTATAGAGATGAAAAGAGAAAAAAAAACATAAGTTTTCTAACTATCCTTTGAAAAAAAAAAAAAAAAAAAAAAATAGTTACAGGAAATTTCTGCTATTAAGGAGTATCATATCACATGATGAAAGCGTGTGGATTTTCATTTTTTTCCTTAGTTGTGCCAATATTAGTCAATAAGAACTACTTGTGGATTTATTCGCTTGGTTCATGCATGTAGTAAACATTCGACCATCATTCAAGCTCCCCACTCCTTATACATACAAGTTTGTTGGGGGGGGTGTCTTTTGTTCATTTTTTGTTGTTGTTTTTTGTTTGATTGTTTTGGAGGGGGGTTGTCCCCCCCCCCCCCGCTCTATTTCTAATCCTATGCTAACTCCCAACTTTAACTACCACTTTTCAATAAGATCCCACACGTGATTCCTTTCTAGGTTCAACATCGCCCTCCTCTGCTACCCTCATCCCCATACTGTGACTCACACTTTAGTCATTGGAACATCCCACCTTCCGCTCACACACACACACACACACACAAACCACCGCTACAACAAATAAATGAAAAAAAAACAACAAAATAAACACAAGGGTCAAACGATCTTTCAAACCTCCACACAACTCACTCCCCATCATCATCATCACCCATTATTGACCTTTCCATCTAGCAAAAAAGGGTTTGGTCCGGTTGAGAAATGAATTGGTGTCTGAGAGTTTTGAGCTATTGTCATTAAGATCAATTTCAAATTGATCTTGAAATGTTTCTCAAATCGCCCAAGATGATACTTATAATATCTTATACACATGGTAAAAATATACAATTCAAAAGGTTTTGATTAAAGTAAACTGTGCAGCAGCGGTGTGATAATCACAAATAAGATTTGAGGTTCCATCCAAGTTACCCAAAGGATAGCAACGAAGAACTCTCCTCTCTCCAAAAGAGGCCTTCACCTTAACAGTCAGTTTAATATGTGAATAATTTATCTTTAGCTAGTCTATGGTTCCCTTATTAGCCTAATCAATCTACAAGAGCGAATCAATATGTCCACAGCTTGACACATTATTAGCTGAATTTTGATCTCGAGTTTTCACTGTATAATGTTTGATATAAGTGATTAATGTTCACTACTGAATTAAGAGCACTTACAAGGGAGATTATTTTGAAAACAAAAAAAAATATATTTGTTGCCTAAAATACATACAGTTTTCATGTACTCATCAATATATCAACATACATACATACAAAAGATTATGAGTTACAATTATCCTCAACACATCCACTGCCAAATGATAGTTATTTTCATTACTTTACATGTTAAGCGTGAATGTCAACTGATCTTCCTTTCTTTTTTTTTTTTTTTAATTTTGTTCACTACACACTGCTGTGACTAATACCTGCATTACAGTGATGCAATTTAGTTTCTGGGGAATCCCCTATGTTCTATACTTAACCTAAACTCACTTTCTAAATGTTGGTGCTTGATGTATTAAATGTAGATCATATATCATATCATTCGACAAAGAATAGATTGTTGAATTCCATCTCAAGGAAGGGCATTGGTTCCGACAAAGAGAATTAACAAAGAAACACTCAGAGAGCGCATACTCCTGTCAACGCCATTGTCAGGGGAAGTAATTGTGCATCAATCCAATCCAAAATTTTAATCACTTTATGGCCCATTTCCCAACCATCCACAAAATGCCATTGAAATTCAAAGAGACCTTTTGGGAATATCATTCAAATAGACAAGAACTTTTGGCAATATTACATGGCGTGAACATATAAACTATGACCTAGGGAGGAAATAGAACTAGGATCAACCCACAATTGAATCACTTCTTCCACAGCCTATTGTCCATCCCTCCAGAAAATTACATTGAAATTCATTGAGAACTTTCAGAGATATTGTGTGGATAGATATGAGCATAAACTTATGAAAAATTTTTTTCAAAGTTTAAAAAAATAAAATATCTCCTAATCCATAAAAATCCCTAGATCCACCCCATAATTAAATCACTTCTTTTGTAACCTATTACCAACTATTCCATAAAATTTAACTGATATTCATAGAGAACTTTTTGAGATATCAAGCGGACAGACATGAAATTTGGCAATATTATGAGGTGGACACATAACGAAGGAGAGGTAATTTTGAATGAATACACCCTAAAATTTAATTGGCAGTCTATTTTCCACCCTTCCACAAAATTTAATTGAAATTCATTGAGATATTGTGTGGACAGTCATGACCATATGCATTAATGTAAGAGGGGAAAAAAAGTGAAAAATATCTCAATCAAGAAAACATTTTCGGATCTGCCCCCCAAATTCAACCAACTCTTCCTGACCCCAAACTCATTTTTCCACAAAATTACATTGGAATTCAGAGTATTTTGGGAGATATCAAATGGACAACCAGACAGAAAGACAGACAAATGGACGGATGGAAAGATACCCTCATTAGTAATATGAAGATATTAGTTCCATAGCTTCCTACATGAACCAAAATCTATCTGACAGAGGCTATAGAGCAAATGAGCTGAGATATTGTCAAAAGCAACCAAGTCACAGACACCAATCAGAATAAACAATAAAACTTAGTCATGATGAGAACCTCATTACAGAAAATTGAAAAAAATTTCATGAACAAAAACAACAATAATGCAAGCACTCTTGAAAATAAGCAACTACTTGCTACACAATACTCATTAGGATAGAAATCAGCCAACTTCTGGTTCCAAGGTAGAAAAAATCATTTCTAGTTTTGCATAAGGAAAATCTTGCTCTTTTCTTTTGTTATCTTGACTGCAATTCTGTTTAGTTTGTCAGTATAGGACAGCCAATTCATAAGTTTTAGTCATTTAATTGATTTTTCATAAGTTTTTTTCTTCTTCATAAACTTAGAGCAGACAAACACTAAGCAGCTATGGTTCAATTATAAGCTAAACCACCAATATAATTGTAATAATTTTTGTATTGTTATTAAGAAAAAAGACGAAGAAAATTTTCATCAAAAAACTATTTGAATACGAAGATTATTACAGTAGAATTGAGTTACAAGTTTCAAATGCTTTTATTAACATCTCACTGTGTTGTCAAAAATAAAAAGTCCATTGTTAGCTACTACTTCTACTACCTTTCCAACTTTTAAGATAGACTGCGTGTTTCTGTTTGAAGTTAGTAATTTTAGAAAATTATCATCTTCAACTGGAGTTATTATTTCAAGAAAGTAATCAATGAAAACATGGTATCTCTATGATTTATACAACGCATAAATATGAAGGTATAAGAAATTTGAGTAATAGCTGCTGTACAGAGATCATACTGAAATGTGAAATATTTCATGTATTATCTGGCTTTATAGCAAATGAAAAAAAAAAAAGTTACTGATTTATGTTCATCTTTTTTTGAATTAAGGACTCTTTTATAATAT
This sequence comes from Thysanoteuthis rhombus, assembly GCA_963457665.1. Taxonomy (NCBI): domain Eukaryota; kingdom Metazoa; phylum Mollusca; class Cephalopoda; order Oegopsida; family Thysanoteuthidae; genus Thysanoteuthis; species Thysanoteuthis major. The sequence goes on along the minus strand of OY735209.1, from coordinate 33,939,716 downwards.
ATACTAGAGCCCCACACTAGCTTATAATTGAACTATAGTTATTTAGTGCTAGTTCACTCAAAACTTCTCAGGGAAAAGAATGTACGAAAAATCAATAAAATGACTAAAACTTATGAATATTTCTTATTCAGTATAAACTGACTGTCTTATACAGATTAACCATGTAAAATTGCTTTCAAAACAAAATGCTTATCATCATCATCAGCCATTATAAGTCCATTGCTGGATGAAGGTCTTTCCCATTTCCTTTAGTAATGACTGCGATTGCACTAACCTCTATGCCTTACCGACAAACCTTTCTACACCACGATAACTTGAATAGTGTGGTTGTGATTAGTGTAGGTTTTGATGAAGTATGATTAATTAATGTAACTAAGTATAAGCTGAAAATAAAAATACATTGAATTATTATAAAACTTAGAGTAGTTTTGAACACTTTTGTGTGCATGGTCCACTAATGAGAGAACCTTTTTCAAGATTTCAAGATAGAAATGAAATGTATTTCTTTTGGGCCATCTCATATGAGAATGAATTAAAATATAAGACTGAGAAGACGTAGACAACATTCTACTTGAATTCTTCCAACACAATGTATACTCCATTTTCTTTTCCCCTTTTAAACAGCACATTTGCATGTATTCCTCAACCAAGTTTATTCTCAACTCAGATCTCACATGAAAGAGAGAGTGATGGGGGGAGGGGGGTAAAAAGATTTAGAAAATTACCTAACCACTCACTCTGACCAAAATATCTCATAAGCAGCAGAAATCAGTAATAAAGGTAGAGGCTTATGTATGCCTCGTGATCTGACCCTAAGAGCATTGTTATGCATGTTAAAATGTTGGCCTAATCATCTGCAGGAGGGAGGAGGTGTCAAAATGTTGAGTAAGAAACATACAATCATACTTTGAGCAATCTGAGTCAATAAGTACAACTAGAAATACGTGCACATATCACGTACATGTATATATATATATATATATATACATTCATCAGTAGGCTACAGACTTACTGATGTAAGTTTTACACAACAAATACTTTTTTTTTTCAATATAATCTCCTTCCTTTTTAATGCACTCAAACCAACTCTCCACTATTAATCACACTGATCAAATCATTGCAGATCAAAATTCAGCTAACAACTATGCCTACCTTAATATATATCTAAAGCAGTGAGATGTCCGAGTGTTTGTCTGTCACACTATTAAAAAAGTACCTGAACATGGGTGCAGTCCAACCAAATTTGGCATGCCTTCCCAACTGACCTGGAAGTGTTTAAAACAAAAAGTTATGAGGAAAATATTTCTAAAAAGTTCTGAAGGGGGGGTTTCTATTTACAATGTAACTGCAATACTGAAGTGGAACCTACTTTCCACACATATACATATCTCCTAATTTTATATGTTTAAGGGCTTTGAAGTGAGGGGAACCCTTATAAGGTATAAAAAGTGATAAGGACTCTTCCCTAAACTAAAATTTAATTAAAAAGCTTAAAGAAAAAAAGCATTTTCAAACGCTGCAAGAGGAGGATTCTATTTCTAATGTAACTATAATACAAATCTAAACTCTCACTTTCCGTTCGAAACACACACACACACACACATATATATATATAATGTATGAAAATTCATGTGCACTTACATACATAAATATAGATATACGCACACACCCACATACTGAGCATCCACTAAAATGTATACACATTTCATTCATAGCAGTCATGGTTAAAAACTTATAGGAAAATTCCTAAAAAAAAGATCGACAGGATTTTCTATGCAATGTATGGATAAATTACAGAATCAAAGATTTTAGTACAAATGTATTTATTGGGATGACATTGACTTGCAAATATTAAGCTAAGAGCTTCCGTTTTTTTCTAATATTTGTAATTATTTGAGTCACTCATGTTTCTTTTTTGGGAAGGAGGAGGGGGTTGCACTACTTTAATCCAATGGTCTGCTTTCCCACATTTTCCAACAATTGACAATGTGTTTTTAATTTTGAAAACACTCTGCATATGTGCATACTACTACATAGATTAATGCAACAGATAACCAGGATGATTGTGAAATTTTTGAAGAAAAAAAAAAAAATCATGAAATTTATAAGATGGTCACCAGTCAACCAGGTCTAATGATTCCCAAATAAAACGCGTTTGAACAAACAGAGTAGAAAAACATTTAAGGTGACATTTCAAACTTAGTAGACGGCCAACAGCATCTGAAGAATTTGGAAGCCATCTATAAAATTCCTTTCCATTGGTCAGACTGATAGACTTTCAGTATATCATTGAGCACACCAGATAATACAAAAGACTGTAAAGAAACCTACTGTTGTGATTTTTAGTGATTAGGGTAGATTTTTTTCATAACCAACTAATTAAGCAATTAACTTAGGCGCTATCTTGAATATAATAACTTTTCTGCGTTCAGACTTTGGTAGAATGCTGATACATTATCAAACATACTTGACATTACAAGAAACCTTTGAAAAAATTGTCTAGGGTAAATAATGTCCAAGTAATGGGCATTTCAAAGATTAGACAGCCATCTTGAGCATAATCTCTAGATTTATACCTTTTCCAGTGGTCCGACTGTGGTATACTATGTTTTCGAGCACACCTGATAACAAAAAAAAAAACATTGAAAAACTTTTTTTTTAGAGGGTTGAGGCATTTTTTTATGAATGCACCTGGCTACGTAAAAAATATGAGAAATCACTGCAAATGATGACATAAATTCCAGTCTATGAATTACCCATTGATTTGTTGAAAAAAAAGACAACACGTCTCCTCCCCATCTGCTGTACACCTACTTTGATATTTCAGCAAAAAATTGCTTTTGTGATCTCAAAAGTATCGACTAATGAATGGGCATTCCCAACTTGGTTGGAAATGTCACCTTAGATGTTTTTCTACAGTGATTCCCAAATTGAACATGTTTGAACACAAGACCCGGTTGACTGGCACCCATCATGAATGTCACCTCTCGTGGTCTTCAGAGGTAAAATCTGACTTCCTTTCATATCCAAAAATTTATGGTAGTAGCTGTGTTAGGAATTTCATGCTTTTTTTTCATAATGCACACAGTTGATCATAATTTGAGGGCTCATCTGCAATACTAGATGTACTATATTTGCGTATAATGGAAAAAATTTTGAACATAAGAGATAGGGGGGGGTGTCACATTATAAGTATCATTTTGACAATTTTGTTCACTCAAAGAAACATGTACCTACCATGGTCCAATTTCATCCACCTCATAACAAAGAAAGAAAGCTTAGCTGTTCCTCTATGATTTATTTCACTATTGATGTACAAAATTAATTATCTTGCCTTGCATTTGGATTGGACCAAGTATTGTAACTGATTCTGTTAGCCAACTAGAGTATTGGTTTAGCATCTTACAACTACAACATAAAAAAATTCAAGATGATAATAGAGGTTGAAAAGACTACACAAACATTTCACCAAGAGTGGAACTGTTTCCAAGTCTGTCTCAGGTTATCCTAAAAAAAATTCATATATATTTTTCTATCATGATTAAAAAACTGTTTTGAAGGTTGTTTAGTTTAGAAACTAAAGAACACATTTTACATGTTTTTAATGACAAATTCTCAAAATGAAATGAACTAAAAACAAACCCCCCTTTTTGTTAAATGTTCATTAATTGGTGAAGCAAAGTGAGAGAGAGAAAAAAAAGCTTTATATAGCAGTGGCAACTCCCTGCTCAAGTAGAGAAAGCTCTATCAAATTAAAGATAAGTTCCTTTAGAAAGGGTCCCCTTTTCTCTTCATTAAGCAAATGGTGTCAGTTAACAACAAGTACCATCTGGTGATAAGAGGATATCATGATTTCTTATAGTATGAGATGTTCAAGTAATTTTTCTTTTTATTCTTTTTATTTATTTTATATCTAACATACCACCACCCACCCTGCACAAGAAAACAGCAGTGCCTAAGGCAGTTTTATTCTCATGAGCAGCTCAAGAAAGATGAGATATCTGATGGCTTATACAAGATTTAAAACAGTTGTCATCCTTCTTAAAGTTGAAGCAGTTCAACATGAGTGGAAATGAATGATTGAGATTTCTATTTCATGTGAATTTCTAAATAACATGTTAAACAGCCTCCAGAGCAGCTCAGAGAATTATTTCAGTTTGTAAAGATGTTCCTAGAAGTCAGATAATAATTGCAGTTGCATTTTATAATAATTATAAAACAATGATCACAGTTGCAGTGCAGTATTGCTATCCATTCACTTACAACTATTCCTATGCTTTGCCTTAGTCATTTTCTGAACTACCAAAGTGATTATTTCTAGTAGTAGTTGAGAAGAAATGGCTTCGATCAGTAAGCATCAAATATTGGATTTTTTTTTTTCACTTGAAATTAGTTTAAGAAAGTTTCAGCACTCAATATGTATGCTATACATTGAAAATAATGATGGGAAAAAAGGGATTGTCAGCAGCCATGAATTAAGACTAGCATTACTGACAAAAAAGTTATAGTCACAATAATGAAAGTATGTAACCACTACCCACAAATAAAGACATGTCATGTTTGTAAGATACCTTCATAAGAGAGGTGGCAAAAAGAAAGATGTGCCTGACTAGCAGGCAGGGTAGCTACTTTAACACAGGACTGGAGAAAAAAAGGAGGAAAGCTGCCAATGTTTGCAAAGTGAAAACAAAGGGAAGGAGGAAGGTAAGTGTTAGATAAGAGTTACCAAACTAGCAATTGTTTGTCTGGATCTGGATAATTTCTTTTCCTATTTGGCCAATAAACATCTATGATAGCCAATTAAATCTGATAAATGTACTGTAAAATTCTTATTATTAGTTCTGGAATCTTTGTAAATAGTTATTTTTGATAAGTTAGCGGGAAATAAGAAAATCTGATTTTGGTCATTTTTAGAGACAGTTTTAGCAATGAAGAACAAATCATACTTGGCAGCACTGGATGGGATAGGAAGGGTGATTTTCCTATTCTGTGTCAAATTTTGAGGACGATATAGTTGAGCATTAAACTTTTTTCTACATTTAATATTTTTTTTAAACTGTAGAATTCCAACAGTTTACTGCTAATTGCTAAGAGCTGCAAGACACCTGACTTCAGATTAAAGAGGTTTCCTGCAGGTTATAAGACAAAAACAAAATGGTTTTGCAAAATACCTCAGAGTATGGAATATTGCTTTTGAAGTTTCAGGTCATTCTTGAGCCAGATACAGCACTGGTTAACCTCCATCTGGCATGCCAAGATCCAAAAATTGAAAAGAATTTACATAACAATTATGTGGAAGTCAATAAAACTGTTCATATGTCCACCACAACTATAAAGGACAATATCATCCTGATCTATTTTTTTTTTATTCGATTCAGCACTATCAACCATCATTCATTTTTAAGTAGTTTTGAACAACTGTAGCCATCAAAGGTGGCAAAGGGTTCAATCCCTTTTTATGTGTGTGTATTTGTGAGCTCCAGCCATACCATTTTTTCTAGAGACAACTTGAAAATTGGGATCAGTGCTCCACTATACCCATTCTAAAAATTTTTTTTCTTTAAATTGGGTAAAAAAAGCTTTTTTGACCTTGCAGGGGTCTTATTCTGACGGTTTTATTAATAACATAGATTCTCCAGAATGTAGATGTTTCTTTAATTCTTTTTTAGATGTTTTCCAGTAGAAAATGCCAGGGATGCCATGACTACAATTTACTCTAACTCAGCCAACACAGAAGGGGCGGGGGGGGGGGACAAAATTATTCATTTTCAATTCATATTGCCTATCTAAAAGACCCAGAATTACACACAAACAATATCCAAAGATTAGGTAATCACTTGAGGAATTCATTCCTTTAAATATCCAAGAAAACAAATTATTGAGATGGATTGCTGATTTTGATTGAGATTAAATGATAAATTATCAAGAAATGCTCAAGAATTATTTAGTCAGTTGGTGGTGGTTATAAAGAACAAATTTTGATTAGAATACAAAATTCTCAAAATAATTTTTAAAGAAAAACGTTGCCACCAATGAGGATATTACCAGTTAATATTTAAGCATTTCCTTTATATAAAATTTTCAAGGAGATGCTTTTCCAGTGTCAACATTCGTGCATTTTGCAAATAGATAATTGAAGTAATATCTCATAGATATTACTACGGTTCACATTTCTTTGAAATTTATTTCGCGAAAAAGTGAATACGAAAACCCCTTTGACACCAGAATACGAAGTGTAAACAGTGACACATGAATACTGCGGGGGAATTTACCTAAAACTACTTATACAACTCATGTGAGCTATACTGTCAGAATATTCCCACAAAGGGTTGGTCAATCCCCATAGCTAGCTCAGGCATCTTTCAAAAGAAGGAAACTCTTGTCAAACCCATGATCTTGGGGCCTTGACACTTCAGTGGACCATAGAATGCAAACCCTTGTTTTAAAGGGTGAGATCAGACATGCATTCTATTTAATCACTGTCCCAACACAGCAATATTTGACACAAAGTCGGGCTTAACGTGGGAAAAATAGGAGCAACCCTTCCAAAAATGGCTCCAGCCGACACGACTTCGATTGCCAAGCGACCGTAGAAGCTAAAGCAACCTCTGTCACGAAAGCATCCACCAGGAGACCTACTCCTTTAAGTGTAATGGAGCAGTGCTGCTCCGGGGAAACTGACCCCCCGCAGCTGGGCCGAGTAATAATAGGAGAGCCGAAGGACGAGTCCAAAGGTCTCCAATGCGCATAGCAAAGCGCAGCCTCAGTAAAACCTCATTGGCTAACGCTTGCACTGGCACACTCAGTCTTCGATGTCAACCTCAACCCAATCTCCAGCCCATTCGACGGGCAAGTGTCAGTGCCAACTCCTCGGGCTATGCCGTGGAACAGATACTACACTTTGATGCCGAAGGAAAGGCCTGAAAAAGCTCAAGTTGAGCAGAAGTAGGATGGTTCATATTGTACAAAATTTTGTTGAAATTGAACTAGGAATGTTAGATAGAAAGGCTAACCTTACCATACATACAATGAATCTTACATAGACCATACTTTACAAATATTTTTGACAGTACACATAATTATAGATAATGAAATTATCTATAATTATGAAAGGAAGGAAAAATGCAGAGTTTTAAAGCAATTAATAAAGATTAGAGGATAAGGACATTTTAGCCGAGGACAATTTGACAATTTTTATCCCCAAATAAGAACTCTACTGAGTCACCTTCAAGTGAAACTGTGGTGAGTGATGATGGGCATGGTGTAGGAGTGGAGGGTTTTCAGGAAGCAAAGAAGAAATTATCATGTGATAGCCATGATATCATGAGTAATTTGTGTCCCAAAGAGCATTCATAGCCCCCACCCTCATTCACTCCCAACCTTTCCCAAGCAATCCTGAATGTACACATGTTACTCTATAAACAAAAAGGAACCTGTTTTTAATTTCATTCTATTTCATTTTAGCGCTGAAAAAAAAAAAAAAAGAAAAAGAAAAAGAGAAGAGAGAGAGAGAGAGAGGAAAATAACCAGAATAATTTAGGGGAATATTGCATAAACACTACTCAAATTAATTAAAAAATAAATGAAAATAATTTTTCAGCTCGTTCATTATTGGAAATTAACTTTTATATATACATGTGTGTGTGTGTGTTTGGAAATAGGCTTTCGTGGTTTCTGTCTCAGTGTGGGAGTACCAGATCTATGTAGATGCAGCCTCTGTTCGACCATCTCTGTTGATTATGAGTCTGGGTGAGTATATAGAGGCAAAATTATCAACAAAACCTTGGCATCCAACTCCAATAGTCACTCAGAGTTCTTACAAGTCTTCAAACTTTCCCAGAGGGCTAGGGACCAACACAAAGTAGAGCGCACAAACACTCTGGTCCTAGGCAGAGGGGCTGATTCATGAATAAATAATCAGGTCATTTTTAAAGAGTACTATGCCAGCAAAAAAATGAATTATACGAATGACTGAAATTTGAATATTTCTAATGAAGTATGTTCTGTAAATAGCAAAATAGCAAGTGCATTATGAAAAAACTTTTCTTGAAAAAATTTTAAAAGATTGAACCTCTGATTTTGTAAATCACCGGTTATTTCATATCTGTATTTGAAGCACTAACATGATAAACACTTGAACCAATAGCAAAAGTAGAGAGCTTAGAGGAAGAGGGAAAAGTTCTACATCTGGTGCTGAATCATTTGTTCTCAATCCAAGGATTGCCAATTTCAACAAGTGGAAAATAAGCATGCTACCAATGTTTTAACATCATCAAAATTTATGAAAAATAAAATCAGGATACAATAAATCTTTTTTGAAATTCACAAAAACTCAATCACCAGCCAGTGTCAGCAACATCATAAGCAATTAGTCCAATCATAAAACAGCTGACTTATGTGTGCCTATGAGCACATGTTACAATGTTATTCATAATACTGGCTGAACAGGCCACTTTCACAGGGTTAAGAGTTTGCACATTAGCTTTTCATTCAACTCAAATAAAACAAGTTTGCAACCTGTCTAGTTTTAAATGACTTATCAAACTTCGCTTAAAGTGTTGGAGGAAGGAGTTGACTTTGCCCCCCCCCCCTCCCGTAACAAGAACAAGAAAAATCCTCACCTAAATTAGGGGAGTTAACTCATCAGTTTGTCTTTCCTGTCATGTTCAACCAAACCTATATATAAAATCAACATTTCTCTACAGTGATTTGAAATTGCAATCGAATGATCAATAGAGGACTCTCTTACCGACTGAACCAAACTGACAAGTCTTACATATCTAGGAAAATTTATACCTGTAAGAGTTGATATATAATAATCAAGGAAAAGGCAAAGATTACGGTGAATCTTTTACAAAAATATACTGCTTTTGATGAAATTGTTCAAAATTAACAATAATGGGGTTGAGGGTAGATTCTTTTCTAATCAAGCATATGAAAATTTATGAATGGCTGAGCAACTATTACACAGTAACTAATAACTTTTATTTTTTTGTATTCAAAATACATGAATTACTTCTACATATTAATGTTATATTTATACATATTAATGCTTTGTTTTATATACTGCAACGTTATATTTTCAAATTCCAAACATACACTGTAGAATCCTAGTTACATGACCTCTAAATTTGTATTTGTTTTTAATGCTTGTAAAATCTGCATTTACAGGAAGTCTTTAAAATCATTAAAATTGTCAACATTGGTTTCTTCCATTTTCAAGTTTGGCTGGCTTTGTATGTGCTGGTTTCTATTGAGTAAATAACTAGACCTGATGGTTATTAAATCTGAATAAACTGCCTCTTAACCACTACTACCACCCTTCACATACCATTCCTCAAAGGGTGGCCTACCATATGCTTATTTTCATTGTAGTAAGTCCAATGGACAAGGCTTGTTTTGTCAAGTTTTTTGCTCAAGTGACTGGGAGACAGAACACCCACCCACCCCTATATACCACCAAACACACAGCAAAACTTCCATAAGTAAGAGAGGCTTGTAGTGACAGCAGAAAAAAAAACTTTGGGAACAAGGAGTGGATATGACAGGGAGACACAGAACTAAATTGTCAACTTATGATAAGAGTATTGATTTCTACCAGGGGTGGATGCTGTAAATGGAGTCTTGAAATGGCAGGGGCACTCATCCTCCTCCCACCTCAATTCCATTTCTAGTGAGTGAGAAAGGGCACTTAGAAGGATAGGTCCATTTTTAGAAGAAAAGATATCTTTGTAAAGAAGACAAACACTTCTATTTACACAAAACTTACCATTAATATCAAGGACCAAACCATTAGAATTACCTACCCCTAAACTCAGTCAAATCGATCAGGAAATACCGATATATACCCATATAAAGTGTGTGAAACCACATTTATATTACCACACATCATGTACCCGATAAACATCATTGTACATGTGTACTTACATAATACAAACATATATACAAATTATTTGTCTGAAGCATTACCAATCATTAGATGTGATGAAAAGCAACTAAAATTGAGATGGAAGAATTCCTCTTAATGACAATCCCTACATAAGGATACCCAAAACTGCTGCTGATATGAGATGAGATGTCTGCTCAATCTTCTCCCTTTCCATGTGGGTTTTGTATTCTTGATTAATTCAACCAAGTATCAACAGATTGTGGATAAAACTCAATTGATAATAACTGACCGTATGATAAATCTTGTTTACAATCGATATTTTTTGAAACCGTATCAAATTATCCGGCATTTCACATAAAATACATGCAAATGAGCCATGTTTATCATACTTATAGTACCAAAAACAACTATCAGTCCCTCTCCTTTCCCACCTACTTATCAAACTACCCAACTTTTTTCCTTCCTACTGTTTTTCACTTATAGTATCAGTAGCTGTTATCAGCTGGGCTTCTTCTTGTACAAATATGGTGACCAGTTAGTGAACAATGGGTCAATGCTAGGAAAGATCATCTTTCTTGGAATAGCAAACAAGTGTCACTGATCAGGCACTTGGAAAAAAAATATCAGTCAGCAACCCTATTCTCTAAATACTGTTCTAAACAAAATGGTATCAGTGAGACTTTAACACATTTAAAACATGTAATTGGGAGGAATTAAGGACACTGATGCTGTAATTTTATGAAAAGGTAGTAGTGTATTGGTTAATTAAACAACAGGTTCAGTTACCAAAATGTAAATTCAAGTTGGAATAATAACGTTTTTTGTTTGTTTTTTAAATAAATAAATGAAACATTATCATTATCATCATCATCATCATCATAATAATGATAATAACAGACATGTGTCACACTTGAAAAATCAGTAGCAACCCCTCTCTCATCCTACCCTCTCATTTAACTACCTAATTTTTTTTCCACCTCTCCCTTCCTACCGAATTATAGCATCAGTAGCAATAATCAGCTGAGCCTGTTGGAATAGTAATTATTTTTTTTAGATACATTGAATAGAATCCACAAGAGACTAAATGATGCACATGCTCCAAGAAATTTGAGACATAAGCAGGTAGTAACACATACATACACACACAAAAAAATTTTAATTGAAATAAAAATAGCTAGCTGTGCAAGAAAGAGCAAAACTGAAATTAACCACCTGACTATAACATTAAAAATTTGAAAAATAACCCCTAACCCCAATTGGATGTGACACCAGCCTCAGGAACATCAATAAAGTTATAGATATGGTTGTTTTCATTATCAGATGACCAATAGTTCAGAAGCAAAGTTTTGTGTGTATGCATGTGTGTGTGGCACTCAAGAGAATAGACAACTCATGATAACTTTTGCACCATTTTTCACAGTACACTGATAATAAAGTGATGGGGATGGGGATGGGGATTTCAACCCACCCAATCCCACTTCCAAATAATGGATAATAAAGACAATACAATAGAAATAGAAAACCATTTTTTTATAGTTAGAGAAAGATCACAACAAAAAAACAGCTACCCATGCACACGAGAATGCCTCCTCTTTCATAGTTATTGGCAAAATTCAAGATCCCACACTCTCAATTCATAAGTTCAATATAATAAACACAATTGTTTTTATTCTACACTGCAATTAAATTAGAAAATACAATCTCTACACTGAACTATACAAGATAAACCCTTTTTTTTTTTCCTTTTTGCAAGCAGCTGTCAGACATGTGTTTAAGTTTCAATTTATCAAGATAGCTTAAAAGTGGTTTCTTCTTAATGGTCACACCCTCTGAAGTGTATTAACTTCTCAACACAATTAAAGCACTAAGCAGAGGCTCTGTGTACCAAGTCTTCAAGGTACACTCTGTAATATACTTCACAGAATCATTAAGCCAATTGAGAGCCATAATGATAGACACCTTACAATTTTCTTTATGGTGAATGATCAAACTAATTAAAAGGAAACTAATGAACACTTATGAAAACCAAGCCACCTGCAGTTGACAGACCCAACAAATAATTGGCACCCTGAAAAGAACTGCCCCTATAAATAGAAAACAAAAATGCACCAGATTTTCATCCTGAACTCCAAGAAAATAGAAGCAACTTAAATATGGGTAGGGGTCACAAAAATAATGTATTTGCCAGTCTGTCATATACGATATATAAGAACATTTTGTCTTACAACTGCATTTATTTTCTAAGAGGAAAGAGCTTTCAAGTACATAATATATTTATTGTACAATTCATGCCTTTGGAATTCATAACATAAATAAAAGTTTTAAAAGGGAAGTATACCATCCAATCCCCATTCAAATGTCTACAAAGATGTGAAACAGCCAACAGTTGGACAAGCATATGGACCCCTTGGGGGCCCCTGGCATATTTGAAAGAGGCAATTGACTGAAATAATGGATTTCTATCTGTTTTTGTTCGTATCCCTAGTGTTTGAGCTGCGAAGAGCTCTTAACTGTTCTTCTCGTGGCCCAAAAGGGGTTGAGAATAGCTGATGTAAAGAATAATTAGGTCATTCAAGTTTCATACAATTAATTGTGGCTAGAAAAATTAATTATCCTGCTTGATTAGTGCTTTCAAATGCTCCCCTAATTCTAGAAGAAATCATTTTGAATTATCTATTATTGAGACTCAAAGTCATGAGGATATAATCATGCAATTAACTAAGATTGATAAACTCAGAAACAATTGATTTATCATTGCAACCCAAGGCCAAACACATTAGCCATGAAAGATAAGGGGAGAACTTTTCATCTGTATCTATCCTATGATCACTCTCCATTAAAACAGCTAAAACAAAATTGTGATAATCATCTGGACCACAGCTTTCAAAAATAAATCAAGATTCACAACAATAACCCCTTGATTCAGTAGAGCTTACAGCCCTCTCCTTCCCTACTCAGAGCCTTTTGTCTTCAAGGCACCCTCCCATCATTCACACTTTGTAACTTCTCATTGTGTACCATTAAGTTTGCCGGCTGGATAAAAATGGGCATTGTTTCTCTGCTTGGCAAAAACACTGGATTCATTTGCTATTAAAAAAACAACTCTTTTTTATTATGTAACGAGCATATGAGAAGACAATAAAACCAACATACCCGGGACCTTAGTAAAATTATCAGGCAGGGCAAAAACCATGAATATGATCCCTCGACTTTTTTCAAAACACGTGCATGTCCAAGTTCACATCTGTGTCCAAATATAGGCTTCAAAAGCAGAATTTTATAAAAAAAACTATGCCAGTTCCATCTTTGTATACAAAATTATAATAGAACACAATAAGATGACCTTGTACCTTACAAGTGATAGTAAATAATGAGTCAATCAATATTGCATAAAATTCTTAGATCTACAACCTTTGGGAAGAGAGCTTTACAGATTTTAAAATGGCCATACATGGCATCCTATCAGGAATATATCAGGGTAGCATCTATTAAGCAAAAAAGAAAAAAAAAAATTGTAATTCTAAAAATTCACATTGAATAAGATAATTAGAACCTCAAGTAATATTATCATAATTTATTTGCCTACGGCAGAATTCTAATAAAGTTAGCCTCGACATCGACACAGACATTTTTATAAGTAATGTTATTTTTGGATTTTCAGGATAATTTTCTGTGCAAGAAATTACCCATGAGCAAGAAAATAGAGATCTCATTGCAGCGCCAACATCATAACTGTTTCAACCCCTAATTCCCATCTTTGCTTATTCACGGTCTATATCTTTGTTTCTTACAACGCTTCAGTTCTATATCAAGAAATTTGAGGTTGAAACAGTTATTTGTGCATTAGCATTACCAGCAATTGATTAGCTCAATGGTAAGAGCAACGCTACATTGAAGTTAGCAGGTTCTATTCCTGCAGCAACCCCATTTTCCTCAAATGTTTATTCTAGGCCAAATGACATATAAACAGTTGCATGACAGGTCATTTTAAATAAAAGTTTCAATATAATGTAACACAATTTATGATCATATATGAAATATTATCAATATTTCAGTTTCATCACTCAAGGAACAAGCTGGATGGCAACTGTAAATAGGATGCTGACTTCTGGAAAGACAGCAAAATTACCCCCAGGATAACCGAGACAAGCAGGAGCACCCTTCACGGATAGATTCACAGTTAATAACCCTGGCTAACAACCAACGGACTATGAGTGCAGCCTGCATAAGTGACAAGGCATGCAACCTTTAAGGTTGGAAAATCCAGACCAGACCCAGATGGGTTACTTAGAAAAAGTGCAAGTGAAACAACGCACAGAACCAATTATGGCACCTGGTGAGACGGAGGAGGAGCTCAGCCAGGAGACACCCCACAGTGCCAAGAACCTTCAAGCACCACAAGCTATTTGCTATAGCAGACCAACAGAGAACTGACGGGTATTGTGGCTTGATGTAAAAAAAAAAGGGGGGGGTCTGAGTGGCTCCAGTTCGGTGAGGATGTAGACACAGCCCTTAAAAAAACTAAAGGGGATATAGATCAAAGTCTCCAGATAATGATCACACTCATCATAAGCATTGCTTCGGAATGATTTGGCATCAAGAAGCTACAAACAGACAGCTGCACTGGAAAATCAAACCCAAAATGAAGTGAGGCCAAGCTCAGTCAACTCAGAAGGAAGTTGCAGTCACTTAGAAACCAGTATAAAAGAGCATGTGAGGAAGAGAAGGCTTTGGGAATGGTGAAAAAAGGCTTGTCAGCCTTCCGCATGCTGAGTTGCACTGGAAAAAGTGGGAGGAGAAGGCCCACAAAAGAAGTGCCTTCATTGCTAATCCATATGGATTTGTGAAGAATTTGCTGGGGACATCTATCATGCTCTGAGGAGGAAATCAACTGCCACATTTGAAAGACTTGCAGTGGAAATCAGAGGTAAAAACCTTGGCCATTGCACAGAACTTGTATTCCCATAAGAACCTGGCACTATGCTCAAGATGAGCAGTCCCCGCCCCAAGTGGAGCTGTACAAAAGCCGTACAAAATCTTTAAAAGGTGTCCCAGACTTCTTGAGTGCCTCAGGAGAGTGTACAGGCTAATCTGGAGAAGGGGAAGAGGGAGGCTGCTGTGGCAGTGGAGAAAGGTGCTAGGGTTCCAGAAGAGAAGAATGCAAGCAACATCAAGCAGTTCAGTACCATCTCACTCCTCAATTATATTTTTCAAGATCATTTCAAATCACTAAATGAAATTTCTCCAAAAAAAAAAAAAAAAAAAAAAAAAAACACACCTACATTGACACTCCAATGCTGAAGGGAGGAGTTCCTGGTATTCCATGATGTATGGAACAAATCAGCATAGTGAACCAGCTTATAAAAAAGGCGCAAGAAAATGAGACAGACCTGGCAATGCTATGGCTAGATCTAGCTAATGCTCATGAGTCAGTCCCACACAAGTTGATGAAATTGACCCTGTCAAGATACCATGTCCCAAAGAAAATTCAGGACATCATTCTCGATTACTACAACAACTTCAGTCTGAGGGTGTCCTGTTGAAACTCAAAATCAGCATGGCATCAGCTCGAAAAGGGCATTATTACGGGTTGCACTATTTCTGTGGCATTATTTGTATTAGCCATGAATAAGCTGATGAAGTCTGCGGAGGTTGAGTACAAAGGGCCAAGGTCTAAATTCGGCAGGAGACAACCTAAAATTAGAGCATTCATAGATGACCTGACCGTCACAACACCATTAGTGAATGGATGCAGGTGGCTCCTTCATGGTCTCAGAAGGATCATCACATAGGCTAGCTTTAAGACACGGGAGTCCAGATCTCTAGTCCTTAGAAAAGGCAGAGTTCAGTTTTTCATAGGGAAGCACCTAAATTCCATCCCTGACAGAAAAGCCAGACAGGAGGCTCGGAAAGGTTCCACTAGCAATTCAAGAGACTCTGAGGGTTGTCAAACAGTCATGAATGACCTAATCAGGACTTCCTGTTAAATTTAAGGCATTGATCTACTAGCATGGAACCCTGCCATATCTCATCTGGCCACTCCTAATCTACAAAGTTCCAATTACATTTGTGAACAGCCTTGGAAGGAAGGTCAACCAGTTCCTGCGCAGGAGGCTGGGTCTGCCACAGAGCACAAGCAGCATCGTCCTTTATGGGTACAACACTACAGCTTCCTTTCAGTAATGTGGTAGAGGAGTTCAAGGTAACCAGAGTCAGGGAGGTCCAGCTCTACTGGGATTTCTCATACCAAGGTCTCCTCGGCAGGTACAGAAATTAGAACAGGAAGGAAATGGTGTGTGCAAGAGGTGGTTCGGCTGGATGAGGCAAGATTGTAGCACAAAATCCTGTAGGGTATCATAGCAATAGGTTGGGCGGGGTTTGGCAGCAATACAAAACCTTGCTATAGTAAGGCCCGATGGGAGAACAAGAGAAAAATGAACCAGCAGGAAATACATGTAAAGGAGAAAAAGGCCCACTACATGAAAATGGTTGGAATGGAATCTTTCAGAAAAAAAGGATCCTCAGTTGTTGCCCGAAAGCCTTGGGGGATGGGCAGTATTTTTGGTGACCTGATAGTTGTGGTAGTGGCAAAGACAATCTAAGCTGGAATCAACCGCAGCAGGTATCAGAACCCAGCAAGACGGCCCATAACATTTGTTAGAGCAGGAGAAAAACCCAAATCCCAATACAAAACTCAGGGTGGACTGCTCACAACAGCTAAAGATTGGAACTGCCAGGTCAACTTGAGTTGACAATCAAAGTTACCAGAAGCCATCATGTCAACCTGACTCACACCAGACATGGTTTTGATGGCAGTAGTGACAAAGCAGGTGGTTTTAGTAGTGTTTACTGTCACCTGGGAGGACCGCATAGAGGAGGCTCAAGAAAGAAAAATAGCCAAGTATGAAGGACTGGCAGGTGAGTGCTGGAGAAAAGGGTGGAAAGCCCGCTGCAGGTCGATCTCTTCACTGGATCCAAAGACTACTAGGGATATGTGAACAGCAGGGAAGAAGAGCAATCAGAAAAATCCTGCTCGCAGCTGCTGAGAGAGCTCCACAATGACTTTGGTTGAGAGGGGGGGAGACAAGTGATATAACAAGCCAACTGGACACAAGTCGGGGCTTGATGAACCTAGGCTGGATCACCAGGTTGAGGTGTATATTGATTAAGACCCAAACAACTGAAGACCCCAGGTTTCATCATTGATGATATGCACAGGTTGCACTAAATAGTGTACAGTATATGTTTTTATAAATTTGTTGGTTCTCCATCATAGTGCAGGAGTGTCAGATCTATGCAGATGCAACCTCTATTGAAGATAATCCAATCGTGGCAAGGTATGTTGAGGTAGAGTTGGAAACAAAACCTCAGCTTCAAACTTAAATAGGAAATATATTTGTTGTCCAGTCATCTTGCATACATGGCAGATTTCCATACTTTCCAATTTTTATACTTCACATTATATTTTGTTCTATATAAGTTCATAACATTGTCCAAATCATTACAATTAATTAAGATTGTGTGGTTCTACCTCAGGCCTGATATAAAGTTACAAAAGAATCATTGTAGACCAGATGAGGTAAATTTCAGGTAGAGATTGTAGGATAGATGATTTTAGGTGGCATGTTAGACCTGCTACTGGAGTTACAGGTTGCCAACTCCTGGTTTATATGACCAGCAATTATTTCAGAGAATAGCTGGAAACTGGCCTCTAAAAAAAAAAAATCAAAAACAGAAGACTAAGCGATATTTGGAGACAAACAGTTGTTATGAGAAAGAGTAAGAGCAAAGTCTTCAATACCAAACAAAGAAAAAAAGAAATCTTAGAAATGTCTGAAGTTTATTCAGCACTTCATAACTCATTCAATCAGTCAACTGTAGAATATCATTTACAAGCCACAAGAAAAATTCAGAAACTAGAAAGAGAGGTTCTGAATTAACTTCCAGAAACAAACCTAAATTAGCATACAAACACTTTCTCTTGCTCAACACAGAAAACGTCATTCTCAAACAAAATAGTCACAGACAAGAAAAAATGCATTATAAGAATCCAAAATTGAGAAAATCAAGAATATTTCCAAAACGGAGTTTAATAATTTAATCTGAATGGAATTTACTAAATAAAAAGAATTCTACTCAGTGCTTGCTAGGATTCAATCATTCATTATGACTAACTAGAATCTGGGCAAACTATTATTACACAAGATTACAATGAGCACACCCCCGAAGTTGCAAATGAGATGCAGTAAAAGAGCTGGGATATGTAATCCTTCCACATGCATTTTATAGATCAGTCACCTTCAAACTATCATCTCAAAAAGTTCAAGATATCAAATTGAAAAATCCTCAAACCAAAACAGCAATTGTATTACTTTGATAAGCAAATAATAGCACAACGAATTTATATAAATAAAAGAATTTGTCAAAAACAGGCTGGAAACTTTTGCATCAAAACACACATATTCCTGCTAAATGAAACCACTTATTACAAAGCTCATCAGCAGATTACTGCATTCATGAGATTATCTGTTTGCCTCTGTCCATCTACCTTGAAAAACTGATTAGTTAATCACAGTCATAAGATTTAAGCCTTGTTGCTTTGACAAATCAAGCACAAATTTATACCAAGTGCTTTATCATTTGGCATTGGGCAATATGGGCTGGAATCAATGAAAAAAGTGCGAAAAAGATATTTACATGATTAAATGCTAATTAACACAGGTTGTTAATTACCAAAAGATTTATGACGTCAAAAGTCTGATGCTCAACTATCTAAACTATACAAGCAGTGAGAGATCAACAGCATCCTGCTCTACTTTACTGCTCAAAACAATAGCTATTTCGTCCCACCTTGAAACAAAAGGGACACAAAACTATCTGGAAACTTATCCTTTATTTCCCTGTTTATTCACTGCCATAGATTGACAGCCTGAGTAAAGTCGTGATATAAAAAAACTTTTTTTTAAAAATCAAGATGAAATGAAACAGTCAAAAACTAATAATGGTTTACTGAGTTAATTATTGTAAAAGTCCCAATTTGATATCCCAAGTTTTCCGAAATACAAATGATGGAATATTGAACCTCTTATAATTAAGAGTACTGTTCATCTTTACAATTGCAAGCAAAGCATTTCCTATTTAAAAAAAAAAAAAGACAACAATTTACCCTTGAAATTTTTTATGTAGATACTAAATTTTGGGCAGTGACACAAGTCAATCCAAGTTAGAAATTTCACTAACCTCTATCTGCCAAGACTGATATAGCAGCCATTTTTCTATCACAGCCAAGAAAGTTAAGGTAAATATGGGAGAGAGAACCAACCATCCAATTGATTACCCACTCATTTTTGGGGCTACCATAGTGGCATGAAAGTGACAAGATCATACTTAAGATGACTGGCAAGATTCATGGATTTCAAGAGGTCATTAAAGTGAAAGTGATATAAGCAATCTCAACTGCAATTCAAACTTTCTGCAGATTTTGTTTTCCAAACTACTGTTACACCATATCACAATTTCTTGAAAATTATTACTTTAAAAATAAATTCAAGAACTGACCATTCAATAAGGTACTTGAAAATTCAATGACAGGGGCAGATAACCCTGGTTAGTGATGCTTATTGAAAATGAAACTGAAATGACAAGTACTGATATTGATAATACCTACATTGTCACCAAGAAAGCACTGCAGCACAAGATATCTCATGGATTCTAGATCCAATGGCTTTTTATCCCGATAGAGATCATTTCTACATTTTAAAACTTAAAACGTCCAGGATGTAAAAAGATTTCGGTAAAGTGTACAGCACAGAGGTTTTATCAAAACCTATTTTTAAAGCATTGGAGTTATCATCTTTAGCCTTTGGACAAGGTCCTTCCCCAGGATCTGCCAGACCTCTCTATCATAGGCATCACAGATCAAATACTTTCTGAACTTGTCTAGTTTGTCACAACATCTTATTTTCTGCCAGACATAATTTTGCATATGATCTCTGGGGATTCACATTGTGATGTCCATTAGGTGTCTGACATTCTTGCAAGATGACCAGCCCATTGCCATTTGAGTTTTCTAATGGATTCTGTTTTTCCTCTAACATACTGCGCTGTTTGGTGATCTCTCCTTATGATGCTGAGTACGATTCTCTCACATACATGTTGCATGGTTCTCAGTTTGAGGGCCAATCTTTTGGATAGGTTTCATGTTTCAGCTCCATAGATGACTATCAGATCTTTTTATTCGGGACTAATACAATTTTCTTGTTCTTGAAAGTGGAGCTCGCTCTACTGAAAGCTTGCCATCCTGGAGTGATTCTTTGCTTGATTTCATTAATACAGAAATGACAGATTGTGAAACAATTTGAAATTCAAGGGTTGGATGCATACAAACACACGTTAATGACTCCCAATTTTTCTTAACAGAAAAAGTAATTTTTTTATAAACGGTTCTGATCCAGGAAAAGGAGTAGATATTGTTAGTGTCATCCCCTTCAACAGACGATCATCAGCATGAAAAATCCCATTTATCTTTTTTAAAAGCTCTTTAAAAAAACAAAGAGGTAAACATAACCTGTGTTGTCTGGCATAAAGATCTGATGATTATATTGTTTAATTATATTTTTCAATCAAAATTAGAGAAGATTATATTTTTTAGACCTTATGAGTGACTTTTGTGCCTTTATTTGATGTTTAAACACTGATATAGCTTCGTGTATTATAACATGAAGAAGAAACCGAAACCACATAAGGAGCAGAAAAGAAGAAAGCAATAAAAGAATCAACTATGACTTTGAGAAGACCAATCACAACTCCAAGTTTTTGAAAACAACACCCAAACACCGTAAATAAAGAGTTTCATTGATCCTGCAAAAAACATAAATTATCAAATTGAACTAAACAGTAGTAAATTAATTCACAAGAATAATTCAACTCAAAAATAATACTCATTGTTTCAATTACACAGTTTGTTTTTGTTGGTCCTTGATGCACTGAGTTATCTTGGTACCAAGCAGTCATGCATGGAAAAGTCACTGCTTAGTAGATGTGTATAGTCTAGACCGTATCAAATAATTTTATATAGTCATCTTTTGACATAGTTCATAAAGCAATGGTCTCAAAGTCTGTAAAGTCTGGCAAGCCAATACTAAGGAGTTTGATCATCCCTGAGTGATCCATAAATGTTGCTTTGCGTCAAAGTTGGATATCTGGCTTGAAAAGGCTCCAGTGGAGAAATTTTGTAGATATGCATATTATCTCGATCATCATTCAAATCAATATATATTGATATTTATATTAGTACTTCCGAAAAATTGAATAGCACTACTCTGTATAATTCAACGCTACCCTTCAAGCAAACTGTTTCTCTCCAGCATGCCCCACATCTACAATTTGAAACTTTGCACATGGTATCACCAAAAATTTTAAAAAATCATTTTGAAAGCCAGATAAATCAAGATTTTGGGCACAATCAATGCAAGGCTCGAAAAATGCCTCTGACCTTTGCCCATCCCATAGAAAGAAGGTACATAGGAGTCAAATCAGAGTTACTTTGCAATCACCTAGTAAATAAATTCATTCAAAAATCTTTTATAATTCATTATCTATTTTTTTCCTTATCCAGTTATTTTACAAAATATAAGTCAAACGAAGAAAATAGAGAGGTCAGATAGGGGAGATAACTACCACACAACTACAACTTAGAACGTAACTTGATAGAGGTCTAAGGCAACATTAGCATCTTTTACTGCATAAGGCAGTTGAAGAATGTTAAGATATAGGTGAGAAGCATAATAAAATAGGTTAGAGGGAGGGGGCAATGGGAAGAAAGAACATAACTTCCTGTTCTCAGATTTGTAGATTTTTTTTCTGTTTGAGGGGCGAGAAGTGAAAAAGAGGGAAGAACTGATCTTCCTTCTTCATCTTTTAACTTCTCCAAGAATTCTGACACTTCACTTCACTCCCCCTCCCCCCGTACACCCTTTTTCCTTAGATGCGAACACATGGCACTGTCTTATATTCCATGGTAGAAGAATTATCTTCTTCCGATAGAAATGTTTCATATAACAAACCTCATCTGACTAACAGCAACATGAGGAGAAGGAGAAAAATATTTTGCCAGAAAGTCAGTTTAAAAATCAGTCATCTAACTCAAGTTCTTTTTCTTGTCGCCAAGTAAATTAAATGTTTTTTTTTTTTTCAATCTTCCACTTGTACTTGAAATGCTATGAGGAGGTGTAGACAGCAGTCATGTTATTTTGCCAATCCATTTTAAAGAAATTTTTTTTCATACTCCTTTATTTTACTCGAGCAATTTATTATAATCCACTTCCAGATTGCTAGGACCATCAAAGCTTCAGAGCCCCATTCACCATACATTTTGGGAGCATGTTCCCTACTGTCTGTTGTCAACCTTTCATGACGCTCGATAAGGTATTGGACTTCCCGGTTTGGAATCAGAGGTACCTATCTCCTAAATTGGTTGCCAACTGAGGAAAAAGAGCTCAGTCTGCCTTGTTTGGGGATGGGGGGAGAAGAGATGGGTTTATTCCTTTCCTCCGAAGCATTGGTACCAAGTGAACACCAACTATCAGACAGAAATTGAACTTGGTTCACCATTTCCATTTCCTGTATATTAACCATTAAGCCACCTACACTACCTATATATGTATAGGACACATAAAAAAAATTATTGCATGAGTATTTTAATTGTACACACATCCTAAAAGAAACTTACTTTTGATCAGCAATTTAGAATCACTATTATACTCAGATTTACTCAAACTTGAGTCCTCATCTTGGTTGTTATAGTCACAAGGTTTTGGCCACTTTATCCTCCAGCCTTCTTCAGGTGCTTGTTGTAGTTTGCAACTTTCTGGAAATTTTGAAATAAATTATACGATATATCCTCTAGCATGGACAATGGAATGAGAACAATCTACCCCTCTGGATTGAATAGAAGGTTTTCTTTGATATTCCCAGAAAAAAGAAAAAAAATTTAGTCACTCAATAGAAACTGTCATGCGACCAATATCTTTTGACAACATGCTTTGTTGGGGGTGATCAATTAAAAATTGAATTAGTAACTTCACATGCCTTTTGTTGGGCAGTGATCACTAAAAAAAAGTCTGAATTTTCAAACAAAAAAAGAAAAAAAAGTTTGAGATACCTGATAGACAGGAAAGTAGGATATCATGCAATAGGAAGGAAAGAGAATAAAGAGCGGTAGAGAGAGAAAGTATAAAAGTCATTCCATCAGATTACAGCAACAATTTAACCCAAGTGGGAATTTAGTTTGTTTGGGTTTTTGTTTTCTAAATACATAAACAATTTTCCCACTGCACTGTGACAGATTTTCATTCCTTCCCACTTCCAAAATTAAAAAGTAAACAAACATGAATTTAAATAATATTTTTTTGAAAAAGAGGGGATTTGATGAAAGAAATAGAGAAATGAACAAAAACAGCAACAATAGGTTACTTATTAGAATCCTGAACACTTATATAGCACAATTCAATCCTATTACTGCCCTCCCTCCCAAATGGGAGTCAAAGTAAGAGAATTCTTCATCTAATTCCATTAGAAAACAAATCAGGGGTAAGGGATGAGATCAGTTAATTTTTTTTTTTCCCCCCCTCCAAGTCTTACACAAGAACAGTAATTTTTACAAATGCACTGAAGACAATCTACCAATTTGAAAGAGTCCACTGACTTGGTATCAATTCAGGTATTAAAATGTACCATATTTCCTGGAATTGAAGACATTCCCTACTTTGATTTGCAAAATTTTGGGAAAAAAAAAACAAACATAAATCAAGCTCTCAACACTTTCATCTTTCTTACCAAGATGTTTTGTAGGTGGCTTAGCAATATTTAGATCCTCTTAACCACAGCAACTCATTCATTAGGCTACATAAGGACTCTGAACCATTTCAGCTCCAAAAAAGAGTAAGACAAGGTGATACCAGCTCACCCAAACTCTTTACAGCCTACCTTGAGATGATCTTTTGAAACATGGGCTGGGAAAATAGAGGAATCAAAATACATGGCGAATACTTGAGCAACCTTGGATTTGTAGACGACATTGTCCTTTTCGCAGAGAACCTACACAACCTCCAACTAATGCTAGATGATCTAAACGAAGAAAGCAAAAAAGTCGGCCTACACATGAACTTCAGAAAAGCAATAATCATGTTGAGAATAAAAACATAACTGTCAAGATAGAAGATGCAAAACTCAGCAAAGTAGACCACTACATCTACCTAGGACAACGAATCTCCACGAGACCCTCAAAAGAGGAGGAAATCAAGCGAAAAATCACTTTGGGATGGCAAGCCTTCGGCAGAGCAAGCTCAACTTTCAAAAACCAGATGATCCCAATAATCCTAAAAAGAAGAGGATACAACCAATGCATTCTCCCAATAGTCACTTATGGAGCTGAAACATGGAACCTAACCAAGAGACAGACCTGCAAACTGAGAAGTATACAATGTGCGCATGAGAGAATCATGCTTAACCTTACATGGATAGATCACAAGACAGCACAGTATATAAGGAAGAAAACAGGCATCCATAACATCATAGAAACTATTGAAAAACTCAAATGGCAATGGGCAGGCCATGATGCAAGAATAAAAGACAACCGATGGACATCACGTCTCACAACATGGATCCCCAGAGATCACCTAAGAAACCGTGGCCAACAGAACACAAGATGGAGAGATGAACTAGACAGTTTCAGGAAATACTGGCTCTGCAACGCCCATGAAAGAGAATTATGGCGAATCCTGGGGAAGATCTATGTCCAACGACAGATGTTGAAAAGATTGATGATGATGATGATGATGATGATGACCATTTGCAGTCTGTATTTTTTTTCTTTTCTTCTAACTATACAAAAACCATGGTAAGTTTACATCCAAAGTTTACACCGAGCCTAATGGTAAGCACCCGCAGTTGAGCTGCACCCACAATATGATCTTGTTATTGATGCCTTTTTTACAAAATGTTTTATGTTTTAAAATTATTATTAAAAAAAGTCTGTGATTGTTGCTAGAATTTGCAATATTTCTGGTACCACCTCGTTGAAATGAGAAGAAAACAGCTTCATTAAAGGAAAACCACATACATTAAAAAACACAGGAACAGTAACTTACAACATGAATGAAAAAAATAAAATTTTTTAATAAAAATAAAATTAACTTTAAATAAAGGCAATTTGCTTCAGTACGTTGTACAAATTCACCCAATAAAATTTTAATTCACAAATAGCTTAATGAATCATCCACTGAATCAGAAAAAATAAAATCGCATCAGGAAGATTTAGGTTATATTAGTACTCCAACCGGAATTGAGAAGAAACAATCTACTGGTAAAATAAATAGTTTCTACATTCTTGTCCAAAAGCATGCACTGAAATATTGTTCATGTCATTTCTTTTGGAAAATTCATTGAATTTTTACCCCATAAAAATAAAATAAGACCTACTCCTTTATGCGGCTTCAGCAAATGGGGGATCAATATTGATACAATTTTGAAAAATTACATCACCAAGATTAAATTGAGAGAGAATGTAAGTTTCAATCAACCTAAATTTAAAGGATTCATTCAAGAAAATCTTGAATGTAAAAGCACGTTTTGTCTTGCCATATACCTTGGCTACTGACAAATTAACATATTGAGTCCATGAAACTTCTTGATCAAAAGTGAAACCAAAATTTTTAGCTTCATTACTTTCAATATTCTTAATCCTGATTGGATCCAATTGAATATTTTCAGTTTTTTTTCAAGCTTAGCAGTACATAAGTTATACCATTTTACACATAGATATTTTGGGGTTATGTATGCAAAATATGAATGGTGTATCTAGTCTACACTCTTAGAAATGAACAAAACATAGCTTTGACAGGTTGTGTGTGTGACAAAGCAATGGACACTGGTTATATATATTATAGATGAGACCAAGAGAAATTATAGATATGGATAGACACTAATTTTTAAATCACAATTTAAAATGCTATTTACAACTGATTTGTAGAGGAGTAATACGATTTAATTAAACCGAGTTAATTTGCACTTCAATGTGATTATCAGACACTGTGCATTTTACAAGTGATTAGATATAAAGCAACGAATTGATATTATGGATATTGGAATTGTTAATCTAACTGAATAAATATATCATTAAGATTTCTTTTAGACGAACATTTTGTTTGGGATCATAGTCATCATCTCTTTTTTTTTATAAATGCAGGACTTAATTAAATTAAATTCCAGTTAATGTCGATAATTACAAAGCTTAGCTTAATTTGGCATGAAGCCACAATAATAGGGCATCCAGAATGGATTAAACTCACTGATAAGGATCAACAAGACCAACTTTCTAACTATCACTTATAGTCAATATACATGAATGGTAAGTCAAGTTCTTTGGTTGATTTCCTACAACCCTTCATATTTCCTATTTTTGATATAAAAATAGCAGGGAATAAGAATTTGAGCTCCCTTTATTTAGTGGAATTATTTTCCACACTACTGAGACATCAGCAACAGTAATAATAGTCACGATGCCGATGAGAATACACAGACACAGTAGAGTCTTGCTTTATTGCCTTCCTCTCTTTCTGTTTACTTTAGTATGATAGAAACCCACAAACAAAACAGACTGAAATGTAACATGGGTTTTTATATAACAAGATAAAAATATCAATATTAACAATGTAAAGAACCTCTCCAACTAATGCTTTAAACCTTTATGGTTTTTGAGGAAGGTAAAAAAATCAGTTAGTTCTCTAACACTGCATAATTCCTCTACATAATTGAAAGTAATATAACTTTAAATACCATGAGTTTTGTGGCTTGGATACATGACAAGGGCACCAAAAACGAAATTTGGTATCAAGTAGTATGGGAAAGTACTAGTTAAACATGAAAGTGACTCAAATATACTTGTAAGAAATCAATAATTGATAAAAAATAAAAAATAAATAAAATATAACTGATTCTCTTGATGTTTCAATGATTATTACCATCATCCTCAAAACATTAAACATTAATAGTTATTATATTGCTTTCAAATAATATTTCATACAAACATACATCTCAAAGAGAGCACAGTGCACAACCAAACATTAGCTAATAATGCTGACAAAAAAGTTCAATACACAAGTCAGCTGTGTATATCAGTTTGAATTAAAATGGTAAGCAAATAAACCTGATTATCTTGAATCAAAAGTAATGGCAGTCACACAAATTCCAGCCACATTAATTATTGCCATTGAAAGAACTGATCCAATGGTATTTACTGATCTATGGCTTTAATACCTTTGGAATCTGAAATACCTTTTCAAGGACGACTAAAAAGGTAATACTAACAAAGAGAGGGTATAAAAGAGAGAGCCAGAGGAGAGATAATATCCCTTCTCATATAATCTGATAATGAGGCACAATAGATTATTACAGTCTCCCTTAACCAATTCAGATTCCTTTAATAACATAATAATGTCCAGATTTTCCCCAGAAAAACATTTCATTGGTTAAATCTCTGGACTACGGTCAACTAAGTCCATGGTTCAATAACCATGATTGCATGGATGAAGTTTCTTGAACATAGTTGTATCTGCTGAATCACATCTCATCTCAACTCCGAAGAGACAGCACAATTTTTTTCCCAAGTGCCACCCCAAGAATGCTAACCATGAGTGCAGTAGTTATCAAGAAATAGCATAGTGCACCAGATATAATAAAGCAGATCATTCTAAATGATGTTTGGTTAAATCAATTTCTTATTTTCATAATTAAACAATAGAATTGGCTTTTGAGAGGATCTTACATTTATAAGCAAACCAATACAATGACAGTTATTCACTGCACGGTGCCATTATACGCAAGCAGTGTCTGAGGACCTTTTCAGTATGTATTTGAGACTTTTTTTAATATAGTCTTGGAAAAAAATGTACAAAAAGAAACAATGATAATGCCGATTCGAATGTGAAGAAGCACAGACCACATAGAACTAATACAATAGAGTTAAAGATGGATATTATCATTATCTCAATCTTCGATATGCAGGGTTTTCAACATGAGCAAATCAACTGTGTCTTCCACTTTTAAAGATAAAAACAGAACTAGAGGATATGTACATAATGCAGGAAATATGTCAGCCACAATTATGTCCGAAAATGAGGCATAGTGATGGAAAAAATGGAAAGTTCATTAAAAGTATACATTAATGACCAGTATAAAAAAAATTCTCAAGTGAGTCTTGTTATAATTCTAGGCAAGGCTGTTAGTTTATATGCAGATGGGAAGGAACACTTCATAGAACAGGCTCTTGATTTTCGAGAATTTCAGGCAAGGAAGAGATGGTTTAAAAAGTTCAAGAAATGAACAGCTTTGCATAACCTTAAACTGACTGGAGAAATAGCTAGTGCAGATTAAGAAGCTGCAATAAGATTTATTCAAACTTTTGCTGACATGGTTGAAGAAGGGGGGTATTACTGCACAGCAGATTTTTAATGTTTATTTTGGGAGAAGATGCCTGAAAGAACGTATTTATCAGAAGAGGAAATTGCACCTGGGTATAAAAGTTGCTAGGGACATACTGACACTTTCTTGGTGGAAATGTAGTTAGTGACTTTAAACTGAAACCAATGCAAGTCTAATTAGCTGAAAATCCTTGAGCTTTGAAATAAAAGTCCAACAGAATGCCACCAGTCATTTGGAAAGCAAATTTTAAAAAAAGCTTGGATTACTGCAGCTATATTCCAAGATTGGTCAACGTTCATTTTGTTCCTGCAGTTAAAAAATATTGCCCCAGGAATAATTTATCATTTAAGGCATTGTTAGTTAGATAGCACTCATGCACACCCTGAAGTATTACAGGATCTTTATCCTGTAATTACAGTGGTATTTTTTGCCTCCAAATACTACAAGAGATATTCAGCCTATTGATCAAACAGTATAATCAACCTTCAAGAGGAATTACGTGAGGAAAACTCTCGAACAGCCTACCAAGGCAACTGATAAGGAAGATGAGCATAACCTGAAAGAGCTCTGGAAAGGATACAAAATCAGGAATGTTATCAATAATATTGGAGTCTCTTGGGAGGAGATAGAGGAACCAACAAAGAAAAATTGCTGAAAAAATTCATGCCCAGATTTAATATCAAATTTTATAGGATTTGAGGTTATCCCCCAAGCTGTCACAGAGGAAATTTTTCAGCTTATGAATCAATATGACTTGCAAGTCACTACTGAAGTTGTGAATGAACTAATTGCATCTCATTAAGAGCGTTTGACCAATTAAACTTTGATTGACATGCAAGAGGATAATAAAACTGATGATGGGAAAATACCTCCTATCAAAGTTTTGACACAGAAGAAAATGACTGATGCTCTTTCACACTGTGAACATTTCTTAAATATTATGAAAGAACAAGACCAAATGCAGTAAAAGTCCACGTTTGTAGCATTATTTGATTAAGATACAGCATACTACAGACTCCTTTATTAGAAGAGTGTGATGTTCAGCAAAGTCTTGATCATTTATTCTAATTGATTGGTAATCTACATTATACTAATGTATAATTACATCAACAAATATACTAATCAAGTTTTATGGTCCTTAATTTTCCTTCAACTCCTGAATCTTAAAAAATTTCTCCATTTTGTTCAGAGTGGTTTGGTGGGTGAGAGAGTTGCACATTTCCTTTGATTGTAAGAATAGATACATTGCTTTTATTCAGATCCATAATAAAATGATTCAAGTTACTTAGTTCATTTAAAAGATCAGAATGAAATTCCTCTGAATTAGTAAGGCTTTTCATAAGACCACAATTTTCGCACAACTATCTTAATGAAAGAGACAAAGAAAATTGTTCCATCCTACTAGATCTTTATATTTATATCTTAAGTTCTTCCCATCATTAAACAATAGCATTCTTCATAAATAGATTTAATGCCGAGCTATTTTATATAGGGACAATTTTGAAGGTGAAAAGTTTGGAATACTCTCCCCCAAAATTTTCTAATAATTTTTTCGGTTCTGTAATTTCTGGAGACTCCTTGCGGCCCATACAATCACTTTGCAGTTCAAGTAGCAAGTAAATTTTTAATAAGGTGAAGCTGTTAACCCAAACCGTAGTTCTTTTCTGTCAGAGTAACCTTCTCTCAGATGGACTGCCTTACAAGACCAAAGAACTCTGCCTCACTAGTTACTCATATCTGGGGGAGAAGTGGGTTCATGCCTTTCCCAAGGGTATTGGTATAAAATGGAAATCAAATATCCCCAATAGAAACTTGAACCTATTCCGTTTCAGTAATGTCACTCTACTCTGCACCTCCATTTTTTAATAAATTACATAAGTACTATTTCTAAAAAAATTCTAGTTAATTTTCAAATATATACCTTTACAGTAAGAATGCATTAAGTGGATGACACTGAATGACACCCTACCCCCTGAGAAGAAAAAAAAAAAAAAAGAAATTTGACTGTAATAATTCATTTTCTTGTTTTTGGAAAGTAAGTAGACTGAAATTTATTTTACAAAAACATTCATTTCAAACCAGAATTAAACTGTTCCAAAGGTCCATGTTTACATCTTCTATGAGAAATGCTGAAATAAGAGGGGTTCTTAAAACAGCTGAACCGAAGATTATTTGTTTTGAAGTCAAGTATTTTTTTCAGTATCAAGAACTACAATAAGGAATGTCTGATCACAGGTTATAAGACCTCAACAGAGCATCACACCTGTTGATGCTCATGGTCCTCCAGACAAGCAAAATCATAATCTATCAATTAGCAATAAAAAAAATCTATCCAAGTCAATCCAGTATATACTTTATGTTATTGTAAATTTTAATAATAATTCAACATTGTTAGTTTTTAAGAATAAAATTTTGTCCCAGAAACAAAAGTGAAAGAATGAAATATGAATTTTAATGAATTTTTTAAAAATTTCAATTAAATTAACCAAAAATTTCAATAGCAACAATATTATATTTGTTCATTCTTTTATAAGATGGAGCATCGTCAACCATTGCAACAAATTTTTACTCATATTTTTTTTAACCTATTCATATCCCTTCGGCCTCAGAGAAGCCAAGTTAACTATATCAGCTGCTTTCACCAACAAAAAAGAACTCTATGGTTGGCAGAAGATCAAGTCTAATCTTTAAACCAACCCTCTATTCTTCCCTCTCTCTTGATGCTATATTTGTTATTGAACCATTAGTCAATATTAGGAGAAGTCTCTGATTACAAATGATTGTACATATATACTATAATGATTTGATTTCTGTATGTTTCTAAGTTTTGTGCAGACTGTCTCGACAATCATCTAAAAACGTTCGCATTCCATTGTCTAATATTGGATATGATTGATTTTCTGTTTCAAACACAGTTGTAGGCTGTAATTGGTGTCAAAAATCTGTGGTTGTCTGGAGTTTATGGCATGAGAGGGACTTTTATTAGACAAAAAGCATCTTTGTCAGACACGGTCAGTTGAAATAGTCGCCATTCGAAGTTGTTTTTATTTGAAACCAGTGGCAGGTCACTCATGCTAGTGTACAAAAAAAAAAAAAATGATAACAGGGAAATTGACCTTGTGAAAGTCAATGTCTCCCTTGGTTGATGTGGTGCAAGGGAGGTAATTTTCAAATACTTTCATTGATACAACCTAACCCAATTTTTGAAACAAAAATAGTACATTGAGGCAGGATTTCTGCAAGCAAAATACCAGTAGAATACTTCAACTTGAAAATTATGCAATTTCCAATCTAATATGCAATTTAATGATAATAGTGTGGGGTCTGCACTCGCATTCACCCCAGTAATCTATATTATAATGATCCAATGTCCCAAGGGAGATAACTCCAGGTACATCAAATGCTATTAAATAGGAAGTGACTTCAAAATTTCATTTAGCAAAAAATATAACCTTTTTTCAAGTTTTTTCCCATTTGAAAAATATATACATATTCCTTATGTTGTGATAAATACATTAGAATTTAAAAAAAACAACAATGAACAAAAATACTTTCCTTTTCTTATGATGGAAGTTAAAAGTCTCTGATCTACTCTTGAAGATCCAATCACTGCCTTAGGTCACAAAACGTTTGTAAAATATGATTAACTTTCTTCATTTTTTCAAGAAAATTTCAAATTAACTAGGGAGGGCCTAACTTATCCAAAAGAATTTTAATTACAAGTCCAGAAAAACTTCTCTGTATTAGGAACACTTGCTTATGAGAACTTGCAACCTCGTACATAAAGAAAAGAAACAAGCACTCCTTCTTTATCGGATGAAAGGGAAAAAGAGCAGTGAAAGAGAATAATGACAGAAAAGAAACCAGGAAGGTAAATAGAAAAGAATTGTAAATCACAGAAAATGAAGAGAAAAAGAATCGTTCCTTTCTTCTGTTAGATGAATGCACCTTGCTTTTCCTGGTCATTTTTTTCTTTTATAAAGGGTCTTTGAGTTCATTTCACCACCAGCTTAAAGTCTTTTGCAAGTGAATAGATGTAAAGGAGGACAATCAATATGGACGGAAATTTCTGGAGACTGGGCAGGGTTAGGCATAAGAGGAAGTCACACATATATACATTCCAATGAGTCTGTAAAGGTTTGTATATAAGTGGGTCTGGGCTGCCTAAACATGCATAATTAATTTTAAGCATATTTGTACACATAAGATTGTCAGATATGAGCCCAAATCTCAGAAAAAAGGTTCCAATGGTAAGAAAACTAAATGGAAGCAGCATTAGAACAGAATTCGAGAAATTATTAGAATTAATAGATTACTTGAACATGCTTGCCCCTCGAGTGGCCATTTGAACACCACTCCCTAAAGATTTGACAATTAATAACATCCACCCCACTAAAATAGTATAAAGGGAGGGGGGTACTTTATCTTGACAATGTTGAAGAAGATATTGTTCACTCACATAAATACATAAATTTTTAATGCATTATCACCAAATCTGTAAAAATCTATCCTATAAAAAGTCAAACTAACAGTCATACATCTCCTTAATTCTAGACTGTTGTAACCAGCTGGCAACAAGTCCTCCACATGCAGAGGAATGAATTGAAATGTGTTATCAGCTATGAGTTCTCCCAACTTGGTTTTGCGAATCAAATATCCATACACTCCTAAACCAGTCTGCAGGGGATGTTGAAGAGATCTGAATTAATGAATGGAATGAATGTGTTTTTATAGTACATTCAACTCCTATACAAAAGTCATGTAATAAAGAAGACTTTGGCAGATCTGATTTTTTGTCCATTCAAAATTGGTACTTTAATAATTTGATAGGCAAGGTAGGATTACAGGATATCTTGCCGAATGGTGAAAAGACATTGTATTAAGCAAGAGTATTCAAATGGAATTTCACAAACCCTCCAGTTCTTTCATATTTTCTCATGGTATTTGCAGACCACACAAAAGCATTGATTGGCATCCACATAGAATTAAGAAAAAATTGATCGGTGGGATGGGGACAAATGAAGGAGAAGCATAAGGCTTAGATTTGATCTTCTGTCAGTGGTAAGTGCTCTAATAGATATAGGCAAACTTCTAGTTTCACCAAGAGCTTATTCCTCATTTCTCAACTGATCTGTTTACTCACTGTTGTAGTTTGACAGTTGCAATGAAAAGCAACTAAAATCAAGATGTAAGAAAATCCTAGTCAATAATTAATAATGGTTAAAGTAATCAAATTCTTTATGATAATAACAACTCTGTAATAGTATAACCATATCCTTTAAAGGACTTATGGGATCATGGTCTTCTACAGCTTCCTCTGTTGTGGGAGGCATTTTCTTGTGATCCCATATAATAAACATTTAGTGTTAAATTTCATACCAACCAACATAGGACCCAGTTAGATACCAAGCTGGTAGGAGACAAAAAAAAAAAAAAAAGCATTGCAAGGTCCATCTAAATCTATGAGCAAGCAACTAAATTTTATCATCATCTACCAACCACAACAGTGAACAGGTACCTTGTGCTGTGGCAATGAATAACTAGAAACACAACATTTCGAATGAACATTGTAGAGGTCATCTTACACGCCCAGATGTCTTATACACCGGACATATACAGTTCTCATAAAATCTACAATATCATCAGGGCATAAATATCTACCCACAGGAGCCTCCTATCTCAAACTCCTCCTTAACGCCACCTGACAAATATTAGGGTTCATTATCAGCTTTTCAAGTCATGGTTTAATAGCAATTATCTGCTGAAAGACTAATGGATATTACAGACGCTTGGTTAACTGGACTGTGGTTCCCTGAGATGTTTTCTACCTTCCTGTTTTGATGCATGGATTTCCTTTTCACTTGAACACATCCCCATCCCCCGTTTCTCTATTCTAACCCCCCC
This sequence comes from Thysanoteuthis rhombus, assembly GCA_963457665.1. Classification (NCBI taxonomy): domain Eukaryota; kingdom Metazoa; phylum Mollusca; class Cephalopoda; order Oegopsida; family Thysanoteuthidae; genus Thysanoteuthis; species Thysanoteuthis major. The sequence goes on along the minus strand of OY735209.1, from coordinate 33,905,443 downwards.
ACTTTTCCTCTGCTACTTACCCCCTCCTATTCTCAGATCCTGACTGTTTGTGGCACATGGGCTGGCTTAGCCTCCTCTGGTTTCATTTTTTCCCCCCAAAAGGAAAACCAGAAAGTTGGAGGAGAGAGAAAGAGGATAAGGGGAGGTCAATGAGAAGAGAAACTGGGTGGGGACAGTGGAGTAAGGCAAGAGAGGATAGGAAAAGGAAGAAGAAAGGAAGTAACCTATTCTTGCTTTTCCTCCTTGCCTGTCCCCTCCACTTCACCCCCTACCTTAGCTATTTCTCTCTATGTGGAGGAAGGGAATTTTGATATAAACTCCATCTGCTATTTTTTTTCAAGTAAGAGCATTATTATTAATAACAATCATTATACAGTCCCGAAGTCTCACATCACGATATCATACTTACCATTACCAGGATCCAAATAACCACTCAAAATGGCAGTGTTGGTATAGTGTGATTATATTATATGCATATCGGTATGAAATGGTTCTGTGTTTCGTTCTAAGTCATTATATAGAGAGATACTTGTAAATTCTATCACTTTCCTAAAGATCCAGTTCCATAAAGAAGGTGGACTTCTTTGATTAAGTAGATATTTAGATAATTTTGTGACACATACAATTGTTTATAGTTAGCAGACATAACATAACATTTATTTTAGTGCAACAAAATGGTGTGCAATTTGTATATACAAGCACATCATAATCATATTTACACAACATCTAGAGCCTTAAATATTTGCAGTTGTGTAATAAACATCATCAGTCATATCTGTTGATAGCACTACATACTACTCAGATGTTATTGTGTTAGACTCAAGTAAAGGTTTTTTTCTGTTGTTTTTTTTTTTGTTTGTTTATCTGAGTAGATATGTTTTTGTTTCTCAAATAAATCCTTTTTTAGAACTGTAAATAAATGCCTTGAGAATTTTATTATTTTTTTCTGAATTATATTCTCAGGTTTTGACCCTTTCACCAATTCGAGATTCTGGTTTTCAGGATTTCACCATTCAAGATTACAACCTAAATTCAGAACTAGCTAGAGTAAAGAATAAAGACAAAAGTTTAGAAAATCATAAACAAAAAAAAATTGATTTTATTGAAGATTACCTGATGGAGCATACATCTGAAGAAAACCAAAGAGTGTATATGCAGAAATAGTATTCTTAGTTTAAATTTGACTTTTATAACTTAAAATTAATAAAAATATGGCAATAAAATTCAAACTGATATTCCAACTTGTGTTTCGATAACTGAATCTCTTCTTCACATTTTTTGTATCAGTGAATCAATTCTCCATCCCTCAGCAGGTGTATAATTCAAAAAGAGAGGCAATCTTTTATTAGTGTCATCATATACTGATTTATTTAAAGAACTCAACTGGTAAAAACTATCTTAAAACAAACTATGTGACCAGTCTCTGTTTGATGAAATAACTTTTGCCTTTCCCATCAGTGCCAGTAGTAAATACGTGGCACCAGGTAAAAAAAAATAGGATTCCAAATGCTGATTTTCTAGGCATACAGGCAGCCCCCACATATACACTATGGTTGGAACACTATCTTCCTACCCCATTTCTTCCCATATGACCAACCAAAGGAAAACATATCTGTAGGAAAAAAAAAATTTTTTTTTTAAATGTGCTTGCAGATAATCAATATTTCATCAACAAATAAGAATGGTGGTTCATTTTATAGAAATTTGAAGATTTGCTTGATTATTTATAGTCTTGCCCAAATCACATAGATAAGCCTCATACTGCTTGGTCCTAGCTAGGGCTGGCTTATAGGCCTGCTAATTGTCCAAATATTAATTACCTACAAGTATATTTTGGAGAGTTGACTTCATGTCTAAAAACTATATGATCTTCATCATTGATCAATAACATTACCAACATTACACAAAAGAGATTCCTCATGGTACAATGAGCCTCACTTGAAGCTGTATTAAATTCTTAAAAATAAATTAATAAAAACTGAACTATTTTTCCTCAGTACATTTTATGATATAGAAAGTATATAATCAAATGAGATCTATATATTTAATACTAATTATCTCAGTGGTAGCACAATGTAGAAGTTATAGACAACAAGTGATTCTTTTTGGGGGGCATCCATCTTTTACTTTTCATAGAAAGATTGTTTTCTTTTTCTCATATCCACTTCCTACACCTGGAAAGATTATGGATGATAAATTTTCCTTTCTTCAAGTGTATTTGCACTATGAAAACTCAAAAGAAAGTTATTTACAAAAATACTTCTGGTACAAATGACAAGTGGAAAACTGGGTTACACACTCAATTCTTTGTAGACACAGAAACTATGCCAATAATAGAAAGTACTATAGGTTACTAATGAAATGCCCAACGAGCAAGATGATTGGTCCATAGTGAGGCTAACTGGCATATTCAGTGCCAACACAATTCTGGTGGCGAGAATGGGTGGAGGGGTAACAGGAAAAAAAAAAAGGAAGACACTCCTGGTGGTCTTGGAGATAACATTGTTGTTTTGCTATAGTAAATATAACTGCCCCACCCCTTGCTTGTTGCAGAGGTGACCAATCTCGAATCTCTTCTCTACTAACATACATGGTATCATGGTGATTTTATTCGAAAGACTACAATGATAATGGTCCTCCACAATCTCTTCTGCTTTACAACTATGCACAGAGATCTGAGTGAATGAGTGAGTTAGTTTACTATTGCATAAATTTCTGATGACTTTAATTGATAAATGACATTTAAATGGTCCTGCTTTTTTGAGAGAGACCGAGGAGAGAGAGAGACCGAGGATAGAGAGAGAGAGAGAGACCGAGGATAGAGAGAGAGAGAGAGACCGAGGATAGAGAGAGAGAGAGAGACCGAGGATAGAGAGAGAGAGAGAGAGACCGAGGATAGAGAGAGAGAGAGAGAGACCGAGGATAGAGAGAGAGAGAGACCGAGGATAGAGAGAGAGAGAGAGAGACCGAGGATAGAGAGAGAGAGAGAGAGACCGAGGATAGAGAGAGAGAGAGAGAGACCGAGGAGAGAGAGAGAGAGACCGAGGATAGAGAGAGAGAGACCGAGGATAGAGAGAGAAAGAGACCGAGGAGAGAGAGACCGAGGACAGAGAGAGAGAGACCGAGGACAGAGAGAGAGAGACCGAGGACAGAGAGAGAGAGACCGAGGACAGAGAGAGAGAGACCGAAGAGAGAGAGAGAGAGACCGAAGAGAGAGAGAGAGAGACCGAGGAGAGAGAGAGAGAGACCGAGGACAGAGAGAGAGAGAGACCGAGGACAGAGAGAGAGAGACCGAGGACAGAGAGAGAGAGAGACCGAGGAGAGAGAGAGAGAGAGACCGAGGAGAGAGAGAGAGACCGAGGAGAGAGAGAGAGAGAGAGAGACCGAGGAGAGAGAGACCGAGGAGAGAGAGACCGAGGAGAGAGAGACCGAGGAGAGAGAGACCGAGGAGAGAGAGAGAGAGAGAGACCGAGGAGAGAGAGAGAGAGAGAGAGACCGAGGAGAGAGAGAGAGAGAGACCGAGGAGAGAGAGAGAGACCGAGGAGAGAGAGAGAGAGAGAGAGACCGAGGAGAGAGAGACCGAGGAGAGAGAGAGAGAGAGAGAGACCGAGGAGAGAGAGAGAGAGAGAGAGAGACCGAGGAGAGAGAGAGAGAGAGACCGAGGAGAGAGAGAGAGAGAGACCGAGGAGAGAGAGAGAGAGAGAGACCGAGGAGAGAGAGAGAGAGACCGAGGACAGAGAGAGAGAGACCGAGGACAGAGAGAGAGAGACCGAGGACAGAGAGAGAGAGACCGAGGAGAGAGAGAGAGACCAAGGAGAGAGAGAGAGAGAGACCAAGGAGAGAGAGAGAGAGAGACCAAGGAGAGAGAGAGAGAGACCAAGGAGAGAGAGAGAGAGAGACCAAGGAGAGAGAGAGAGAGAGACCAAGGAGAGAGAGAGAGAGAGACCAAGGAGAGAGAGAGAGAGAGACCAAGGAGAGAGAGAGAGAGAGACCAAGGAGAGAGAGAGAGAGAGACCAAGGAGAGAGAGAGACCAAGGAGAGAGAGAGAGAGAGACCAAGGAGAGAGAGAGAGAGAGACCAAGGAGAGAGAGAGAGAGAGACCAAGGAGAGAGAGAGAGAGACCAAGGAGAGAGAGAGAGAGACCAAGGAGAGAGAGAGAGAGACCAAGGAGAGAGAGAGAGAGAGACCAAGGAGAGAGAGAGAGAGAGACCAAGGAGAGAGAGAGAGAGACCAAGGAGAGAGAGAGGAGATTAGGCACTTTCTACACATTTTTAATCTCCAGATAACTTTTCTGATAAAGGAAGAGATGAATGTAGCACTATCAAAGTGATTACAAACAGTAACTTTCTCTTCACTACAATTCATAAGAAAATGAGGAAAATTTAGGGAAAAAGTTATTTGATTTATCAGTGGGTCTCAATCTTCTAAAGCTTCACATGATTAATCTTGGATGAAAAAAGTCAGATAATGAGGACTGATTATATTTATAAAAAAATACCCAAAATCAACTAAGTAGACAGAATGGATATTTTCAAGTGGACATAATTTTCTTTGTCTTCATCCACTCGAAAACTTTCATCTGCTGGATGGTTATTATCCCAAATATGGATATTCCCAAAATCCATCATCAAAATGGCTGATTGAAATGCTTCTGAAAAAAAAAAAATCTAGTGGCAATTTTTTGTGAGAAATTCATAGATTTGATTTCATAGTGATCAAAAATGACATCAATATCTTTTAGTTCCAAAATGGCCCAAAGTGACTATAAGTGACTCTTAAAAAGCACTTTGAAAATAAATTTTGAAAAAAATTTTTAGATTGTGCCTTGTGGTGTATTCATGCAAATTTCCAAGGTTGCAGCCCCAAAAATGACCTGGAGACACAGATGGGCAAAGAGAGAAGAATCGGTAGCCCATTTGGCTGGTTGGTCAGGCTGGTCATTCAATATTACATATTTTATCAAAATATTATGTACTTTGATTTCCTATGACTTTTTCTAAGACCTAGAAACCAAAAGTTACGACTTTTTTCCGGTGAATTTTTTTTATACCATACATAACACGATTTAATCAGATTTGCAATTATTTACCAAATAAATAGAAATTAGATAATTTTAAGTAAATCTAACAAAAAATGCCCACCATAAAAAATAGTCTGAATGAGCTAAAATCAGTGTTAGAACACAGTTAGTGCTCAGTAATGCTCGGGCTAACTACTAATATTTACCAAACTAACAAGTACCAATACGAGGAATCTTATGATTTTTTTTTTTTATGCAAGATAGTTATATTTTTCATCTTTCAAGTGTGCATGCGATTTACAATACACCGATGTTATTCATTTGTTTTCATCTGAATTCGCAGTTTTCATGAAAATCAATTAAATGTACTTAGTCTTGTCCACGAGAAAATTATAAAATCTAAGAACCCTATTTGTCACACACATATTGGCAGCCATCGGACCCTCTCCCTTTCTACCAAGTCTGTCACACATAGTATCAGCCCTCAGTTGAACCTATTGATGTACGCCCATCATGATAGTAAGCAAAGTGATGGGTCATGGACTAATGAAAAAAAAAAAAAAAATCATGGTCAATTTTGTTAATATTTCATCAAACAGTATATACAGTGAAATAGTAGACAGAGCAAAATAAAAAATTTAAAAAAAGGTTAGTCTGGTCAGTCAAAGGGATTAGAATCTGAAAGTTCTTTGACGAATTGTCTGTCAAATTCACTATCAACAAACATATTCCTAATTCATTCCGGTAAAACATATCTTTATGCAACTTGACTATTTGGTTGCCTTTTGCTAGATAGAAGAAGAAATAAGAGAGAATTATTACAAATGTAAAACTATATGTGCACATGTGCATTTAAGTGATACATGCCCTAGAATCTGTAATAACTATCTCAAATTATAACTGACAGAAGCACTTAGCATGACCATCATCAAAGAGAAGAAAACTGTATGCAGTGGAATGTTTTCCATACTTATTGCACACAGGAAATCACAAAGAATAGCAAAGGAAGACTTCACCAAGACTCTTGAAAATACTACATTTTTTGTTTTTGTTTTCACTTTTCCTCCTGATCACAAAGCTTTCTGTCAAGTCATGACTTTCATGCATATTTTTCGACAATTGTGCTCATATTGTACTTAATTTTTCACTAGTGCTTTCCTTCATCTTGATTTTCAGTTGCTTTTTATCACAACTTACTCAGGCTATAAAACGATGGCAGTGAATAAACAGTGTGGATAGGAAAATAGAAGATGAAGTCAGTAAGACTTGAATTCATATCCCTTTTGCATCAGGGAAGACTTGGTTGAATGTAACGGCTACTCTAACCAACCGAGCTGAGAGAACCCAATGGTTGTCGAAAAATTAAATCTAACCTTTAAACTCCTCCTTCATTCTTCCCTGCTCTTTCTCGAGGCCATATTGTTGGCTTTTTTCTTTCCTACACAATTAAAGTTGAAGTAGTAATATTGCCTTTATTTTCTTTTATTAGATGAACCATTATTGCATTAATTTTTTTCATTCATCTTAATTTTTAGTTGCAATAAAAATCAAAGTGAAAATTAAGATGACTAACCATTACAGTCAATAACTGGACAACCATAGTGTCAAATTTATGACTTCACTGGCGTTTTCCACTTGGAAACATCTAAAATAGAGTAAACCAAAACAAAACATCTAGAAACATCTCAATTCTAGAGAATCTAGATGTTATTAATAAACCTGTCAGAATAAGACTTGAAAAGGTCAAAGAAAGCTTTTTTCTTTACCCTAAAATTTAAAAAAAAAAAAAAAAAAAAAAAAAAATCCCTTGGAGTGGTCTAGAGGAGTACTGATGTCAAGTTTCAAGTTCATAGACAAAATGGTGAGACTAGGAGCATAGGAAGCCCAATCAGATCAACCTGTCTGAATGAGGCCCAAAAAAACGACAAGAAAGTTTTTTGGGTTTTTTTCAAATCAAATATTATATTTTCAGGAGTCTAGCTAAGTTATGATGCAAATTTTTCAAGTCTGTAGACAGAATGGTACAGCCATGAGCACTGGAAAAATAAACAAGCAAACGCACATATAAAAAAATGGATAAGAGTACCAAGTTATTCTCCACAACAAGAAAACTCAAAGAACATAACATCAAGAATTATCATAGTGGAATCATTATAGAAAGTACTGAGCCAAGGATTTTCAATAGAAATTGATATCATGATCAATTTTTTTAAAATTTACACTAAAACATAGAAATATATAAATACTTCATTTGCTCTTTTGTAATGGTAAAAAGAACCAATAGGTAGAGTAAAATTTGTAGACAAATGAAAACAAAATGGGTGTTAGCTGAAGTAACAAATATTTCGGCAGATAAGACGACACTTGAAGCAGTCAAAAAACACACCAAAAATGGGGTCATCCTATAAACCAGATACAAAAACAGCAACTAAACAGCGAGCTAAAACCACAGAATTCAGACTAAAATTGGAGTCTCATCTCATTTGAGAGTCACCTTCTCTACCAAATTTACAGTGCTTGGATTTGCTTGTCTTACTGTGGAAGGTCGAAATAGTCAGAACAGATTATGTGTACACCCACACACACACACACACACATACATACATACATACATACATACATACAGTGGCTCTGTGGATTTCTATCAGGTGCAAATTTAAAAGCTTTGGTCAGAGCTTATTTTTATCCCATTCAGTTATCTAGTAATTTACTGACTCAAGACTAAGTAGGGCAATACCTCCATTTGTAATTTTTTTTTTTATTAGAAGCATTATCCAATTACCTAATGTTCTTGAAATATTTGGTTTAAAGAGAGAAATCTTTTTTTTTTATCATCATAGCTGAAAAGCATTAATCTATAAACTAAATCTGAAATGTATTGACTGAAGCTAGTAAATGAACAAGAACTTGAATGATGAAAAAAAAGATTCTGTTGCATGGAAATAAAAATGATTTCACAAATAGTTGAAATGTGTTCAGATCTTGACATGTAATGCCAAACTACATGAAAAAAATTAATATAGATGAAGCTGAGATCATATCCCAAATAATCTCTTCTTTGTAACCTAAAAATATCCAATAAACAAAAAGAAATCCATTACAATTCCATCAGGAAAATATCCATATTCTCAACCAAATATCCTCTTCCCTACCAAATTACCTAGTGATTGAGTTCATAATTGCAATGAAGAGTAGCTTTTCGAAGTAGACTGAATAGAAACTAAATTGGTGTGTGAGTACATACATACATACATTATATATATATATATATATATATACACACACACACAAGATGCTACCCTAGAATTTTGAGAACAGTTCATGCTAACCAAATTTTGCTGCTAATATTTGGTGAGCCAGCATGCTAACATCCAGAGGAGACTAAGAAGAGATGATGGAAACAAGGTTTTGGGACAAGTCATTCTTTTTTTTTCTTTTCTTTTTTTTCCAATCAAATTCAATTTTTTTTCTCCATTTCATTGTAAATTTCAACAATACCTGGTTATATCAAATAATATATATATAGCTGAAGCAAATAAATATTTCTTGGACTATATATAAGATATATGTATGTGCACCTTTTATACATTGTAATATTGCCATATGTGTAATAACATCCAAATTACAAGAACATCATAGTTTGAAAGAAAGTAGTACTTCATTGCTACTACTGGGGAAACCATAGATGAATAACAGTTTTATTTCTAAATCCCCCAAACTATTCCATTGTAAATAACTGATGCTCCCCGGAAGAAAATTTAATTTGTAGTACTGCACTATCTATTTCTGAGTAAAACATGGTAATTATTAGAACACCTTTCATTAACTGCCATAATTTTTTTGTAAATTGGACAACTATCTTACATAATATACACATAATTGAATAAATGAATACATGAAAAAATAATTAGATTTAGAATTTCCGCAGTAAGACTTTTAGTTCTTAAAACTGCAAAGCTTTCTACACACACACACAAATATGTATATGTTTGAAATGATCTGTTGTTACACACTTAATGTCTCACTTGACCTAGACAATGTAAATAGAATAAACAATTGAAAGAAAATGGGGCTGCTGCAGGAATCAAACCTGTGACTGATAGGGTAGCCGCTTTGATGTAGCGTTGCTCTTACCATTGAGTTAAACAGTCAGTTGTCAGTAATGCAAAGGCTCAAATAACTGTTTTTACCCCAAATTCTCATCTGTAGCTCACTGCACAATTACATCACCTACAACATTATTCAAGTCCAAACAATATCATCATCAGTCTTTCAACATCTGTTGTTGGACATAGACCTTACCCAGGATTCACCACAATTCTCTATCATGGGCATCACGTAACCAGTATTTTATCACCAAAATTTCACGTTTGTTCTAACAATATTCCTGAATGTAATGAATGAATATCTATTGAGTTTTGTGGAAGGGTGGACAATGGGGTGAGAAAGAAATGGTGGAATTTTGGAGGCAGATCCAGAAATCTTTTTCTGATTGACAGATATTTTCCCCTTTTTTCAATGTATACTCTCATGACTGTCTACAGGATATTTCCAAAAGTTATCAATAAATATGATATGGTATGGGAGGTAAGACGTAGGCTATGGGAGAACTAATCAAATTTTGGAGCAGGGCCATCCACAATTATCTCCTCTATGCGGTAGCAATATGCCCAAACCATATAATACAGCAAAATATCATTTTTTTCTAGAAGTTCTCAAAGAATTCCAATAATATTTTGTGGTGGAGTAGAAAATAGGCTACTGAAGAACTGACTGAATTTTTGGGCAGATCCATCCACTATGACTCACCCTGACAATGGCATTGATAGAGGTATGTGTTCTATGAGAGCTTTCTAGTTTTTTTTCTTGTGTTTTTTTTTTTAAATAAATTGAGCAAAACCATGTCTAAAACTGCATGTCTACTTAATAATCATTATTGGTATTATTATTTTTTGTACATGTCCAAGGTTGAGGAGAGGTCAAGAATTGCATTTCTCATTGATAGATATTGACCTAAAAAAAAAAAAAAAAAAAAAAAAAAAAAAGGTTATTACATCAGAACTTTTTTTCTCATCCAATTCCAAGATTTGGCAAAGACGTTTTTTTTATCTCTCCATTGGTCTGAAGATTCATTTTGAGGAAGTAAAATTTATTTGTTCTCAATTCTGTATTTTACAGTTTACAGGGCTGCAATCAATAATTATTTTCATTATCAATCGTTTATAAAATATATGCTACATGTTCTATAAAATGTCAGAAAATGGCGAAAAATGTTGATCACTTCTTTCTAAAACCTGAGATGACATCTATTTTTATTTCGTCAACAATGTCAAGGAATGTTTGGATGGATCCACAAAAATGTTAAAGCTGAAATTCGTTATATCAAGAATTGTCATAGCAAGAGTTTACTGTAATGCTAAAAGTGTAAATTTAAATGTAATGTGATTTCATTTTTTTTTTAATTTGTGTAAATAGAGATACGATAGAATTTTGAAATGAAGGATTTTGAGCAATTAACAACAATGCTGTTCAACAAAAAAGCAAGGCCAATTATCAAGTACTAATCCAAAAGACCGGACGTTTATCAAATAAGGAAATACCTAATAAAATGTGAGTTTCTTCGGTGCAAATCATCATTTAATCATTAGTCATTAATTGTTGGATTTATTTCTATCTTTTGGATAAAGTCATTATTTATTCCTCTATATCATTATCAATTCCAATTCCAAACTGAAAATGAATCACGCACGCACCCATCAGTATACGCAATGCACATATACAAGGGTGCATCTATCAATCTGCAGCCTGACATAATTATTGACAGAATTTCGATGTGAAATTTTCACTGTATAATTTTCAATTTATATTCCCTACTGAAATAAGTGCATTGACAAGTAAGAAGATTATGATGTGTAAAATAAATGCTTTTTCCATCATCAAGCTACTATCTTAGCATAGGTTTTGGGGCTTAATGGTATGGAAAATGAAATCAACAAGCTAAGTTCAAACTCCAGCTGGGACAGTCAGTGTTCACTTTGCACTATAGCAAGGCATTAGCCCTGTAAGACAGTTCATCTTGGGCAACAGGCTAGCACCCCAACCCTGTAAAAAAAAAAGACAGCATTACAAACCATGATTGGGTCTCACTACATCAATTGAACAATGGAGAAAAAGAGAGCAGCTGACTTAAGGACTTATTGATGTACCTACATACTTTTTAATGAAATTTTGGAACAATTCAATCGCATAAATTATCAAAATAAATGTTTTATCAGCGAAAATATTAACATCAAAAGATGATAGTCAAAATCACAGATGTTGATTATTAGGAGAAAATTTCAAAATCTATTATTTACTTCTGAAAAATCATTAAATCATTAATTTTGTTGATAATTGATATGAAAAAAAAGACAATTTTTTTTTCTTTTTCAATTCTAAGACTTAGCGAAGACTTTTTTAAAATTCATTTTGAGTATGTTAAATTGTCCACTAAGCATCTTTGTCTACAGTAACAGTCTCAATAGTTGAGACACTCTGAAGCTGCTTAAAAATGGAAAAATTAGGATTCTTGTTCATCTTGCAAATTTATGGGATTACTTTGGCTTCAGCTGTAAAGTAACCCTAACTTTAAGCAGTGAAGAATGAAGGAATCACATAACCTCTTCTATTCCACTCTACTGAAGTGGGGACTCCACCTCAAACAAAAGAGAATATAAATAGAGTACATTAACATCTACAAGACACTACCCAAAATTTCAGTGAATTAGAAAAGTGCATGCAAACCCAATTTAGTACGGACATTTGCCTTCACCCTTGATGAAGAGTATCCTAACACCTACTTTCCACTGTTTTCTTCGAAACAGTACTACAGAGGAGATTGTGGAAACTAGGTGATAGGGTATTTTTCTTTTTTGGTCAAATTTCCCTACTTTAGGATAGCACTTCATACATGGTTGCATAGCATCTGAGTCAATAAGATGTAATAGTATATTCAAATTTCTTATCTAAATCTTTGACTAGCAATTTTTGCACATCTTATGATACTTTTTATCACAACTTTCAGATAGCTATTCTACTATTGTTGATGAGCAGCATGGATCAGGAATAAAGAATAAGCCTCTGGTGAGAATCAATGGAAGCATACTGGCATACAGGGAAGTAAGGAATATAACTGTAAGACTATATTTAGATAAAAATAACAGAAATTTAGAAAGAAATACTAGCAGGAAAATTACTTGTACAAAGAAACGTTATATGCTTCAAACAGAGATACAAGAGTTTAGAAAAAAAAAAAAAACTACAGTAATCACACAGAATTTGGTCAATACTGGATAAATTCACTGGACACAATCAACAAAATTAAATCAGAAAAACATGCCAATAAATGATGAATATTCAATAAATTGACGAGGCAGCAAGTCATTAATCATGAAATTAAAAAAAGACTACAAAATTCTAAACTCCCCTGGATTTAAGGTCAGTTTGGCAGACATAATAGATATTTCCTTTCAGCTTTGTCAAGCACTACTTATCCCCTTAGATGTTGCTTTATGCTTTGTAATTATATCCATTATCTTACAGTAAACTTGATTCTATTCTTATTTGCATGTATGCACCCTTATAAATAGCACTTCCTTTCAACTGTTACGAAGATGAAGTGAATAAATCTTGAAATTCAACAAAGTGAACTATTATTGTTTGTTGATCAAATGTTCATAACCTTTCCTTTCATCCTTTGTTTTAAAATTATTTGATTGACAAGGTCAGTGAACATGGTTTAGTTTACAAAAGTTGTTTAATTTCACTTTCAGACTCTTGAGCTTGTGCTGCTAGAAGTAAAAACGATCACATTATACATGTAATGCTTATTATTACTACAACTACTTCTGGGTTCGCCAAAAGGTTCATTCTGTTTTTGCCTTTTGATATTACATGCTTTTAATCAAAAATAAATTCATTCAAAAATATCACTTGATTGAATCAACAGCAATATCAGCATGGACTTTTCCCTCGCCAACTTTATCAAAATTAGCATTTTTTTTTTAATTGATTTTATCATTGATTATAGAGGAAAATGAGCAACATTTTCAGCATGTTCTATTTTTGTATTTTTAACTCAAACCCCCAAAAATGATTTTTGTAGTTTATGGGAAGTAAATGATCAAATGTCACAAATGGTTCATGAGGTTTCATGCTAAAGATTTCTTACTGAACCATGCTCCACAATGGAGTATACCAGTTGAGATTGATAGCAACCAAATCAAGATGTTACTTGGAATTAAACAAAATTATACAATGCAAGAAATAGCCAAAACACTCAAAATATCCAAATCAAGCACCGAAAATCATTTGTAGCTGCTTGGTTATGTTAGTTGCTTTGATGCATAGCTTCCTCATAGGTGGAGTGAAAAAAAAGAAAAAGAACTTCAGGACAATGTTTTATTTTCAAACAAATTATGACAGCCAATAAAAAGTAGATACTTTACAACAGTGTGGAACACAAGAGATCATGGATCTAGCAATTGAACCATCACTAACCATACCGAAGTCCAGTCTTCATCCCAAGAATGTGATGCTGGGTATACGGGGAGATCAGAAGAGAGTCCTCTACAATGGTTCTTTCTATGAACCTAACAACTGATTTGAACAAGTATGACTCCCAATTAGACCAATGGAAGACAGCAATCCACAAGGGGCACTTGTCTGGAACTAGTTAAGAGGAAGGGCGTACTATTCCATCAGAATAATGCAAGACTACAGGTTTCTTTGTTGATCAAACAAGAATTATTACAGCTTAGCCTGAAAGTTTGTACTCACTCATCCATCATCTCTACAGAATTGTGTTGATAAAACAAATTTCGATTCCCTGAAAGACTACAAAAAGTACCTAGAGCAGTTCTTTGTTGAGAAAGATAATAAAAAAAAGTTCTGGAGGAGATGGAATGATGAAATTGCATGGAAGATGACAGAAGATAATGAAACAAAACTGTAAATATGTGGTTCAATAAAGTTAAATCAACAATAAAAGATTTCTTATTATACACGGAATTGCTCGGGCTAGTGTCCTCTACTTGCTGGTTATAGAAACAACGTTTTGTCCATATTACCCTTCGACCTTCTGCAAGTGTCAGTCATAGTTGGTAAACTGGAAAGAATTTCAACGAAAACGGACAAAATTCTGTGAGTATTACAACCAAAATGAGGACACTAATCTGAGTAAAACGATATATAATAATTCTTCTTCTCAGAAATTTAAACAAACTTATTTTTTAAACAATTTTTTTGACTATGTACTATTACTACCACTACATGTAATTACTTAATATTCTAACTAATACTGTGGTTATAGGTACAAATTATTATGGCTGTAGAGGGTAGTGCACAAGTTCTGTTTTATTTTTCATCTCTAATAACTCTCTTAGACTGCTGCCAATTGTTTCAACTCCCTTCAAGTAGGGTTACACACCAAGTACTGATACCTTGCCTAACTGAGATCACACAGAAATAGCTTATCAGTAATGACTAAAAATACGACAACACACTTAATGCCATTATTTGATTATAAGTAGGTGAACTAAATATACTTTGAAAAATAAAGTTGCATACAAGAAGAACTTAGCACCAAGGAACAATTTTTATAAATCCTCAAAAACTATCTTTATATCTAAATATCTACAATCTACAAGTAGTGATACCCAGCATTGCCTGGAAGAAAATAACTCATGATATAGCACAGGAAAACAAATATTTCATAAAATTTTCACAAAACCAAATGTTCATTTCAGCCAATCATTTGTGCACACTCCCATGCCAAGTTTAGCATTGTCATTACATTATAAAAAGAAGTCCTCTTCCAGAAATGAAAAAAAAAAAAAATTTCCAAAAGTGACAAATAACCGGAGGAAACAAAAAGTCATATGGTTCGGAAGCACAGAAAGTTACCAGCAAATATCAACATTACTTTATTTCAAATTTTTTTCAAAAGTTTGACTAAAATATTCGTGCAAAGGTTTACCCAGGAGTGTGTATAGGTCTGTCCAGGTTGCGTGACACTCATATTTTTTTTTACTGTGTTCTCAAATTGCAGGGAATGATCAAGTAAAAAATATATGGAAAAATTATTAAAGAATACAAGGGTAAATCATCTGAAATATTGAGATGATACTTTAAAAAAGTAAATATTCAAACAAATTCATCAAATGAAAATATTGAAAATCATTCAAATCTTTTTGTGCACTACACATATTTTCCTATTTGAAGGTTTATGAAAGACAAATGTCAGAAGATTTTTTTCAAATTTGATTGATTTTCTGTGGAATTTTTAGGAAAATGATTTCTCTCCCTTACATTAATCTCAATATAAATTAAAATTGACCTCTGATGACCATGAATGATCCCTCTGGCCAATCTAACATAGCTCATTAACTTCACTATGAAAAGATGTGCTTTTAAACCGAACATCAGCTTCTTAGATGCAAAATTGTACCTTACAACTGCCCCAATTAGCAAGAAATTATAATAAGTGACCAATGGTCACCCCGAATTACAGAGTTCAACTTCACATAGCCTCTGACCTTTGCTATAAAAAGACGTTCCCTTATTCGAAACTTCAGCTTACTAGGCACAATATTATAGCCTACAATTGTTGAAATTGGCTTGAAATTACTAGAAATGACCTCTGATGCCTTTTAATGACTTCCAAGGTCAACCTAACATAGCCCAAGTCCTGCGCTGTAAAAGGATCCACCCTTTTGCCAAATTTCAGCTTCTTAGATGCAAAATTAATTTCCAATTAATCAGACATAAAGTCAAGGGCCAAGATATGACAATCCAGAAGTTGAACTAGTTGTCAGAGAAGACATCAATAACTACATCAATAACCATAATGAACTACCTCGACAACATGATCATTCAACTAACCAACAGTGATAATCACTTGATAAACTTTCAGAAACTAATAACTTCATTATAACAAGAGTCAATAAAAGGTGCCGCTAGTTATCTGGGATATAGAAAAACATCTTATAGAACCCATTTAAAAACTCTTAAACCCACTTGATTCTACTTGCTTCCTAAAATACACCGAGTAAATAACCCAGGTAGACCCGTCATTTCCTCAACTAACTGCCATAGAACAAAACGAAAAAAACAAACATCAAAAATATCCCAAATATTCAACCTCTAGCTATCCAAGTCAAATCTTACATAAGAGACACTACATACTTGATCAATAAAAATCAAGCACATTAAAACTATAACAGAAAATGCTGTCCTAGTTATTGTGGACATTAAATCACCATACTCTAATATTCTACATGAAGGAATTCTAGTCCTAGAAGAAAGCATAGAAGATATTGGAACAACAAAAGAACCTGAAACAACAACCATAATTCCTCATGCACCACATACTCACCCTCAATAGATTTAACTTCAATAATAGACACTTCCTTCAAATTAAAGGTTGTGCTATGGGCACAGTCACAGCACCATCAGGGGAAAATTTTGAGGAAACTTATCTATCCTGAGATTAACAATAACTACCTATTTTACATTAGATATATCAACATTTTATTTATATACATAGGTGGAGAAGCTGAACTAAACAACTTTCTAAAATACCTTAATCCCAGACACAGTTCTAACAAATTTGACAAAGAATGATCATCAGAATCCATTGCCATTTTAGACACCCTTATACACATAGAAAACAATAGATACCTCCAAACAACCTTTTATACAAAATCAACAAATACCTACACTCCGCTCATTGTCTAAAATCATCAAGAACAGGTGTGATATCTTAACACTGAAACCAGAATTTAAAGAAATCTTCCAACCTGGCATTCTTTTCTATTGAAAACCTAAGAACATCAAAGATATAAGCAACAACACCATAATTGATAATAAAAAAATCCACAGAAAAGCACCCCTAAAACTATCAAATTTTTCCAACCATGCAACAGTAGACATAGCCTATGTTGCAACCATCTTTAACATACTAATACCTTCATCATCTCCATAACCAAAAAGACTTAATATCTACCATAGTTCCAACTGCATAAGTACTATCTCCTTGAATGTACACAATGTAAAATACAATACATGGGCAAATCTGAATGGCCATTTAATATCGGACTTGACTTAACTACAGACACAATAAAATCATACAACTACAATGATTTACTCCAAATAGAATAACACTTCCATCTACCTGATCACAATTTTAGCACTGATGTAAAATTCACTATTATTGAAAAGATTGGAAAGGATACATTTGATTAGTTCATTGAAATTCTGGAATTCCATGAAGATATGTAGAAAATATGCTTCAGAACACTTTCACCAAATGGACTGAACTTCCAATTAAACAATCCACATTATTAAAAGTAAATATCATAATAAACAACACTAATAACACAGACTTCTTACAGATATTCTAGAACACAATCCTAACAACATCTAAACATCCCCGACCTATCCACACACACAAATATTGATATAAATCAGTGAAAAATGAAAAATCACAAGTCAACTTGACCCACATATCCTAATTTTTACCCAAGTAAAAACCATCATGAAAAATGTACATCTGAGCAATTAAAACACTGATAGATATCACCATGGCTTTTACTCAAAAACTTCAAAAGTTTTTTTTTGATATTTTCGAGTTTCCTTACTTTTAGCCAATTAACCCCCTCAAGATCATTGATTTTTTCACCTCTCTTGAACTGCACACATCTGTCCCTACACCTTCCAACAATTGATAATCATTGATGATGATGTTGATTTCTGAAACAAGAGCGAATGTTCCACAATTAGAATAAAGAATCCATATACATTGTATACGCCTGTTGTCTCAACTCTAATAGCACATCCAAACCAAATTTTGCATGCCTACACAACATAAATGAAATAAACAGAAAATGGGGCAGCTGCAGGAATTGAACCTGCAACCGATAGGGTAGCTGCTTCAATATAGCTTTGCTCTTACCACTGAGAACAACCAACAATAATGCAAAGGCATATATATATATATATATATATATATATGTATATACATTGTATGTCTTTCGCTATATATATATATATATATATATATATATATATATATATATATCTTACATATCTATAATAAGATGTATTCTCCCAACATCAACATGAATGACATGTATCAAGAATAAAAAGGCAATTTAATGCCGAGTTGTATCGGAGTATATCTTTTTTATTATAGACCTTCAAAGACATTCATCCAGATCACTCATCAGGAATTGTTTGGATATATGCAATTTAAAGAATTCAATTTTTGGAAAGTCAGGAATTGGCTGTAACTCACACACATGTCACATTGGATTTGGATGCTTTCATGTCACATGCATCTGTTATAAGCCTATGAAAAAAGTTAACTCCATCTTTTTTTTTTTAATGCCAAGTAAACACGGACTTAGTACCAAAGATATTTAGAAGGATAACTCAAGGTAATAAAACACTATTGAAAAAAATTATTTCTAAAATACTTAAATAGTTTTCATTGCCCACCAATCAATAGCTTTAAAACCTCTATGAAAACATGCGGATTTATCATCATATTAAATTCTTAAAAACTGTTTTCTTTATGCTTTGAAGATGTAATACATAATAGTCATCTGTAGAAAACTGACCCTGGAAAAGGAGGGTGGAGAAAAAAAGATGACAATATGATGAGCATTTATGCAAAAATGAAAATCAAACAGTGGAAAGAAAAAAGAAAAATAACTGTACGGGTATTTCAGAAGATAATTTGAAAGAATTGCTACTAGATCAATATGGACTTATCTACACTAAGAAACCTAAAAAAATAAAATAAAATAACAGCCAAGAACAAAACTATAATAACCTATTACATAAAAGGTTAGTATAGATAAGACACAAAAGAGTAGTATTTGTAGACCAAGCAGAGATCAAGAGACAATAACTCACAAAGTAAGCAAATTTAACAAATAAGCCCAGGAGTACAAGAACCAATATGACTTGATGATGAGGATGATCCACAAGCAGTAGAGTGAGAGACAGCATTTTGACCATAAAAACCAATAATATATGACCAACCAGAATCTGTCCAAGAGAATGCATGTAAAATCTTTTGGGACTTTGAAATTCAAACAGATCACCCAATCAAGACCAGAAGACTAGATCTGGTTGTTGTAAGCAAGAAAAGAATGTGTCAGTTGATTTCACTGTTCCAGCAAACCACAAGTATAATTAAAAGAAAAAAAAAAAAAAAAAAGAAAAAAAGCTACATATCCTGACCTGGCCAGAGAACTGAAAAAATTATAGAACTGGAAGGTGACAGTAGAGGTTGAGACTCAAAGAGTCTAGTATGGCAAAAAGGCTGGAAGAACTGAAAATCCTGAGAAAAATTGAGACCCTCAGACTGAGGAGACTTGATGTTATTCGATAACAACACTCCTCAATTTTGATTGGGTAATTTTTTTTTCAAGTGGCCAATCAAAACTTTTGAAAAATCAGCCAATCAAAATTGAGGAGAGTTTTAATGCCAAAAATTATAGTACTTGATGTTCTATTGTCAAATTGTAAAGAGATTCTGTGGAATTTCCCCAAGTCCTACTAGTTATTATTACAACTGTAAGTACTTAGTGTTGTTGCTAGTTCTTTAATGGCTAAGCTGAGCTGCAGTCACCAACATCATCAAATGCTTGTTGCTACCTTTTCATGTATAAATGTCAGCAATATAATTGGCCGAAATATCACAGAGCACCAAGGAATAGACCATAGGCAGAAAAATATGATCACAATAAACAAGAATACTGGCATTTTTAGGAGAGTACTTTCAAATAGGAGCATATGATGAAAATATCCATGAACCTTGAGTCATGAAGATTTTACAAATATCTTTAATAAATTTACATTATATATATCAGTGTGTCCCATAACTCCATCAGATAAACAGTACACTCTAGCCAGAAATTTTGAATTAAGGTAATCCTGAAATACACTTAATGAATGTAAAAAAAAAAATCCATGTGATTTGCAACTGAATTGTTATGACAAAAATTTTTTTCTTCTCAAAACGATGAAAAGGTAATTGGAGTATTATTTGCATACGAGTAAAAAAAATCATTTCACCTTTCAAATTTCAAATGTAAATATTTCTAAGTGAATATATATTGCTAATAATTGTTGATAGTAACATAACTTTTCTTAACAATATCAATACTAACATATAAGAACTGTAATATCAACAAGTTTCTTTAGATGGTCTTTCGTATCACTGTAGGCATTACATGAGTGTGTACATTACCTCTGCCAACATAGTTGGAGAGGTAAATGTATTCAGTTGTGTCCATCCTTCTTGTTTTTCTGTCCACACAATATCTCCAGAAGTTCTCAATGAATTTCAATTATATTTTGCGGAAGGGTGTACATGGGGATAAGGAAGAATAAGTTAAATTTGGGGGCAGATCAAAGAATATTCTTTTGATTTCTCAATTTTTGTTTTTCAAACATTTATGTATATACTCATGTCTGTCCATAGGATATCTCCAAAAATTCTCAATGAATTCCTATGAAATTTTGTGGATGGGTGAGCAATAAGGTACAAAAGTGATTTTTGAGGTAGATCCATAGAAGATTACCTTCCCTCTGTCATAGTTACATGTCCACACCATATATCGCTAAAAGTTTGTTTGTCTACACAATGTCTCAAAGAGTTCTCAATGAATTTCAATGGAATTTTGTTGATAGACAATAGGCTACGGAAGAGATTAAATTCACAATTACTTCCCCTGAAGAGGTATGCTCACTCTGAGTGCTTCCTAGTTCCTCTTCAATGTGAGAAATTGCATCATTCCATAATAGCATTTGAACATTACATAATGTTTTAAAAATCTTCTTAAAAATGAAATAAATTCATAACATTTGAAACATTGTTGTTGCCAGGTCAATGGCACCTTTTGTATAACTAGAACAGAGGACTTTTTTAAAATCCAGGAGGAGGGAAAAAAAAAAAAAAAAAAAGAAAGAAAAAGAAATTCCCCTATGTTCCTGATTTTCAGTAAGATTTCTCATAGAAGATATTCCAAACAATGTGAGCAAAAATCGAAATCTGTGTCAAGTACAACAATGAACACATAGAAATTGTACAATTTCCCCAGATATTTTGTACCCACCCTGTAAATCCAATTATTAAACTATTAAAAAAAAAAAAATTAATCTCCTATTATATTAAGTCCTTCTGCTCAATTAAACTCTAACAGTCCAATCAATGACTGCTTTAAAATGTCAACATTTTTTAGACTCATATTTTGTGAAAGTTTAGGAAGCTTTATGAACATTTTGTTTTTTTTGCTCATGAGTCAAACAATCGCTGAAACTTTTCCATCAGTTCCAACTAAAATTAACATCCATAATTTCTAAGTCTAAAAAACAAATAAAATAAAATTAAATAAAATAAAATCAAAATGCATTTTCTTTTTCCCCAAACTGCCATGTCTTTTTTGTTAGTCACCACCATGAAAATGAACACAAACCATAACTAGTATTCCTTCTAAGCTGCACAACTGTGCACAAACCAATACCACAAATTGAGTTTCTAGTTGGTGAGAGAAAGAAAATGCAACTTAATCTTTTTTCAACTTTTCTTAGATTGCTTTACTTTAAAATTATGGACATTGGCTTATGGTGGTTACAAAGGAAAAAGACTGATACAGAAGTTAACCAAAAATTCAATTAAGAATAGAGAAGCCTAAGGTTCAAGCCCCCATGCAAACAATCAATTTAGATTGTGTATTAACACAGACCTGTTACTACAAGAGGGAAGGGAAAGGTGTTGGCTCTTGTTTGAACTTTTGATTTCCTTTCTGTTACTGAGATCTCAGGTTCAATTATCAAGTTTAGAACCTCAGAAAGAATGATACAAATAAAGATCTACCCTGAGACGCATGTTTGCAGTTATTATGGTAGGAAGAATTGTTCACTAGTGGGAACTCTCTTTACCTCGGCACCCAGACTCTCATTTATTCGTGAAGTATCTCCACTTCCTGGGAAAGACCAGATTAGGAGTGATATATGCTCCTTCCTGCATCTGGGTAAATAGTCTGTAATGAAAACAGATTTTCTCTCGCCTTGGGGTACAGCCAATTTGTATTGAGACAAAGTTTAGTATAAAAGAAAAAAACTTTTTTTCCAAATAAATACAAAGTTTCTCTTTCTCATTTACACACTTTCTCTATCTATTCATATATGCATAATCATTTTCCTTTTCATGCAGGTGGCGTGTGTTAGCTTTTTACATGTGCACACACACACTGAAATTTCAATTCTCCAAATTTGTGGCAGAATAAATCATGGAATGGTCATGCTGCTTTTCTTTTTTTTTTCTGCAGAAATTCCAAATAAAATAGAGTAAAGGCTTAGTTACTTGGCTTTTTTTGACACACACTCTTTACTTCCTCCCAATAAAATGTCTGGAATGAAAGGAAATAGCCTCTGATCTTATTATGAGATAAGCCACTTTCTTGTCTTGAATGCTTATTCAAGTGCATTAGTCTACAGAAAGAGAAACAAAAAATACTATCATTGACAATTTTGTTAGTTTCCCCTAGCCCTGAAAACACTTCTCCTTATCTCAGTATGTTTTGTCTTTCTATATAATTTATCTCTTTCTAGCAGAGGTACGGGTGGCCTCAGCATGGAAAATGGAATCAGCGAACCAAGTTCAAACTCCAGCTGAGACAGTTTGCATTCATTTCACTCCAATACCCTTTAGAAAGGCACAAGTCTCTCTCTTCTCTATCCAGCTATGGGTGAAATTTTATGGAAAGGTTGGCAATGATCTAAGGAACTAGACCCTTTCTTTTCATCCATCATCGAAACTACGGCTTTGAAATATTGAGAATGTAGACTTAGTAGTTTTTTCAAATTCATTCTTGGATGAAGAATTGCAACATTATCATTAATTTCGACTAGGAAGTTTTACGTTTGAAGTGTAAAATCAACTTCTGTTTAACAGTGAAGTCCCCTATAGCTGAATGGTCAAAAACGGCCAGGCATATACAGGACTCCCTCTGGCTAGGCTAGTGCGAGTTCAATTCTCACCATGGGCTTACTCTTTATTCTCCGATTGTGTCATTTAATCATTGCCGTAGAATTATGGTCTGATACAAAGTTGTGATAAAAAGCATCTGAAAGTTAGGATGAAGGTAAAAGGCTAGTCAACATTGATAATTATGTCGCAAGCCTTCATCCAAGATTAAAAACAGATTGCAAAATTTTAAGAAGAAAATCAAATAATTATTGGATTTTGATAACATTTTTGGTACTTATATAATGAAGGACAAAATTGTTTCAAAGAAATTCCCATTCAAAATTTCGGGAAAACATTTTTTTCCAATGTGAAGAAACATATTTAATTTGATAATTGTTTGTATTCATAATTGCAGTTAAATAATGAGTTCTACGCATATATAGTTAAGTCAATAGCAAAACAGATATCTTCTTGAATGTGTGTATCTTTTTGAAAATGCAACTCCAGGGGAATCGGCACCAAAGCATTACTTATGAATTTAAAAAAGCAGAAAGTAAAATCATAGTTCTTCTCGGTAAGTTTTCATCTTTATTTACTAACTTAAATTAATGGCTATTTTCCCTAAAAAAAGACAAATATTAACATCAAAATCTTATTTTGTAAATATTTTTTTAATCATTTCAATTGATTCAGTTTTTCATTTATAAAATTTCATTCTTTCACTTACTGTTGAAGATCAAAATAGATGTCATTTTAACAAAGCAATCGTGAATTTTTTTTTTTTTTTAATGCTTGAGGTCATTTTTCTTTTAATTTTTTTATTATATTCTATTAGACAATATTTTTTTTACAGATGACCGTTCATCTGCTATAGTGGATATGACAAGCCAATCACTTTATCGAATTCCGATCACTGATTATGAAGCTGTACTTCATTTTTTATGCAGCATGCGACAATGTTTCCCCATATTTTGGTTGAGTAATGATGAAACCAACTTTTTCAAAACAAATTATAACCATTTCACACACGAGTAAATCATTTTTTAGTAGATTTTCCAATTACAGAATTTCAATTTTTTAAAAATTTCATGACCTGTCACCAAAATGGTGTCAGAATTGATTTATCGATTAAAATGTGAGCATCATTTTAAAATCTACATTAACGTAGACTTTTCTCTCTTCAACAAGAACAAGAAAAAATTTGAAGACATTTTTTTAAATTTCAATTACGTTTTGAAGTAGAGTGTCAAAGATTTTGAAAGTGGGTCTGCCTACAACAATTTTTACTTTTCTTGATCAGTGTCAGACATCACAAAATATTCAGGCACTTGTGACTTGTGGTCCCATTTAAAAAAATTTTTGCAACAAATTTTTTTGTGCTTTTAATCAACGAGACCATCCTTTTCTCAGGGGATTAGTTCGGGAAAAAGTTGATTTCGAGTTAAAGGAACTGTCGATTGAATCACTTTTGGATAAGGCCAACAAATAGTGATCGCTAGTGATGTCATATGCAGGAACGATAAGTTATGTAATACTGAATTAAACATCGATTTTCACAGATCAATACCAGAGAAAAAAAAAAAAAAAAACAACTGGAGTTCCAATGGTTCAATTAGTCATAATTTGATTGAATCGTAGTACAACCTAAGCTTAGCTTTATCCTCACTTTTTTTTTCATTACAATATTTTGGCAGATGGATTCTTTTTCTTCCCCTAGGTATAGGTTGCATCTGACAATCTGCACATAAATCAACAAATCACTCGAAAAAATCGACGACTCAGCATCAGAATGATTGCAAAAATGGTCTAAACCAATAAAGAGATGGTTCACGACATGTATAGGCATCAATGTTTATCCTCGTCATCAACTCAACCTATACCAAATGTCTGGTGCCACTGAAACACAGATGTATATAACATGCATTTCTTCCCATAAACTTCAATTAGCATAGTAAATGAATTGGTAGCCGTTTTGTTCAAATTCCACCAAAAATTGCTTAATTTTTGAACAGACCATTTTTATGACATTATCAGAGTAACATCTACTTTAAATGAAAATGCAAGTAGATTTAAACTTTCAGGGGTTGTTTATGCTTGTCCATTGGTCATTGCATATTATGTGGTTTGCACGAGCGCACTGTGGTTTGACTTACATTTATTCACTAAATAGCTGCACCTAATAATTCACCCCAGAACTACAGACAACATATCCAACTGATACGAACCAGGAATGGAGAAAATTAAACAAAAAAGTGCTTCCTAAACTTTCACAATATGTCTGAAAAATACTGTTTATTTTCAGGTAGTTATATTGATTTGACTGAGTTCAATTGTGTAGAGAGACTTGATATGAGGGGAGATTAATTTTCTTTTTTTTGATAGTTTATTAATTGGATTAACAGAGTAGATACAAAATCCCTGAGCAATATATTTTAATCTTATGTTTTTCTTTGTGCTCAACACAGAATTTGATTATAATAAAACAATTTCCAATACCCGTGCACTGGAAGGTGCTAAATTCAAACACCAGGGCATCCAGAGATGCTGAATTCCAACATCCATCCACTGGAGAGATGCTCCTTGAGTGAGCGAAAACTTATCTTCTCCCAGGTTAACAGCCAGTTACTGTTATTCAAAAGACATTATCCCTAAGTGATCACAATAAGCAGCTTCCTCTGTACATGATTCAACTTTGCTTGTTAATACCTGGTATGTTTATAATTAAGAATATATTTTTCAATAAAAATTAGATACAAAAAGCAATGCCTATTTTCATACTTCTTAGACAGTGGTTTCCAACTTTTTTTTTTTTTCTTTACCATCACCATCTCTTAAGTAGTTAGGGGTCATGCCAGCCTGGTTAAGAACCACTGTTCTAAAATGATGCATTATCTCAACTACTGGAACCCAACCTCCCTGGGGTATCGAAATAAGTGTGTACACATTTAACCCAGAACAGGATCAACAAAACAAAAAATTACAAAAGAGTTATATAGATACACGTGTATGAGTCAATTTCAAGTCAAAATAACAATACAGATTGTGTGTTCTATAAACGTGTGACAAGATTACATAAATGTAACTATGAAACAACATTTAAAGCAAGTAATGAAACGTTTAAGCAACACAGGAAACAGGCATAAAGACAAAAGACTAGGAAGAAGAGAAGAAAAGGTTAAACTCAAAAGGACATCAACAGAAGGAGTGGCCAAGTTTAGAAAGTAAGGGAGCTATTAGAGAGCCATCGGCTAGAAAAGTTCACTGTCATTATTTTCGCCCTATATCGTTGTTCAACTCTTCCTAGAATTATCAACTTTCATAAATACTAGGTCTGTCTAGAAAGTAATGAGAATTATTCTATGAAAATATTTATTATCAACTCAAATACAAAATCAACTTTATCTCCTTCAAAATAGGTTCCTTGGGAAGACACACACCAACAGAGACATCATTCCCACTCCTGGAAACAGTGCTGGAAGTCTTCCGATAATGTATCCAGTTGGTTCGTGACAACCCATTGGATATTCTAAACAAGTTCCCAAATAGCGACCATGGAATTAGTTTTGATTTTTGAGAATAGGAAATAGTCA
This sequence comes from Thysanoteuthis rhombus, assembly GCA_963457665.1. Lineage (NCBI taxonomy): Eukaryota > Metazoa > Mollusca > Cephalopoda > Oegopsida > Thysanoteuthidae > Thysanoteuthis > Thysanoteuthis major. The sequence goes on along the minus strand of OY735209.1, from coordinate 33,878,811 downwards.
CAAGGACTCAGAACACAGGGAGTAAGGTGGCTGTGGCACTAAAGGAATATTGGGGGGGGGGCAAAAACTTGTACAGAGAGCAGTGTGATCCGTGATAAAGCATCCAAGTCAGCGATTTCAAGTCAGACACAAATTACCTTTTTTCTGCGTCATTCAAGGACCGAATTTGGTTGATTGTCTGTCCTAGAGGCAAATATTCATTATGAAAAGATAAATGAGTAAAGATTTGATCTTAAATTGGCTTTTTTTTTTTACTTCATTTGGATGTAGTGAATGCTTCTGTGCTAATCCTCACTTTGATATTTTGTTTTCCGGTCATATTCAGAAATCCATGATTCGTCATGTGTTGTGACATGTTTGAGGAAATTTGGGTCATTTCTTTTCAAATCAGACCCTAAATCGATGGTCACCATGTGGGAACTGCTAAGAACATAAAACAGGTCATGATAAACCAACTGAAAGCAGTATCAGTGTTTCCAAGAGTGAGAACAATATCTTCGGGTTGTATGACTTTCCTAACCAATTATTTTGAAGGGAATAATGTTGATTTGTAATATAGTTGATAATATATATATTCATTACTTTCTACACAAACCACATACACATACAGGAATGATTCAAAGAGGCAAATTACTTGAATTGAACAGAAAATGAATGCCATGAGTGAAAATGATTCCTCAATAAAGAAAATCATTAATTTACAAATTAATAATTAAAGGAATAAATTCTAGGTATCTTTTTGTGTTGTTTTTAAGTGATGTACTGCTGACACCACATTATCCAAGCTTGAAATAAACCTGTGAAGTTATCATCAATGCCTGCATAATAATTCTATTCTCAATGCACTTTTAGCAAGTTATTGTTAGGAACAGAAGATAACCCATTCACTGCAGCAGGTAGCATATAGTAATACTAGATATCCATTATTGCAAAATAAAATTCTGACTCACAGATAGAACTGAGTTACAATCAATCAAAACAAAAAAATGGAAATTTCATTGAGTTAGTCATGGCCAATAGAACTGCAATGATTGAAATTGCCAGCATCTGCAGTTAATGGGCAGAACCAATGTAAGCAGCCCAATGCAGGGCAAATTTTCAAAACCAAATTAGACTAACTCTAAATAAATATCTACATGTAAATGGCATAGAACATTTTGACTCCATCAGAAAATATCACATCACAAAAACATTTTGTTCTGATCATACTTTGTTCGGAAGTTGTATTCTTTCTTTTTTTCTCTTACTAGATCTTTCTTAATGGTTTATATTCTGATTACACTCTTATTGAAAGTTAGGGTAAAAAATGAGGGGGATTTTTTTCCCCTATGTTTTCATATCTACAGCAAAAACACGCATCACAAGCATTTATATAGATAAATACTGGTTGATAGAGAACCAATGGTCAGAAAAGTTCTCTGAAATGATTTTTCAAGAAAAAAAAAATATAATTTGATTCACATGAAGAGTCCATGACTTCAAATGGTGGGTAGGGGGTACTTTCATCGGCAAAATCTTTAACCCTGAGTGGGAGTGTCTAGTGTTATAGACAGTAAAGAAAATCACACTGGTCATTATTAGAATAGATATTAACTTAGCATGAGTTGGTATCAGACCATCTATACTGGAAGATCCAGTAAGGATCAAACCCATAACAACTGTGGGTAAGATGAACTGGTTCATCATTACTATAGGATGTGCATCCTGATCTATTTTTTCACATGATTATTAGCATAATTTGGTATCAAACCAACAATAGAGAGTATTGAACCCACTAAAAACAGCCAGAAAGATTAGTTTGCTGATCATTGCTATACAATGTACATCCTGATCCATTTTTTTCACATTTGAGCTGCCCATTACCACAGAGGTATGGAGTATAGAAGACTCTCACAAGAGCTGAAAACATGTTCATCAAATCTGGGCAAGCATGTTTATAAAACTAACAAAAGAAAAATTAACAGCACAAATCAAGTACCCCTTATCTGAAACTCAGAAGACCTAAATTTTCCAAAACCCAAAACTTTTCAAGAGCCATCATGACATCACAAGCAGAAACTTCCACACCTAACCTCACTGTAGTATGATTCAAAGACAAAAAATGAAGCCACTTTCCAAAGCGTTCTGACAAGAATAAAAGCTTGGTTGTCTTTGTGTAACACTTTAGAAATGTAAAACTATGTATACATCACAATAGTGAAAGACGAAACAAATCTCCATCAAAACAAATTATAGTCACCACCAGACCTACAAGGATTAATCACTAAATTTTTTGCTTATTCATCAGTATGAAAATACTGTTGAAAATATCAATAAAGACTACAGATATCCCTATGAGTAATAGCGATATGAAAAAGAGAAAGCATATAGGTTTATCTATTGCACAGAAAGTCACGCTATTGGAAAAACTGGACAGGTGTGTAAGTATATTCCAAAATTTAAAAAAATCTGAAATCCAAAACACTTCTGGTCCCAAGAAAGAGGTACTCGATCTGGGTTACCATATGAGTGACAGCATCAATCCAAGTTCCATGAGATAGAAAGATGAACCCATTAGTAATTTTTGCTATCTTAAATTAGATATTACAGAATGCTTTCCATTTTGAATTTAAAAAATTAGCAATTATAGGAGTTTATTCAATAGAAAAAACAAAAAACGGATGAGTTCTTCCTAAACTATTGATAACTGAATTTGTGAATTTTCATTAATAAAGCTTCCAGGGAATAAGTCTTATTTACTGATTGATTATGTTTAAAAAGTATAGGAAAAAGCTATTATTCACTTTAAACTTCAACTGAACATTGATAATTTGTAATTTACATTTTTTGTCTCAGATAGCTAAGGGAATGTGAAGACTGTCCCAAAGGTAAAGATAGGAGGGAACTTGGTAAAAACACCTTGGAGACCCATATCCTTAACATGAGCAATTACAAAATAACACTCCTTACCCAGGGACAAAATTTGCAAAGCACAGTGTTATCAAAAAACAATTTTTGTTTTTATTCACCATGTTATAGCATCTTGTATTGTGTTGTGTCATGTTATATCATGTTTTGTCCTCATATCTCACTTTTCATACCTACCACTGGCAAACAATGACGTTGCCCTGCTCCTCCGAATAGTAAAATTGTAAATCTCAAAAAATTCTCACTTCTGAATCTTTTGCAACCAATTTCATTGAAAATTTGTGTAAATACCCATTAATTCAAATTTATTTTGTTTTGTTTTTTTTAAAGTGATTTTCTTTTTTGTGGATGAAGATATGCAAATTCACCAATTATACAACTGCATACAGAAAAATTTCATAATATTGCTATCCTAGTCACAAAAAAAGTCTGTAAGAAATAAGAGCTAATTTCTACACTTTTACAGATGTGCAATCAGAAAATAATACTCACTACCCAGGAACAAAATTATATATATATATATATATTTATATATCGCTGTTGCACGGTATAACAGAATACCCACCAGTTTGAGCTATGATACCTACCCTATCCACAGATTCAATGAGACTCAGGAAGGCAAGAAACACAACCAATATGATATGCATCTAGTCAAATTTGAGGCCTTATTCATGGTCAAGCGATAAATTTACTTCAAATATTCTTAAATGTACAAACTTTGATGGGTTATTTCTTGCATTTGATTCAGGATTACATTTTTTAGCAGTTGACACTTTATTCTACACTATTTTTCTCATGTGATTTTACATACCATATTTGATGGCATATAAGACCCCAAACCCATTTCAACAGAGAATTTTAGGGAAAAAAATTCAGTGTATTTACAAGTATGTTATTGAAATATTTAGCTACAGTATAGTAGATAAAAACTTGGACAAAACATCCGAGGACAGCAGGAAAAAATCTTACAAAATAACAAAAGTAGCTCAGCTAAAGCAGAATACATCAAATTCACACATGAGATTTGAGGAGGGCCATTTTTGTAGAAAAAAGTGGATTTTACATGCCAAATACAGTAATACAGACTTCTACAGGAATTAACAATTTCATCATGGCCGTATATATCATTTAAAACAAGAAAAAGAACAGATTCTGTTGAAAAACTGCAACATTGTACATACAATGTTTGTCAACATTTGTTCCTATAATAAAACTCTCTTTCCAAATGAGTTTTCAAGTTAATCCCCATTGAAACAAATAATCATTGCATCAAAAATAAAACAAAAAATATTGTTAAAAATGCAACATAATTCATTGTAAAATTAAAAAGTTATAAATATATATATGTAAAGCGTGAACACTGTACAATCAGCTTTGTTTCTCTTTTGCACTCCCTATTTTTTATGATGAGAATTGATTTTTTTTTAAAAGAAATATGATGTTATAAGACATAAAAAAGAATAAGATATTCCTCTTTCTTGGCCCACTCTGTCTATATTGTATCTTCTTATCTTCACCAATGCTTTCCCTCTTAATATTCCCCTCCTCAAGATAGCAACTTTATTTGTAAGGAATACTGTCTATCTCTCCTTACATATGCTGTTAACCAAATAAAATCTGGTCATCACAATAAATTTTTCCCCCATTTATTAGAATTTTTGGCTTATGTCAAAGTTGAGAATGAATCAAGTTAGACCACATCAACTGAGAAAGCTAGGGACGAAATAGCTAAAATTTCAAAACAAAATGACTGGGGAAAATATCAAAAATTAAAAAAAGAAAAAAAAAAAAAAAAGATTTTATATTACCAATGCCAGTATGACACATGTAGGCATAAAACTTACCCCAGGCTCACTAGATAACTTTTGTCAGTGTGAATGTTGCTCAGACAAGAATGTATTGTTTTTAACCTTTTTATCAACATATCCCCTTAGGTAGCTGGGCCTCAAATCATCAACTAATTAGTTTGAAATGGGTAATGAAAAAATTAATATTATGATGAGCAAAATATATCATGTAAACACTCAACAAAATTCAAAAAAATAATCACGGAAATCCCCCCCCCCATCCCACAGGCTCGCACTCCCTCTTTAAATCATTCACCCCACCCCAGAGGGGCATGATCCCCTGATTAAGAACCACTGCTATGGTGTGAAGAGATCAGGGCTCATATGAGCGGATCTCACTAATCCTGGACCCAACGATTTGAAACCACTGCATCAATATGGTAGAGTCTAATTGTATAAGCATAACAATAAAGCAGGGTAAACTTTTATGCTTACACATGCACTAAAAAAAATTATACGTACATTTATTGGATGTATAATGATTTGTTAAGTGTGAATGAGAAACATGTTCTCACACATAGATGCATAATAAATACAACTTGAAACCTCCACTCAACTACCCACAGCCTGCATATGCAGGGGAAGTCCACATTCCCACAAGTATACATTCCCCATGCACCCAACTTCATGTTATATTGACATAAAAGCCTCTTGCGAAATATCAGTCAGTCAGTCACTCACTCACTAAGTGAAAGACGTAAAGAAAAGTGCTTATAGTAAGTAATAATACGGTGTAGTGATGAGCAACTGACTTTGAGTATTTCATTGATGGGAACGAATGCGAAAACTGATCGCTTAGCTCTCTTGGCTTCATTATGAAAGCGAATAAGAAAACTTGTGTTTTGACAGCACTTTTGTGGGTGTGTGAGCATTTCAATTCATAAAGACACTGAGTAGATGTTGTTTTGTATGCCATTGATTCTTTCGGGGGGGGGGGGTCCAAATACCACCAGTTATGATGATAGCATCCATCTGTGTTCTCAAGAATGTGTGTGTGTAATGTATATGTGCTTGCTTTTTGTGTCTCGTAAATGTTTGTCTATGTCTTTTGCTGCCCCCTTATTTATGAGGGCTAGCTTTATAGCTTAGTCCAGAGCTTCTAAAACTTTTTCATTCACAACCGTAATCCAACAATAACTAAAAAAAGAAACAAATCCTTTTGAAAAAAAGGTCGAAAATGACAAGGTATTTATAATATATAAGCTTTACGATGTTTAATATTTAGAAAAAATATTTCAAATAAATTACCTAAAACAAGAGTGGAAATTATTCTTTTTTACAATTTTGTATTAAAAACAATCCAGTGTCTGTATAAGTTATATGGATTTTCATAGAGCCACACCAAATGCAGTCTCAATTAAAAAAGTGATGTAATGATTAATCCAATCTTTTTCTTTGTGCCTTTAATAGTTTCATTTTTTTTTCATTCAAAACTAACAACGAAAGTGAAAAACAATCCTCTTTAATTTTGACCTCCAAGAATTAAAAGTTCCCTCTCAATTTCAGATTTATTGAGAAAAATAAGTCCCCTCCTTATGATCTACATAACATCCAATCCAAAAAATTTGGTATTCCAGGAAAAACGATCAGCAGTGTAGTCACATCGTAGATAGAAACTCACCTACCCACCAAAAAAATTAACATGCAAAGAAAGTGTTATCAGAATATGAAGTCATGTAAAAAGAATATTTCAAAGAATAAATGTGGTCAAAATAAATGTTTTCAACTGCTGTACAAGTTGGCAGTACAATGAATGGCAAACATTTTGTCTCAAAACTAAATTCAAGCTGGTTAACAGCATTTGTAAGCATGTGAACTGTTATCAGAAAGGGAGAGAAGCAATGGGAGAGAGAAAGGAGAGAAGCAATGGGAGAGAGAAAGGAGAGAAGCAATGGGAGAGAGAAAGGAGAGAAGCAATGGGAGAGAGAAAGGAGAGAAGCAATGGGAGAGAGAAAGGAGAGAAGCAATGGGAGAGAGAAAGGAGAGAAGCAATGGGAGAGAGAAAGGAGAGAAGCAATGGGAGAGAGAAAGGAGAGAAGCAATGGGAGAGAGAAAGGAGAGAAGCAATGGGAGAGAGAAAGGAGAGAAGCAATGGGAGAGAGAAAGGAGAGAAGCAATGGGAGAGAGAAAGGAGAGAAGCAATGGGAGAGAGAAAGGAGAGAAGCAATGGGAGAGAGAAAGGAGAGAAGCAATGGGAGAGAGAAAGGAGAGAAGCAATGGGAGAGAGAAAGGAGAGAAGCAATGGGAGAGAGAAAGGAGAGAAGCAATGGGAGAGAGAAAGGAGAGAAGCAATGGGAGAGAGAAAGGAGAGAAGCAATGGGAGAGAGAAAGGAGAGAAGCTATGGGAGAGAGAAAGGAGAGAAGCTATGGGAGAGAGAAAGGAGAGAAGCTATGGGAGAGAGAAAGGAGAGAAGCTATGGGAGAGAGAAAGGAGAGAAGCTATGGGAGAGAGAAAGGAGAGAAGCTATGGGAGAGAGAAAGGAGAGAAGCTATGGGAGAGAGAAAGGAGAGAAGCTATGGGAGAGAGAAAGAGAGAGACGCTATGGGAGAGAGAAAGAGAGAGACGCTATGGGAGAGAAAGAGAGAGACGCTATGGGAGAGAAAGAGAGAGACGCTATGGGAGAGAAAGAGAGAGACGCTATGGGAGAGAAAGAGAGAGACGCTATGGGAGAGAAAGAGAGAGACGCTATGGGAGAGAAAGAGAGAGACGCTATGGGAGAGAAAGAGAGAGACGCTATGGGAGAGAAAGAGAGAGACGCTATGGGAGAGAAAGAGAGAGACGCTATGGGAGAGAAAGAGAGAGACGCTATGGGAGAGAAAGAGAGAGACGCTATGGGAGAGAAAGAGAGAGACGCTATGGGAGAGAAAGAGAGAGACGCTATGGGAGAGAAAGAGAGAGACGCTATGGGAGAGAAAGAGAGAGACGCTATGGGAGAGAAAGAGAGAGACGCTATGGGAGAGAAAGAGAGAGACGCTATGGGAGAGAAAGAGAGAGACGCTATGGGAGAGAAAGAGAGAGACGCTATGGGAGAGAAAGAGAGAGACGCTATGGGAGAGAGAGAGAGAGACGCTATGGGGGAGAGAGAGAGAGAGACGCTATGGGAGAGAGAGAGACGCAATGGGAGAGAGAGAGACGCAATGGGAGAGAGAGAGACGCAATGGGAGAGAGAGAGACGCAATGGGAGAGAGAGAGACGCAATGGGAGAGAGAGAGAGAGAGAGAGAGAGAGAGAGAGAGAGAGAGAGAGAGAAGCTATGGGAGAGAACCGGATAATCGAAACATGAATTTTTTAAAAATCTGGCAAAAATCAGCATATTATTCCATTCTAATAAAATTTCCAATACCCTACTTACTAGAGGACAAACTGTTTTCTAATAATTTTCCATTCCAAATACAGGGAGAAAAAATTTTCCTATGATTCTCACCATTTTGATGTTTTATTTTTTTATACATTATGTCTTCATTGATTTGTATTCCTCGAGATATTAATTATGCTTCTTTTTTCTTTTTTTTTTCCAGAAAAGCGCTCCGGATTTACTCTTTCTCTAAGAATTAGAAATAGGGAAATTTATGTAATATTTTTTCCTGGGCAAATTTTTCAGTATTATTTCATAAATTATAATCTAGGCTTTTGATCTGGAAGGGTTTCTTTTCTTTTTACTCAATATACAATTTAGAAGTTTTCTTCCATCGTTTTTATCGATTACACTCAGTTCGAGCAGTTCCTGAGCACTATTCTAAAAAGGTAAACTTCATTATTATCTCAAGGGATTTGTTAAATGTGTAAAAATCAAGGTATAAATAAATCAAATCACCAAAATAAAAGGTTGGGTATGAATCATATGAAAAAAAAATTATTTTCCGATAATTGCAATGAAAAATCAATTTACATCAATTCGTCTTTCAGCAAGAACAGAAAATTTCATTAAATCGGTTATCATGCTGATTTCCAATGAAAATTGTGTTCATATTGTTTTTACCTATATAAGCATGGAGAAAATTGGCACAAAACTTTTCACCGGATAAGAGGCACGTGATTTTGATAAACGTAACTAACATGTGAAAAAATCGTATTTTTAATATTTTTTTCAAGAAATAAATTAGTCCAAAGTTTTTTCTAAACAAAAAGAAAAACATTTTCATCATTTGTAACGAGATTTTGACTATGTTTAAAGTTAATGCTTCCTATATTTAGCAAAAAAAATAGTAATAATCAATCAATAATTCCGCCATTATCGATCACAGCAAACTTTTTTTTCACAAATCTAAAATTCCATCACTAAAATTTCGAAGTAGAAGTTTTGTCAAGTGCAAATTTGAGTGAATGTACTTATTTTTATCACCGGTCAACAAAACTGGACTAAACTTGTACATTTTATCATTTCAAAAATGAAAAATACATTTTTTAACACTCACGGCATTTAACGGTTGTCTTCGATCTTAGAAATCGGCGTTGACAAACTAATTACTACAGCAAGACAGATGGGACATAACCTAAACCCAAGCTGCGTTAGCGTTGTATAAAAAAGAGAAACACACGTCGTTGTCTCGTCAGTCGTCTGCATCTTTTTGCCTTCCATAATACTTCCACTTCGACCACAAACCTATAATTCAACTTCGAACTCAAATTCATCAATTTTGATGAAATATTGAAATTTCGATGAAATTCTGTAATTTTGGCAATAATATCAGAAACAAATGTCAGAAATTGCGTAAACAACATCGCAGTTTTTGAACAGACTCTGTTCTTCTAGTTCAATGATATGATTATAACATGGCGTTTACTACTCGCCGGACATAAACAAACAGGAGGTCTAGCTTAACATTTTAATCATAGTAAATAGAACCCACCCTCTAAAACCCATAGAATGTTACCCAGATATTTTTTGCACTCTCTGGCACTGCACATTCTAGGGGTACCTTGAATCATTACCTCTAGCTAAAATGCAACGTTTAGGAGGAGAATCAGAACAGTTCCACACTCTCAAAAATATCGTATGAAAAAAAAACCAACATAATTGCTAAGACTTGAGAATGCCTGCCTTTTGTTCGCCAGCTTTCTCATAAACAATTTTCTCAAAACTCAATCAACTTTTTTTCGTCTACATTTCTAATGATTTTTACAGATGTTAATTAAGTTTCACTTTTTATCGGTCAGATTCTTCAACTTGAGCTTGACACAGAAAACACAAGTTATCTTTAATCTGTTATTACTGGATGAAGTTGGAACATAGAACTTGACCAAAAGATTGGTTTTGGAACTGAGAACCATGCAATGTGCAATCATGCTTAAAATCACAGGACAGCGTAGAATATTTGAGAATAACAGGAGTCAGAGAAATGATAGACACGATTCAAGAACTCAAATGGAAATAATGAAATGGTCATGTTGCAAGAATGTCTGACAACGTGGACCTTAGTGATCATATGTGAAGTTGTGGCAGGCAGAAAATAAGAGGCGTGACGAACTAGACAAGTTTAGATAGAATGTACTGGACCCGCAATGCCCACGATACAGGTTTGGCGAATTTGGGGGAAAGTTTATATCCAACGACAGATGCTAAAAGGTTGATGATGATTGCGGTAATTTCGACAAGTTTTTACCTTCATCTTGAAATTTGCTTTAAAACTTTGACTCCGACCGTCAATCTATGATTACGTCTACGAGTAAACAAAACAGCGTGATTGTAATGGAGGAAGAGTTTGATAATCACTTTTGGATTAATCTTATTTCCAATAATCACGCAGTTTACTCCTCGCCGTAAAATGACAGCCCGGGTCAAAGTTGTTATAAAAAGCAACTAAAACTTATGAGGTAGAAACCAGAGAGTCAAATTGAATGTTTGAATAATTAACAAAGTCAAAGAATCCATAAATTAGAACTTTTTATCAAAATTGAATACTTTTGTTCTAAATCCACATGTGCAGATTTATAAAAATTCATAAGTGATGTTAATATCAAGATATACATAAATGGAAAAAAGATTTACTTCTGAATTTATTCATCTGATCATTTTTTTAACTTTTCTTCAAGGAAAAAAAAAACAAAGTTTCTGAGAAAAAAAAAAACTTATCAATGTGCCCGTTTCTAGGATTATAAGCATGCTTTGACATGAATAAATTATCTATAAAACCTGTATTTATGCCGAAAGCATGCAAATAAATTTTTTAAAAATTAAAAAACAAAAGTTTTCTTAAAAGCAGAAGAAATTTACGCGTATTATCTTCCGTAGCAAATATAGCAAATGGTTTACAATGCGCTAAAAACGGCATGGGTCTCTTTATCGAAAAATTGCCGAACAATTTGTGTTCATCTGTCGCCGGTATCTCAGTTTTTTTTACGACTAAATATTAAGCAAAGAAAAAAAAACAAGCTTCCTAGCAATCAGACAAAAAAAAATTAGAATGATAACGCCGAGCCGGTAATTCAATTTTCGACTAGGTTTTATTTCATCTTATTTACCTCTGTCAATAAAGTTAGAGAGGTATAGTTTTTATTGCTTTTTGATCGAAATAAGAGAGAGAAAAATAAATAAATAGATAAGTAAATAAATGACAAGTATTACTTCATGGAAGAAATTCAGAAAATCTACGCTTTTTAGAAATCTAAGGAGTATGGGTATTTGTTAATATTGAGAGAAAACTTTCAACGAGCTTTTTCGGAAATCTCAACTGAAGAAAAAAAACAAAAAAAACACGAGCAACTTACTTTTACTGGGGAACAAAAAAAGGTTACGAAATAGAAACGGAATTTCCAGTTCTCTGAACTTAACCACCAAAAACAACGTGGTTACCCACACCTACTCTTAAGACTTGTTATCGTTAATTTTTTTTTCTACTGATAATATTTATTCCTTCGTGAAATAAAAGTTTTTCTTTAATGTTTTGCAAAGAAAACGAATTCTAAGTTCGAAATAAAATCACTACACACCGAGAATCAAATTTGAAAATAAATTGATTCGAGGGACGAATAGGAATATTAAAAAAATATTCAAAATACGACAGAGATGAAGTTGAAGAAGTAGTAAACAAAGTTAATCATAGTGTTACTGTTGATACGAGTTGATAACGTAGCTACTTTATTAATTGCTGTTATTTTTATTTCTAATTAACGTAGTTTAGTAACGAACAAATAATATTTTCAAACGTACAAAAAACAAACTCTTTGTATGGTTCCACGAATTCCTCTGAGTGACCAGAGGTTTGGGTAGCGGAAAACACATTTATTTGGGAGAATTAAAACTTTTTGTTGAGAGAAAAACAACAGGAAATTGAATATAAAACTTTTTTTTTCAATTTTCTTCTCATATAAGAGTCTTTTTTCTTTCTTTTTTTTTTCAATCCTTCCACCCGTGCCAGAAGAAAAGATACCAATTATCAGCTGTAGTAAAATTTTCCTCGTGTGTAAATAAAAAAAAATTAAAACATGCGTAAATAAATTCTAAAAATAAAACATGCATAGAAGTTTTTTCCTTTCTTGAAAAAATTGAAGTGGAATTTTTTTAGTTACTTCTTCACATTAAGTTAGGATTTTTTTTTTAATGTAAAACACGTTTTAATTGATATTTTTCAAGTAAAATATTCACACAATTCTTCCAGGAATGCTCTACTAACACTCATTTTAGTTGTCATTTATATTGTTTTGGGTTTTTTTCTGGTTTTGAGGGTAAGAACATCAGTCACCCCTAAAAATGGGTCGATCATGCTTTTTAGGTACCTCTAAAATCAATGAGAATTCACCCAAGCATGCTTCGTCACTAGAATAACCAAAGATTTTAATTGGTAAAAGAACAAAATAATAAATACTTTTCAATCTTTTCTCAGACACTTCTCCAGGGATATACAAGATTTGAAATAGAGAAAAGTAATATAAAAAGAGTGTCTTTTGTTATTTTAGTGAGCAACAATGAGAGAAAAGAAAGAGCAAAGCTTAAAACTTCTCTATTCAACAGTCAGCTAAAAACTCCAGAGCCCGCCCAACTCGAATAGTAATTACTACTCTTTCTCTCTTTCTTTTCGCTTCTTCGTGGTGATTATTTTTTGGGTCCTCGTCGGTCAAATAAAGTTCTTGACCGGCAAGACCAAAAGAGGATTTTTCAAAGTTGATGGGTGGATAATTTCCAAGAGGAATATATAGTTTGTACTCACCGATTTTAATCCGTAAACTCTCCTCCACCCGTACATCGGCGATTCCTGCCATGATGACCCAGTTTGAGCTTCGGAAAGCGGAAGTGACCTCTGTGGGGTTCACTGAGCGCCAATTTCAGCCAGCAGCTATCAGTTGAATAAGCGAATGAATGAATGAATGAGTGAGTGAAAGAAGGAAGGAAAGAACGAAAAAGCGAATCGATGATGGAAAGACTGACTAAATGAATGAAAGTAATGTTCAATGAAAAGGCGTTTGATTGATTGTGTAAAAGAATGAATGTCTCAATTATAAGAAATGGAACGGAGTGAAAGATAGACTGAATAAAAAAAAGTCGAGTGAATGAAAACTGATATCCCCCCCCCCCCCGCAACTAAAAAAAAAATGATCATGTGTAGATGAATGAAGAAGAAATAAATTCATATATTAAAGAAAAAGTGGGAGTTGAATGAGTCAGTGAATGAAAATTTATATGCTAGGGTGGAGGAATGAGTAAATAAATTCGTGAATGAAGGAAAATGAATGAATGAAAAATTAGAAAGATTGATGGAATATTGTGTAATAGAAACAATAGGACTTCGAAAGAAGTTATACAGAAAAAAATAGGTCAGTGGGTAAAAAATAAATGAGATTGAATGAATTAAATCTAAATTAATGGAAGAACAGAATAATTCAAATAAATGTGAGGTGGAGGGAAGGAGTTAAAAAAATAATTCAATATCCAACTGAATGAATCAGTTAAACTAAAATGCTAAATTAATGAGTAGCTTTATAATGAATAAGTGTGGAGTGAATGAAAAAGAGAGAGAGAGAGAAGTAAATAAGGAATAAGAAGATAAATTTTTTTTAAGGTGAATATATAAATTATCTGAGTGGTTTTAAGCAAAATAGTTTGTACGAATGAAAATCAGACTGAGTAAAAGAAGAAATAGAATCAAATAATCAAAATGATATTTAAATTAAGATAAAAGTAGCTGATTATTTTTCAAAAAGCTTACTAAAAAAAAAAAAGAAATTAAAAATTGAATTCTGAAAATGATAGTTTGAGAGACTACAATGACAAAAACAGTATTAAAAATTGATTAAATCAATCTATAATTTTTACTTATGTTTTCACCCCAATGATAGCTCGTGGCTTTCACTAAAGATCAAGTGACAGTAAGTCCCCTCTGTACTCTAGGACTCCTCTCAGTTTTTGAACAGTATTCAACAGGGCTGTCATCAAGATTGTCCCAGTCCTTCCTCAGATTCTGAGTTCCTTCATTGATCGGATCCTCCGGACTATTCACAGGGCACTGACTATGACTTATACCACTGTCATCTTCAGGCTCCACAATTTCTTCTTCTTCTCATTATTCTATTATTATTATTGAACAATCAAGGCCATCAAAGAGGGTGGAGGGGTTCCATCCTTTTTTATGTATGTTTGTGTTTGTTTATGTGTTTGAGTGTTTGAGTGCTCCTGGCCATACCATTTTGTCCACGTACTTGAGAATTGGCATCAGCACTCCAGTAGGTGCCTACTAAAAATGTTTTTATTTTTCGAAAAAAGCTTTTTTGACAATATTTGAACCTTATTCTGATGGGTTTATTTGTTTACGTGTTCCAGCGCTCCTGGCTATCCCTTTTAACTATAGACTTGAGAATTGGTATCCACTAAAAATATTTTTTTTTATTTTTGGAAAAACAAGCTCTTTTGTTCTTTTGGGGGCTTTCTGTTTTTTTTTTATTTTTGGAAAAACAAGCTCTTTTGTTCTTTTGGGGGCTTTCTGAAAGAGAAAGCCCCCAAAAGAACAAAAGAGCTTGTTTTTCCAAAAATAAAAAAAAATATTTTTAGTGGATACCAATTCTCAAGTCTATAGTTAAAAGGGATAGCCAGGAGCGCTGGAACACGTAAACAAATAAACCCATCAGAATAAGGTTCAAATATTGTCAAAAAAGCTTTGTTTAATAACATCTAGATTCTCCAAAATTTAGATATTTCAAGATTTTTTCATACTATTTATATTGTTTTCCAGTGGAAAACACCAGTGATGTCATAAATAGAATTTATTCTGACCATGTTTATTCTTTGATGGAATTTTTCTTACATAACTTCAAATTTTGACTTTACGGTTATTCAGTTATTGACTGTGGTGTTGTTTTTTAAATGTTATTTTATTTTCAGTGACGTGTGGCTTTGATCAAATGACATCGAGTCATCTCAATACACGAGGACTTCCCATCCTTAGCCAACTTTAATAGTGTTTTCATTAGGATAGTCTCAGTCCCCGAGGCGTAGCAAGAGGAAGCAGTTGCTCCCAGTGCATGAGTGATGCTGCACAAATTTTCCTCTATAATGCCTGTTGATGAACAATTATCAGGATATAAGGCAACTGTCCCTGGGTGCTGACCTTGCTCCCAGGGCTCTGAACGCTATTGGCACTACCATCACCTTTGTTTCACACAGCTTTTTTTTAGCTCTCTGGCAAGGTCCAGATACTTATCCAGCTTTTCTCCATCTTTTCTTAACTCAGTTGTCTGCCACAACAGCAAAATCCACTATCTGACACATTCTTTTCTCTTTGTTCATTACCCTACAATCTAGTCTTTTGGCTTGGCTTGGCTTGGAATGGATCAGGTGATCCGTCTGAATCTCATAGTTCTAGAGAATTTGTTTAAATATGTAGAACTGATTCTGGTCTGTGGGGGGTTTGATTGGTTTGTATGGTTGAAATTCAGTTGCTTGCACAATTTTCCCAATGAATCATCCTCCCTGGCCAGTAGTACCTATTCTTATACTCCTAGGCACATGTTTAGGTACATTTTTTTTTGTTTTTTAGCTACTACTGCTACTACTACTACTACTACCATCATCATCATCATCATAACAACAACAACAACAACAACAACAACAACAACAACAACAACAACAACAACAACAACAACAACAACAACAACAACAACAACAACAACAACAACAACAACAACAACAACAACAACAACAACAACAACAACAACAACAACAACAACAACAACAACAACAACAACAACAACAACAACAACAACAACAACAACAACAACAACAACAACAACAACAACAACAACAACAACAACAACAACAACAACAACAACAACAACAACAACAACAACAACAACAACAACTAATGTTGTTGTTATTGTTGTTGTCATCGTTGTTGTTGTCTTTAATGCCCCATTTTGCATCCTGGGGGGCAGGCACCAAATTATAGTCTCCAAGGCGTTGGGGAGGGAGTTGTCATTTTATTGATAGTACTCTGTGTAATATGTGGGCATTTTTGAGTGGGGCAATCTTCCAGACATTGTTGAGGTTACCTGGGATATGGTTGGTGAACTTTTCCCTTCTTTACAAGTCCTAGAGCTCTGTTGACAACTGGAATTATTTCAGTCTCCTTCCTCCACATCTTGATCTCCAGGTCTTTATACTTGCATAGTTTCTTTGTGACTTTCACAAAGGTGTTTCTTTTCGATGGTATTGCTATGCCAATGAGCATACTCCTTTTTTCTTTCTTGTCATTGATAACAATGCCAGGTTCGCTTGCTCCCATTTCTTTGTTAGTATGGATGGTCATGTCCCAGGGTATGATGACATTGTTGTTTTCAGTGTTCGGCTGATGTTCATACCATCTCTGAGCAGTTTCAATTTTGTAACTCCTGCAGATCTTCTAGGGCAGGTATTTGTGCCTTTGCTTTGTTGTGTCTGTGGATGCACCCAGTTTTCGCCAGTTCCAGGCAGCCTGAGATGATGAGGTCAACAGTTTCCTTATACTTTCCACAGATCCTGCTTTGTAGGTTAATTCCATCCTTGATTATGCAATGGTGATAGGATCTGGTCACAAGGCTTTAGTCTTATGCAGGAATTATCAGGCCCTCTGCCTCTATTGTGTCTGTTGGTCCACATTTGTCCCTTTCATCTTCTTTAGGTATTTCCTGTGTATCACCTTGTCTTCCCAGGTTTTCTGCAGATGCAGTTGCTCCCATTGTTTCGCCTTCTATTCTAGTCAGTTTGCGTAGATGTTAATGCCTCATTTTTTGCTGATGGGGTTTCTTGCAGCTTCTTTCTTGATGGAGTGGACCTGATGTTTTATTATTTTGAGGAGTAGGTCCTAATTTTTCCTTGGTATGCTTCCAACCTGATAGTCTTGAAGGTCAGTTCAAGTTGGACTCGGCTACGTCCTCCTGAAACTCTGGGAAAGTAGAGCCTGTCAACATCTGCTTTTGATAGGTGTATTCTCTTCTTGGTAAGCATCTTCTGGTCTCGATGTCCAGTCTTTTTATGGCGTTCAGCTTCTGCAATGATGTTGAAGCTGTATGTCACAACAGATATTGCTAAGGCGTTGATCACTTTGAGTTGGTTGGCTGCATTGAGTTTGGTTAACAGTATCATATACACTCTCCTGAAATATCCCTTTCAGATCTTCTCATTCATTGTTCAGTATTGTAAGTTTAACCCTTTGTTCACTCTCAGGTACTTGTATGTGCCATCTTCTTCAAGTTCCTTGATCCTAGTGTTGATATTAAGGTCTAAATCCACAGTTTTTAATAAACTTTCCTCTCTTTAAGGTGGCTTTGGCACACTTGTTAAGTCTGAACTCCATCCTGGTGTCATCGCTGAAAGTCTTCACAATGGTGAGTAGACCCTTTCATTGGTTGTTGTCTAGATGGTTCACTTTTTTGGTAACAATAAAAAAACTAATTTTTTGTCCTCTTTCTTCCAGTTTTTTTTCCTCATTTTGGCCAACAGTCACTCATTAAGAACTATGTCCCATCTGCAGGCTACCAACAGAACACAAGCCAGAGTTATTGATGGCCAGTACTTACAGGATGACAATAGGGTTCCTCCCAGAGGCCAACAAGAGAACACCGGCCAGTTATGTCACACAAATCATGAATTTATGCCTCATCACTTGTGGTGACATCATTATTGTGTATTTTCATGATTGATTGATTAGTGTTGCTATATAGTCGCATTCTTAGCACCCATAGCATTCTGTCTTGATGGGGTTAGACATGGTCGTACACAGCATTGTAGGTGATAACAGTGGGAGGAATGTGCATTCCACATATTACTCACTTTGCACAATTCCCAGTATATGACTATTCCTACTCTGTCCTGCCTGCTTTTGTATCTTATTTGATCCAGCTCAGTGTAATCACTTATTTATGTGGATGCCCACTCTAAACTTGACCTTGTGTCACATTTCACCCTCGTGGGGAGTTGAATAAATACTCTTGTAATGTTGTTCACTACCGTATCTTTTCCTCCACAGCAGTGGTATTTACTGTTTTTCTGGGTTTTAGTCTATTTTTGCCTCGATTATTATTATTATTGTTTTTCTAAAACATTTTTCATCATAGTGCAGAGGTTCTCAACAATGAGGAAATCTCCACCCCTGGAGGATATATTAGAATTTCAGGGTGTAGAGAATGGAGATTGGCAGATTCAAACTGGTGGAGTACTGATCTTTCTGAGCAGCAATACAAGTATGCAATTTTCGAGTCAGATGATCTTGGATGAGGGAAATGACACTCTGAAACCTGGTTGCCAGATCAAAAACATATTATCCAAAGTTAATCCTCCAAATTTTTCAACAATGTCCTCTGCAGGGGCTCAAATTTCTCTGTTGTTTCATGCTCCTCTGCAACTTATTCATTCCAATGATCATTCAAAAAATTATTTGTTTAAGGAGCAAAGCTTAAAAAGCAAAGAGGACAGCCTCATCAAATACAGCATACATCTTGTAAAGGTATAATTAGTCTAAGTGGTATTAATTAATATCTGACTCAATTTAAATACCTAAAGAAACAATTATCTGCTACAATTAAAATATAGGCCGAGTTTAATAGTAGTAATAATATTCTTAGTAGACATCGCTAGTTACTGTTACAGCTGCTACTGATATTTTTCATAGGGTAGGCCAGGCTTGAGGAAAAATCAATTTAACTTCAACAGTTACCACCCCAAAACCATAACTATTTATGAAATGAACTAATCACTGCTACCTTCAACAGACCGGTTTAAACACTGTTGTCAGGTTTAGGTTATTCATGCGCTCTGACATTCATATGTACCTATATATCTATCTACAATTACGGACTAAGCACGTTTACTGTAGAAACTTGAAATCTTGCACACACAATGAGTAGAAAGAACGTTTCTATTGTTTGTTTTGTTTAAATTTGCCTCCAAAATAAGCTTCTCGTGAGTGGTTTGATTTTACAATGTCAGTTCATTCTAAATTGGTCCCTTAGTTTGTGTCCAGCAGCAATCACACTTGTTTTATGAAAATTTGGACTTTTTACTGATCACAGCCTAACAAAAGGCAAGAAAAATACCTCATTCCTTGATCAACTCTTTTTTTAATTTTTTAATTGATCACCTCCAAAATGGCATGCTGTCAAAAGACATTGGTCACCTGGACAGTGAGAAAACACATCATTTCACATAGATCTCATCTGTTGAGCATGTAATTTGTTATTGTAGTTAATCAATGCTGCCTGCAACAGACCTGTTTAAAAACTGTTACTGGGTTTAGGTTATTCATGTGTTCTGACATATGTGTTTATCTAGACTTAGCCCTTCCCAAATCGTTAATAAAAGAGACTTCAAATTTTGCAGACACATTCCTCTCAATGCATAAGCATTCATGATTGCTTTTCAGAAAATTTGGACTTTTTAGTAATCACAGCCCAACTAAAGGCGAGAGAAGTAACATTCATTGGTCAGCCCTTTTTCCAATTTTACTGCCTAAAGATGTTAGTCCCGTGACGGTTTCTATTGAGTAACTAACCAGACATTTTTTTAAAGATCTTTGAAATCATGAATTTATTGTTCAAAACACACTTGTTTTATTTTCATCAAGATGGCATAAATTTATTGCCAACCTTATTTAATTTACTCATTAAAAAGAAGCAAATGTGGGCGGTGGTGATTCATAATTTCCCCTGGAATACTAGTTTCATTTAGTTTTAGTGACTAAAGGATTGGCAGAAGTATGTGCTCTGAATATTTTCTTCTGTTTTTTTTAATACTTTTTTTAAAAAAAGTAATGAGATTTCAGGTTCCATATTTTTCATCAGATCCTGATTACTGCATCATACACACTCTTCTGAAGTATTCCTTTCACATCTTCTCACAGATAGTTGAGTGCTGTAAGCCATATCCTTTGTTCACTCACAGGTACTTTTATGGGCCATCTTCTACCACTTAGACACAACCAAAAACATTTTTATTTAGATAAAGAATTAAACAAAGAAATATTTCTCATGCTATTTCCACAGTGTGAAATTTTATCAACTCAAAACTTCAGTTTCTTGTACAATATGAAAATATATTGTATTATATGAAAATAAATCTTGACATTGAATATAAGTTACAGTATCAAAATATTTTGTAAACTAGCCGAGTGAAGCTTGGGTGTGCAGTTGACTGTTCAATTGCACATCTGCTCAATTAAGAATCATCTAAATTGTAGTTTCTAATATTAATACACAAAAAAAACATTTTGATCAAAATTTGCTGTACTGATCTATCTACTGCTATGTCATGTGTACAGAATTGTGAGTAAAATTTACCAATTGAGTTTCTGATACTCTCAAAATAATCCCAGATTCACTCCTTAATCCAAGTATCAAAAACAGGTTCTAAGTTCTGAAAGTTACAAAATAATCCTAAATCGTGTGATTGGAAAATCCCAAATGGCAACCTTTCGCTGAAATTTGCTGAAAAGGGTGAATGGGCAAGAAAAGAGCCACTGTCATCGTGGCTGCTTTTCCTCTTCTTTTGTTTGCCACACGTGGTGATGTTATTAACAACTGCTGCCTGCTTTCCTTGTTGTTATATTTGTTGCAACAGCAGTAGGCACTTGTCAGAGTCGGAGGCGGAGTTGAAGGAGGGGGCTATTTGAAAACTTCAACCAGGCCCCCAATTGAGCAGTTGGGGCTCTCAATAGCTTTGTAAATAGTAGTTTATCTACTGGATCTCTACCAACATTATTCAATAACAATGATATATTTGAATGTGCATGAATTGCATAAATGATAATTCAGCCTCTGGAGTTGTTTTTGACCAATTAAGAGATAATGCATATCTGTTTTGTGCAAATTTTCTTTTTTCATCAAAATTAACTAAATTTTGGAGGTGGCCATCAAGGGACCGAGCCCCCGGGCCCCCAAATCTCTAGCTACATCTATGGTCACAATTTCAAGGCCATGTCCCCTTTGTCTGTCCAAGTCAGATATCAGCTAACAGGCTATTAAACCTAGTCCAACCAGGAGAGGTAACTGTCCACATTGAAGCATTACAAAAATAAAATAAGATATATCTTCTTTCTGTCTTGCCTTTATACCATTTATTCATATTATACAGTGTTCCAAAAATTTCGATTGAAATTCATGAAGTTGAACTTGAATTATGTATGAAAGGTTATATAACCTTTCAATAAAGTTCCCTTTTCATGATTTAGGACACTCACTGCGTTTATCTATTTGCTGTCTCCCCTCTGCATTTCTTTATACTCAAATATGTTCACACACACGCACACATATACAAGAGTACCTATTTAGAAAAAACCCTTCGTAATAAAAAGCAAGAGGTAGTTTCTTTTCAGTCACTGATTTATTAGTTGAACAGGTAGAAAAATATGTATGTATGTGTAATCCTCCAAATGTCTTATAGTCTGACATATAATGATATTTCTGAACAGATAAAAGATTTGACTTTTTTCTGTTCAGAAATATCGAAAAGAATTGAACACTAAAATAAAGGGGCCATGACCATGGGCGTCGGCAGCTATTTTTCTGGTGGGGGTGGGGGGGTTATATATTTCCAAGGAGAGCAAAAGAGTTTTGAGGTAGCCAGCGAATACAGTCTCATTTTATATGGGAACAATAAGTTGGTCTTACATGAAACAATTGTACTACACCATTATCCTTTATTGACTATAAAGTTCCTACTTTCAAAACATTTGCCCTTTGTAAGAGGACCTACTGGGTTGGGGGGGACTTTACACCACCACCCCAAGCAGACACCCATGACACATGTGTGTGTATCACAAATTTTACAAGTATACAAATCAATTTCCTAAGGAAAAATACTTTCATTTTTTATACTTCAAAACTGCATTTATCCCTTGATGTTCGCGGGTTATCTATTCATCCTTCAGTTCTGAATGACTTAATGGGAATCTAAAGTTTTGCAGTGTACTATGAAAAAACGTAAAAAGTTTAGGAAATCATAAATACACTCTAATAATGTATACATTTTTTTCTAATTCACTGTGCAGTAAACAAATCCATTTATTAATTTTTTTAAGTTAAGTATTAAAAATGAATTATTAACAATTTTTTCATTTTTATGCTACGATTTACCATCATCTTAATATTTTTGCTGCTCTATTGCAACTTTTATCAGACCGGATACATCTTTTTAAAAAGCAACAAAAATATTAATGTAGCGATTCGTTTATTTTTAGTTAAGATTAAAAACAAAAATAAATAAGTATGAGCTTTAGGTACAAAACTTTCAATCTAGGCACATATGCAATACGTCACTTCCTTTAGCCTTTGTGCATGAAAATCTTGAGCACACGTGCACCAGTGCTCATTAACCCCAACTTTCTCAGTCGGTTACTCTCTCTCTCTTCTTTTCTTTCTCTCTAGGGTCAGTATTATTTCTTCATCTTCCCAGCCAACTATCGTCTTTTGTCAACAATCTTCTTTAACGTGAAAATCCATAAAAGCTTTCTGGTGACTCAATACAAGTACTGCATTTATTTCACTTATCTCATTTTGTCCCTTTTAGTTCCTCGCGCCTAAAACTGAACTAACCGCCCTTTGGATAATCTGGCTTGGTCAATTATATCACTCATTATCAAAGACACCACTAATCAGGCTCCATTCAATAGATAAACCAAAAAACATTAGACCTGTTATGTAACATGTTTCCTTAACTAACCATAGTTCTATCCTATATTATTTTCCAATGTATAGGAATAACCTAACAACCAATTCTCTCCTTAACACTTCTTTCTCTATGAAGATGCTGCATAGCAATCTTTTCTAAAAAGACTTCTTCTATCACAATATATCTTTTATTAATGTTTATGTCCCCTTTTCAGCTTTGAATGTAATGCTTATACATGCCTTATTTGTTGACTCATTAAAAGTACTTCTTTATTTATTTGTCTTAACTTTGCATTTATCTTTATTTTAATTATGAACTATGTTTAATGACCACGTTCATATTCAAACCAAGCGAAAAAAAATTCTCCCTGATGTCTTGAAGACCAGCAATATCCTTCTTTCTCAACACAATCATGACATCACAGTGCATGGCAGTACACTCAAACATGTGGGTCAGATTCCTTTGTCCTCTACATCTACTACCATCTTTTTGTTACACAGAAACAACTGCCATTACTACCTCCCCTCACAATATAGGATCCATTAACTACAAACACAATAGTAAAATGAATGTAAATAGTCGCTTAAAAAAAGGGAAAAGATTATTAATAATCATTGCACCTTAGCTTTAGGAAATTTATGGTTTTCATTGATCAATTGATATTTATCTTTACTACCATCTACTTCTTAACAATCTTTTGAAAAGTATCACAATTATTAAATATCTTCTTTGTAAGTTTAGTTCTGGTTATAACTACAAAAAAATTGGATGAAATTAGTCAAAAGAAAGAGAAAAGAATACTTTGGTGTACTCATAGGGGATTTCTGTGCAGATAAAGGCTGTTTTCAGATTTTTGACTAAAAAAATATTGATTCTGTGATAATTGATGGATCTATCACCTGAAAAAATGAAGTCAAGTTTTTAAATTTTAAATTTTTTCGGTATACTTTACTCCATTCATTTATCTATCTATGCATCTACAATTTTTGAATGATAACGTGTTTGTTCATTTTTCATGGTACAAAATTTACGGGTTTTGAAAAGGTTTTGTGTAGGGGCCGTTAGCAAAAGTTATTTGTGGATTATCATATTCTTGGCTTCCCAACATTTGCAAATATCAATGGATGATTGTAAACCCTATTATTGTGAATTTATGTGAATATAAGATTTTTTCAAGACAAAAATGCTGGAAACTTTCACAATGGAAATAATATACTGATGCTAAAGTTTCAAGCATTTTTGTTTTGACAAAATCTTTTATTCAAATAAATTCATCGGAATCATTCAGTAATCAAAGTATTTAGAATGTGTATTCTATCATTAAAGAATAATTCCAAATTTGATTAAATATTTGAAGAATTTTTTAATATCTTGAACTGGGAAGTTTTCACCAGACAAAAAGTGTTACATTAAGTGAAACAAGCGACAAGTCTGGAGAATATACTGCATGCGAAAGAATTTCTTATCCCAGCTCTTCACAAGGGGAAGACAGGTGTTGTCAGGCAGCGAAATCCCCAGTCAACACCATTGCTCAAAAAAAGATCTTTTCTCTCCTAATGCATCATTCAAATGAGCCAATTGCTCACCATAGTTTTGCCTAATAACAGTTTGTCCAGGTTACAGCAATTTGTAATAAAGAAGTCCCTTTGAATCCTACTTACAGTAGAGAAGAACTTTTACTCTCAGAAGTTTCTGTTGCTGCTGTCTGAATCATATCATTCTCATTATAATAAGTGTAAGTTAGTAAATTAGTTCAGAAGGATTACTAAAGTAGGTATGACTGGGTAGTTACCATGATCCACAGGGAATTTTGTGAATGACTGATAATTGACCATGCAGACAAATGGTATATGTCCAAACAAGAAACTGTCCTAGAGAACAGAAAAAGTAAAAGGATTACGAAAGTAGGCATGACTGGGTAGGTACAGAGATCCACTGGGAATTGTGCATTTAGTATTAGTGTTATAAAAGTAGGCATGACTGAGTGGGTACAGTGATCCAATAGGAATTGTGAAAATGACAGGCATTTGACTATGCAGACAAAAGACTTATGCCCAAACCAGAAGCTGTTCCAGAGAAAAGAAAAAGTAAAATTCTTGTTAATAAGAAAAAGAGGATCTTTCAGATAGTGGATATCATTGAACCAATGTCTCACAGATTGAAATTGAAAGACAGTGAAAGCCTAGACTGCATGGCTCTTTGGTGATTAGGTAAAAGAACAGAACATCATTGAATGACTGCAAAACACCTTTTGTGCAGTTGTTAGCCCAGAAAGCTAAAAAAAAGAAATCTGATATGATTAAACTATGAAATTGTTGAAAAAAATGGCAGAATCTAGCAGGATAAAACAGTAAATATATTCTATAAATCTAATATCAAAAATAAAAAAATATCTTTTAGATTTTTATTTAATAAACTAAATGAGTTTTTTACAGTATGAATATCACTGAATCTTTCAGCTCCAAAGAGTATTTTTTGCCTGAAATAAATCTTGAAAATTTACCCTGCAACCTACAGCTTGAAGGTTACTTCTTTCGCAGGTCTATCATATTTTTTATCTTTTTTTTCAAAATTTTGCAAGTCAAAATTGGGGTGTGTTTTAGGGGATATAGTGTGCTCAATTTTGAAGAAATACAGTAAATCCCAAGTTATCAACTGTCATCTCAAATTAAGTTGTTCCGCTTTTATTTCAAATGATATTATTCCATCAGGATAACACTATGTTTCTTTAATGACAAAGCAAAACTTGTTACGGCTCAACTGAAAAGTTTTCACTCATCCACTGTAGTCACCAGACATTACATCTTAGGATTACTATTCATTCCAATCTGAACAGACTTGTCTTTAATGAAAAAACTTTCAATTTTCCTTGGAAGATTGCAAAAGGCAATTAGAGCAGTTCTTTGTTGAGAAGAATAAAAAAGTCCTGGAAGAATGGAATTATGAATTTTGCTTGAAACATGGCAGATGATATCGAAACCGAACAATAAACATGTCCGATTAATTTAATGTGAAAAATTATCTTTTATTTCATTTTAATGAACTGAATGAACCTTTTCAGTTACCCCATATGAGATTTTAAAATGGCTGAATAACTTTTTCAGTTACCCAAAATGAGATTTAAAAATGGCTAAATTCCTTTTTCAGTTAACCCATATGAGATTTAAAAATGGCCGAATTTCTTTTTCAGTCACCCAATATGAGATTTAAAAATGGCAGAATTCCTTTTTCAGTTACCCCATATGAGATTTAAAAAATGGTTGAATTAGGAAACAGCATGGGAGAGCCCATTCCAAAGGTGCATATTTGGAAATGACTTGTAATTGACCATGTTGACAAGTGGTATGTGTCCAAACCAGAATTCCATTCTTACAGAACTTTTTTTTTCTTTCTTAATAAAGAATACTTTTTATCGAGTATGGAGTAGCCTGTCATAATTGTCATATAAAATAATTTTCCATCTGTCATACAAAATCACAGCTTCAAAGTATTACAGATACTTTTTTCCAGTGTTTCCAATTTAGATGTTTTATATCTAAATTTAGATAATTCAAAAGAGTGGAAGTCAAGGGATATAATAGTAGAAACTATGAAAAAGGATCTATAATCAGTAATTTTTAATTCATTTCTATTAGATTTCTCAAGAACCACCAATCTAAAAAACTTCGGATTTGACACAGCAAGGCTTGGTGTGCTGACTTATATAACTGGTAATTGTCAACTTTGTACAATAGACAGTTGTTGAGTAATTGCAATAAATACACACACACAGACGTATACATAAATTTCTTTGATTGTAGTTATATGATTTAAAAGAAGGTCTGGTATTTTTTTTTAAATCAGAAGATAAAATCAATCACCAAATCAGCTACTTAAATGCACTGACCTGTTGAGTAATTGCAATAAATACACACACACAGACGTATACATAAATTTCTTTGATTGTAGTTATATGATTTAAAAGAAGGTCTGGTATTTTTTTTTAAATCAGAAGATAAAATCAATCACCAAATCAGCTACTTAAATGCACTGACCTGTGAAAAGGAAATAGAGGAACCTAAGGTCATAAAAAAATGACAGAAACCTGACCCTCAATGGCAGGTGATATCTTTGGATCAATTTGCTGATCTTCCACAAGTCATCTGATATCTGCGGCCTACATTTTGTCAACTAATTCTTTTACAAGACAAACTTTGCTCATCATATTCCTCTCCATTCATTGTCTTCTCCAGTCAACACTGTACACAAAAGTTTAAGTACCCCAAGATTTGATTGGTAAATACCAGAAAATTAAAGCAGTAAATGAAAACTCTTGATATATCTAAAATTGATAGTTTTTAGTGGTAATTTTTTTACATTGTTTTTTACTGTGGAAATCCATTGAAATGTAACGCAGTTCATTTTCTTTTTCACACAATAGAATATTTTTTAGTGTACTCTTGGAAATTCTAATTATAGAAAAAAGATAGGTTAACAACAATTATCTATGAAATTTTAAATAGAACAAATTGGCAAAGGCTTGAACTTCTTTTGTCCCCAATCTCTCATTACTAATCATATTTATTTAGTCTGTTCCACCTCGAGGGAAAGAAAATGAAGTTAGGATGTGGTTTTATGGTTCTTTGGGTGCTATTCACAATCTTTGATCACAATATAGATTTACTTCACCTGATATCAAAAAAAGAAATGAATTCACTACACTTTGCCCAATACCATTGGGTTTTTATATATATATATATATATATATATTATGACACAATATATATATATATATATATATATATATTATTGTGTCATCCACAGACAACTGTTTCGTTGTATTACAACTCTTCAGTGTGGCTATAGACTATCCATTATCCCATCCAGTACCACGAGGCAGGATTGAAACCATCACTTCAGACTTGGAGACCAATATCCTACCTCTACACTAGGGAACTGGACGATCAGTAAGGCTGAATTGAAGTGACATCTTTATTCAGTTTAAATTCCTCGTCCACCAGAGTGCTCTATTCCTATGGAAAAGCACTTCATAAGCTTACAATGAATAAGTTACCTCACTTAAAGAGTGCTCAACCCTGAATATATATATATATATATATATATATATATATATATATATATATATATATATATATATATATATATATATATATTATTGAGTAGACAATATAGAAAATAGTAGTATTTAGCTCAAGTTTATCATACTTACATATTTCACCAAACGGCTTTGTTATAGTAGAAATTTTATCACGGAGTGATATTACAAGACATTGTTTATTTGAAAAAACAAACTTTCCACTATTGTTTCATTAGAGATTACTGAAAAATTGATGAAAAATAAAAACTATTTTCAAAGCTGTACTTATTGAATGTGTTGCTGGCAATAAGATGTTGGAACTAACACTTCACCTTTTTCACCCCATAGACCCCACATGCTCATCTCTTTTACAGGACAGTTGTTCAGCTGGGGGGGGGGTGATTTTGATTTGATGTATTCTTATTTTCATATTATTCTGACTGTCTGTCTTTTTTGAAAAATAATGATAGGCTTCCTCTATGTTTGGAAAAATAGAAACCCCTAAATTTCTTTTCATTGTTTCAAACATAGAAAATACAGTTTGCTTGTGGAAACAATGAGCTCGGAAAATTAGTAATAATACCAGTACTACCATTCTGAAAAAATACAATTTCAAAAGTTTGAGAAAAGTCAGCATTATAGATACCACCACACGAATCAAAAACCAAAAAGAACTGACTATCATCAAAAGGTAACAGAGATGTTACTGATTGGTAGCACAACAAATTTTAAATATGTTTTTGTTGGTAAGAGAAATCATAACCTAAAAATCGACTAAAAAATTAAGTTAAACAGTAGTCAGAAATTGATAATAAAGGTTTAGGGCAGGTCTTCTCAAACATTTTGCATTTGCAACCAATGAGACAAATGTTTTTGGCTTGTTCTCACCCAGCGTTATAAAAACAGTAGATACTAATACAATTAGTCTCTAGTCATAATCTTACTGTAACTGAACATAAAAAAATTATCCCTTCACCTTTTCTAAGTTGGAAATATTTGAAAGTGAATCTAATCCTGACATTTAGTATTTGTAGTTTCGTACCAGAGTTGACATTGTTTAATTCAAAACAGTAGCCTCAGTGTAGAATTGAGGTACACAATAGATTTTTGATGGACAGGACAGCCCCTGCATAGTAATCTCAGCTGTGATCGATTCTGGTCAACATAATAAGTAGAGATTTCTCCCAGGGTCACACCTGGCTGATCAAAATCTGAGACCTATTCCATCATGAAAGGCTTAACATATCAACAACTTTAAAGATCACAATAACCATAAACACAGACAAATGCCAAGTTTAATCGATAAAATAAATCCAATCTAACATCAGACAATTGTCAAATCAACTTCACAGAAGCTGGTCCAAAGCCCAGATATAAAAGGAGGGCTGGAACTTTGGGTTAGCCCTCCACCCATTAAAAACATCCGGAAACACTGACAAGAAGTCAACAAAACTCAGCACTGGAAAGAAATGGACATTCGTCTAGAAGATTTCTGATGCAGCTTGATGAAAGCTGGAAATTTCTGGAAGCTTCCTCTGATTGCCTTTCTTTTGACCAGGATGATAATCAGCATTGGAATATACCTAATGAAAGCCAACAGCTAACAATACAAACCCTTACCTGAGATACCTACGGTAAAAGAAAGCGAGGAAAAGCAAAATATACCTGGCATTGGGACCTTGAAACTGACACTAGAAAGTTGTAATACACCTGGATCCAGTGAGAAAAGCCAAAGACTAAACTGAAGCTGTCTTGTGTATACCCTAGAAGGAGTGGAAGAAAAATTTTTGAATTAAAGTTTTCAAGTGACTTGTATGAACAGAATCATTTCATATGGTTTCATGATATTCCCCAACTACATTTAACCACTGGTAATATTCCCGCCTTCCATTTTCACCTAAGAAAAATTTACTGGCCTACAACATTTCCCGGTCAACAATTTACCGGCTGATCAAATTTCACATTTCAACTCACCGGATGCAAATTAACACATTCACATATTCTGACACATGAACATGCATACAGGCATGTAGATACACATACACATGAACTTTCCAGACTCTTACATATTCGCTCATACATGCAAATTGTAGGCATGCAACCTGCTTGACCGGGAAAATGCGACTGCGAAATGTTGTCTGTAAATTAACTGTTTGGCCAGGAAAATGCAACTTGGAAAAGTTGCTTTTGGCAAAAATGTAGATTGGGAGATGGTGTCGGGCGGTAAATTGTTGACCAGGAAGGAGTGGATATTATTGGTGGCAAAGTGCAACCAGGAAAATGCAACTAAGAAATATGGTGTCATCATATCATATATCTACAGAGGAAGCCACTTATTGCAACCACTTTGGGATTGGGTCTTTGAGATAGCAATAACCAACTGATAATATTAAACAAAGAATATATAAATTGCAACTCTTTGCATTCAGTGTTATAAATTCACATTCATTGTAACAAATTCATTGTTATGTAATTGAATTCATTAATACAAACAACATTACATTTTTGTTTAAATAAACCGTAATGATGAAAAAATTTAATCAGAGTTTCTAACTCCTTTGTGTGTGTGTGTGTGTGTGTGTGTGTGTGAGTGTGTGATGAAATGGCTTCATATCTAAATTATTGAAAGAAAGAAGAAAAGACAGAATTCCAAATTCCGTTTACTGATAGCTTGTATATTTAGATGCTCACACCTTTAAAAACTAAATTTCCAACCAACCCGTCCCATTTCAAGTCATTTCTAATTTTTCCTCACTAGGATGCTATAGTGAAACACAGAAAGAACAAGTGCAGATGATACTTTACAAGTGTTCCTCACAATAATTTATACATAAATAGTTTAATCGAGCATGTATGCAGGTTTCACTTCTAAAAAGCGATTGATGTCATATGTGAAAATAAGTTGTTGTGTGTGTTCTCTGCACTGAGTTGCGTGATAGTGTGGGAAGAAATTAAATCTTAAAACATCTTTTCTTATCATCCTGCAATTTTTTATTGTCCAATATCTTTTGTTTCTCTTTATGTTTAACAGGTTTGTAGGCACTAAAAGAAAAAACCTAACAAGATGACACTTACCACTTTTTGATTTTTTCATTCTTTATTTCACATGACTACATTTTAACACCCTGCTTTTTACATCACATACACACACACATATATGTATATATATATATATAGAGAGAGAGAGAGAGTTTGTGTGTGTGTGCGTGTGTGTGATTAAACTTTCTAGGCAAACAGAAAGACAATCTTTATTTTCTATGTATTTGGTCTTATCCCAAGTTATACGCATAGTTACCTCAACAAAATTGCTTTGAAAAAGAGTAAAATCAACTTTTTAGATCTGAGATATTGATTAGTGAATTGGAAAGTTCTGCAAAACTTGAAACTCGCAGCTAATTTTATTGTTTTGTTAGAAATTTCATTGAAGATTTTAAGGAAAAATGTTATCATTAATACTTTGTTGAACCACCATTATTGTTAATTACTTGAAAAATCAGATTTGGCAGTTTTTGAATCAAATGAAGACGGAATTCTTCAGGCACTTCATTCCAAGATGGCGATTTTGAGTTCCTGCATTGTATTTGATTGCCTTTTACCTTCAAAAACCTTCTTTGCCAACCATCCTCATACATTTTCAATATCATTGATAACAAGGCAGTTGACTGACCAGATTAAAATGTTTCCACCTTTCTCTTGGAGAGATCATTGGGCAACTCTCAAAGTATGAACAGGAGTATTATTACTCTGGAACATGAACCGCCAATCCAAACACCACCAGCTACTAATTTCGACTTTCTTGATCTTTCTTAGCAGATCCATGTATCTTATCACACTTTTTTTGTGCCTGAATCTCGATAAAACCATTGAATTCATAAGCACTGCACAACTTTTTACCATCGGACAGCATTTTTTAAATGACCCATCCCCAAAATCTAAAATGGTAATGAATCATTCCAGATAATAATGAATTTATTCAAACTTGTCGGCTTGAGTTTATAGTTTTGTGGTGCACTGCGTCTTACACATACACACATATTATACGAACATACAAATATATATCATCACATTTGTGTGAATATGTGTGCATGTATGCATGTATGTGGGTATATATATATATATGTATATATATATATGTATATATATATATATATATATATATATATATATATATATATATATATATACATATATATATATATATACATATATATATATACATATATATATATATATACATATATATATATACATATATATATACATATATATATATATATATATATATATATACATATATATATATATATATACATATATATATATACATATATATATATATATATATATATATATATATATACATATGTATATATACATATATATATATATATATATATATATATATATACATATGTATATATACATATATATATATATATACATATATATATATATATACATATATATATATATATATATATATATACATATATATATATATATATATACATATATATATATATATACATATATATATATATATATATATATACATATATATATATATATATATATATACATATATATATATATATACATATATATATATATATATATATATATATACATATATATATATATATATATATATATATATATATATACATATATATATATACATATATATATATATACATATATATATATACATATATATATATATACATATATATATATATATATATATATATATATATATATACATATATATATATACATATATATATATACATATATATATATATACATATATATATATATATATATATATATATACATATATATACAGTTGGGAAATTTAAACAGCATGTGCAAACTTATATATATATATATATATATACATATATATATATACATATATATATATATACATATATATATATATATCTATATATATATATATATACATATATATACCGTTGGGAAATTTAAACAGCATGTGCAAACTTCTTGGTCAGGCGGAAAACTTTTCAGACCAAGAAGGGAATGGTTCAGTCAATGATCTGAAACAAATACAAAAATAAACTCAAGGATCCGGCAAAATAGCACTTTGCAATATAAAAGAACATTCTTTCCTGCTACAGTAATAAAATAATGTGCAGATTCAGGGAAAATTGTACGTATGCATGTATATATATTTATATATATAGTCTAGAAAGCTTTACGACTTCTGACACTAAACATTCAAAAACTTTCTCAAGAGATTTTTTTGTGTCACTGCAGTCAGGTATTTCCCAATATCTATCAATGCAATTTATGTAATTTTCCTCAGTGTTTTTCCCCCTGTTTCAGATATACTTTATTTTGGTACAATGTATAAATTGTCTCTTGTTGGGATCATCCATTGTTTACTGTGTAACCATTTCAGGGATTTAAAAAACAAGTTTTATCAATATGGCACCCAAGCAGTATTGATCCAACACTACCTCCCATTCTTATAATATAGTTTTTGCCATACATGTAGTTCGTCATTTTATATGAGGTTTTATGTGTATTTATATTGATATTATCTTATTCAACTTACCTATTTTTTGAAACAGGCCTTACTTAAGTCGGTTACCCCAAAAATGTTTTCAACGATGAGGGATCAGTAAGTATAATAACAGATATGACTCGCTCTTTGTGTCATTTCTATTGAATGTTCACCCATGTGAATATTAGATCCGTTGTGTTGGTTTTAGTCTCAGACTGCATGCAAACCAACTTATGATATCATCTTTAAGAATACTAATTACACAGAAAAAAATTCTTCAAGTCAATCCTCTACCAAAATATTCAACTAGAGAATTTGACAATTATTTTCCACTAACCTCAAAGTTGATTTTTCCACGTCATATGACATCAAGCTTCTTTCAAATGTTTTTTTAACACTTTTATTATCAAATAAAGTATTCTTATGTACATGGTTGGAACGAAACCACTTTCTAGCAGGCGCTAAGACCTCAGTGGGTGATTCCATTAATCTACGTAAATAATTAGTTACGTGGTATTCCATGTTCGATCCTCCACCCCATCCAGCTATCTACCAGTCAGACAAATGGACCAGAGCCAAATGTTTCCCCCTTTCCCTGTTTCCAGTCAATATAATGATCTTTCACACTTACAAAAACTGGGTCCATCTGTTTTGATTATCTAATTCCTCTGACACTAATACAAATTGATTTTTTATGTAAACGATTCATTTATTCTATTTTTATACTCTCATTAACATATTCTTTAATTTTCGTTATTATTTCACCATGGTCAAACTGAGAAGTTTCAAAGGGATCAGGATGTCTAATCATGGCTCTGTTAGATTGTTTGAAAATCTTACTAATATCACCGTCTTGATTGACCATTTTTACAACTAAAGAAACAATTTTCGTCATAAAATCAATAAATCTTAGAGTTGCCCAAGTGATTCTCAAATATTCTGATAATATCGTTCAGTAAAATATATAAGCTGGTATACTACTTGTTCTAAAAGGCTTTCTCACAATACGGAAAATGATAAACTATCTCGTTTATCAAACTTTTTGTAGACAAACATTCCATCCTTGATTTTGATATCCAATATTATATGTGTGCGTGTATATATATATATATATATATATATATATATATATGTATATATATATATATATATATATATATATATATATATATATATATATATATATATATATATAGGTCTGGTTAGTCATTCAATGGAAACTGTCATGTGACCATGTCTATTGGGAGCATACTGTGTAGGGGTGATCAATCAAAAATAGGAGAAAGAGGTGATCAATGAATTATTTACCTCTCTCACATTTTGTTGGTCAGTGATCACTAAATACGTCTGAATTTTCAAGAAATAAATGTGAATGCTGCCAGACACATAGTAAGGGATCAATTTAGTGTAAACTCACATTGCAAATCGAAAACTCCACAGAAAATCTATCAAAGGGGGTGAATTTTCTAGACACAATAAAGAGTAAATGCTTAAATTTTCCACCTTCTAGCTTCATTGTATGTACATGGGATATATACACACATAGCCAGCCAGACCCACTTGAAAACTGAAGAAAAGTATGTTGACAGTTTTGGTTGATGATTTTTAATACGAACACACACACAAACACACACACACACACACAAACACACACGCAAACACACACATATACTTTTACAATAGAGTTTATGGAAAGTAATTATATATTTTGGTGTTCAGAAAATAGTTACATATTTCCCTGCAATAGATTATAAGCCAACCAACTAAGGCAAGACCAAGGTCAAATGGTATGAAATGAAGTCTGGATTTAGTTCATCATCTCTTCTATCCAGCAGTGTGTCATTTATAGAGTACAGAAAATTCTACCTCCATGGAGGTAGAGATGTTGAAGAGTAACATATTTGCCATTGCCCACAGTATGAATTTCGAAAGGGTAGGACTGCCACCAAGTCTTTGAGAAACATTTATGAAGTATATCCTGATGCGGCGAAGGCTTGTAAATGCTAGCTGTTGTTCAAAAGGGTTGAAAACGGTGATTGCAATTTGGAAATACGTAATTGCTTTCCGGACACCCTAATGTTATAATAGAATTGAAAAACCTTGAACAGGACATAACGGACATAAGCAGACATAGTGACTTTTAAAATGTAAACAAAGCAATTTTGCAGCCCGGCGTAGAATGGTACGGTACATATCTGCAGTGTATACTGTACATAATACTCGATAACACAATTTAAAAGAAATCTTACGTATTTCTTGTACAGTACTTTTATTGTCATTTTAATGTAAATTCTCCTTTCTTACTAATAAAAACTCTACTGTAGTTATGTGTCGTACACTGCAGCATGGGATTACCATGCAATTTGTGAAGTTTCGATGCCCTATTTTAAAACATTATTAAGATTTTAAAAAAATATCTTCTGTAGTTTTTCCTTATTTTTGCTCGGAAGATAGAAAGTGATGCCGATACAGTTTTCGCTGCAGGTAAGCAAATTTATGAAGAAAAGAATAAACCAACTAAGCAGACAACTTAACTTTTAGTTGCTTTTATTCTAAGACGAAGGTAAAAACTAGTCAAATTTGACAAAAATAATGTGTTACAATACTTCATCCAAAAATAATAATAAGGATGATGATAATGATAATGATAAAGCAAACAACATGGAGCATATTTCGAAAAAGAAACCTCTCCCCCAGAGAAGCGACTTGGCTAGGTACTCAAATCATTAGAGAATTCAATGTTATAATTTTTGCCGAGGATGATTCAATACTGGTTATCAGACCGGATACAGTACTATAACATGATATTTTGCATAAAGGTTCTCAGTACAAATTGAGATTGATTTTGTGCCCCAGTGAGAGCATTGTTATGCCGCAAAAATGTAGCCTATCATAGGTTAATGCTGTGATATGTTTCTATTTAGACAACATTCTATGAAAATTTTGCTTACATTATCTTATGGTATTTTTTTATCATTACGTACATACAGTTATTTTCTACTGTAAAGTTTCTCCAATCAATCAAATTTTTGTAAGAATACTGTATCAATAAACATGCGACTGTATCTTTCTTATGTGTTTTTTTCCTCATGAATTCCACTGTCAATTTTTGGGTCAACATTTTTGCGGGTAAAGACTTACCTGAGAGTTTTTTCTTTTCATAAAATAAGATTAACTTTGACTGCGCATCTTTAATATATGAAAATAATTGCATTCAGAATAGCAACACGTATGTTATGAAACATTAGGTACTGACTGAAATTTATTACACCTGGAAATGTAAACAAACTAATGTAAATGTAGGCGAGCCTACTCTATACTTACCAATGCATATCTGTTGCTGTATGTATGTAACTGTACTATAATACAGACAGTACTTGTACAATATTTCTTTATTTTGTATTAAAAGTATACTTACTAATGCATTTTCTCTGGAAAATGCATATTGGCAATGTAGACTGTTGCTGTTGGTACGTAAGCAAACCTTGGCTAACATAAGCTTTGTAGCTATTATAATATATATTTTTCTAAATATATTTATATATATTGAAATATATCTTATTCAAAATTTTTTTGATAAGCACAGTATGTGAGACTATCTACAATATAATGAACAATTTCTGCTATTTTGTCAGTACTAGCAGTGTAGCTATGGCCCAGGATGTCATAGGCTTGTTCAGTATACTGAATTATAACATGTTCGTCTTACATCCAAATTGCTTAATGTCCTACCTGCCTGTAACAGCCTGGACATTACATATGTGTATATATATATATATATATATATATATATATATATATATATATATATATATATGTGTGTGATCCTCATTTTTTATTTCCATTTCTGTTTTCAAAGCAAAACATCTGATGCTAATTGTGCTTTCTACAGAAACTTAAACTTTTAACTACTAAAAGGTACACGCATGCTACTGAAGACAGGAACTCTTCCTGAAACATGTATGAAATACTAATTAATTCATTTTATGAATTAATCAATTAACTAATAAAGTCTCCATATACTTTTACTTCTATGTTTGTCTCATTCCCTATTGTTCACTAATATAAATACATAAATACATATATATATATATATATATATATATTTATTTTCATAGTTTTTCATTCATCAGCAAAGTCTTTATTATCTCTTTTTTTTTTATTCGTAAGATCTGCACGCTTTCTCTCTTTCATTTACCAACTAATTTGTATTATCATTCTTTTCATGTGGTCTCTTTCATTTATCCACACTATCCATATTCTATCAGCTCTTCATTCACTTTCTTTTTCATTCATACATTTGCACATTCATTCCCTCAATAATTCATTCATTTATTCATTCACTAGTTATTTCTTATTCATTTGTGCAGTTGTTACTATCTCAACTTTTCATTCATTCTCTATTCATTCATTGACTCATTTTTTCTCTTACTTTGGGTCATAACAAGAAGAACTCTGCTATGCGGTAGAATGTCCCACAATGCAGCTGACTCATCATTTTGGCCCTTGCGACCGAAATTCGAAAGACTTCGTCATTTTATTCATTCTGATCAACGTCTACGCATCTTGCTCCAACCATTTCCGATGCAGAAGGGGTACTTTTTTATAACTGACCTACATTTACTGTTACCCGCCATTAATACGATTGTAAGCCATAATCAGCTCTATAGGCATCGTTGTCACACTTATCATCATCACAATATTGTAATTATTTTTCTCACTGAGATAGACCAGAAGCAAATAGCCACGTTAGAATTCGTATTCAGCAATACAAAATATCTAATACAATCATTTTGTTCGTAACCAGATAATCTTTTTAATCTATGAGTTAGAGAAGGGATATTTACATTATTTGATCTATCTACTAATTGTTTGGAACGGTAAGGTATTAAGCTATGACTTTTTTGTTTCTTGGCAAAAATCGTAGTAAAATAATGCAAGGAAGAAAAGAATGTCTCAACTATATATATATTTATTCAAAAACTGTTCATTTACAAAAATTACAACAACAATTAATCAACAATAAGCATTTATCAGCAGATATAACTGACTGATAGAACATCTACATTTTCAAGTTATTAAAACACAATCTTCATAATTAGAATTTTTTCCAAAATACTTTTTTCCTTGGTTTTAATTTTTTTTTCAAATTTAAACAAAGTCTTTAAAATGTCCCAGTTTCCAGACTGTACAATCTTTCCTGGTTTGCGGTGTATTATTTTGGGGTGATCCACAGTATACAATTTCACCGAACAGTCCTTTTGAAACAGATTTTGAAATTGTATGAATGTGTTCTTGTCTCCCTCAAATGAAATAAGCTTTCTATTTCACCGGAGATTTCTGTCCCTCATTAGCACAATATACATTTTATCTCTTGAATTAATCATTTTTATTACACCTGTAGAGTCCAAAAATTTTTCCTGACCAGTTTTGGGTTTCACTTTATCACAAACATTTCAACATAATCTGGTAGTTGAAATCTCATGTGAAATTTGGCTCTCTCACAGATTATATTTTTGAGGGATTGAAGTGAGTGTCAAACTTTGCCAAAATTGTTTCAAAATCTCCTTCCTTTTTTGAAAGAGAAAGTATTATAGATACTTCAGAGTCATTTCCCATGCAAAACAACTGGGTATTTATCTTTACATCACTTTCTTCTGCAGATATTTCAGATGCAACGCAAAATCTTTCAAACCTTTGGCACAAATTTTTCCAATTCGCCGCATTGGTTAAATAAAAAAAATTTTTCTTTCTTCTATTTCAGTCATGCTGGGATTCAAGATCCCAATCTGACATTGTGTTTTGTTCCTTGACGAAATATTGCAGTGAAATAATACAAGGAAGAAAAGCATGTCTCAAAAGTATATATTTTTATCCTAAAACAGTCCATTAACAACTACGACCAACCAATATTAAGCATCTATCAGCAGGTGTAACTGTATGATAGAACAATAAGTTGGTTTTTACTACAGACGCTTTCCTACTCCCAAACATTCATGTCGTGAACTTTTAGAGATACAAATAAATGTGTAAACACACGATTATGCAATGATATAGAAGGTACAATCCTCACAAAGCCTGCTCCAAGAAAATTGATGAAGAAAAGAAAAAATTAACTGTGCAGACATCTCTTGATTGGTTTTTCAAGAGGGTTGAGGCAGGGCACCTGGCATCTACACCTACAGATGACTTTTAAACCGTTCCCAGTCTTTGTCCTCAGACCCTGATGATATTTCATCTCCACCATATACCCATCCTCCATCTAACTCTAACATACCTGAAGGCAACATCACCACCACCACCACCACCACCACCACCAAAACTGTCAACATCAACCAAAACTGTCAACATTCAGTTTTTAATTGATCCTTGCTGGCTATCTATCTATCTATCTATCTATCTATCTGCCCTGCAGACAAACTGCACCGATGGAGCTAGAGGGATGAAAATTCAAACATTCACTCTCTCTTATGTCTTGAAGAAAACCATTTTTGCTTTTTGAAAATTACTCCTCAAAATAAGTTTGTTTTGGGGGGATTTTTTTCAAGGATCCACTTTACATTGCAAGTTTATGCTAAATTGGTACCGTAGTTTGTGTCTGGTAGCATTCATCCTTGTTTTTTTGAAAATTCAGACTTTTAGTGATCCAACAAAAGGCAGAAAAAACTCATTCATTGATCACCTTTTCCTCAAATTTTTTAATTAATCATTCCCAACACAGCTTATGTTGGTCACATGATGGTTTCTATTGAGTGACTAACCATACAAATCAGTTAGAATCAGTCATTTTTTTAAATATTCAGTTTTTAATTTTATGCCCAAAGTTGGTTATATGGAAAAGAGAAGATCTTTTAAGAGTACCACATTGGAGACACATCATTCGCTTTTACTTTGAAAGAAAATCTTCCCCAAGAAAACTGTCCAAAGCAGTGACTGTAGTGCGACTAATATGGAAGTTCACGATTGACATCAATTCTAAATCTTAATCGAAAAATAAAAAAATTGACAGTAAAAGTAAACTTTAATTTATGAAATGAAAGTGAGGGATTTGAATTTTTTTCTTCTGAATAGTAATATTTTGGCATGAATTTAAAACTTAATATTTCTCGAAAGACTGAATCAGACTTCCATTTTGATGATGCCATAAACTTAGAGTGATAACGACCAAAACCAAAGCATCACCAAAATAACAAACAAATTTAGATTGTGTTTGTTTCAGAATATTTAAATCCACTGTAATGTCCACCTTTAACCATGGACATAGTCTCATAAAAAAAAGTCTTTTATTACCTATTTGAGGATTTGTCAGCAGGTACACTCTTTTGATATTGTCGGAACAAAAATACAGAGGGCAGTAAAAAGGATAAGAACCTATCTTCGAATTATATATATATATATATATATATATATAAGGATATATAAACAGTATATATACATCATAGATAGAACCCCTTACTCAAAATGAAATATAGAAAAATGATTAGTCAGAATACTTTAGAGCCATAGTTTGGCACAATGGATGGAAAGAGAGGCTCCACTTCTGCAGCATTGTTATATCTTATGTGTTTTAGAATAATGATTTCTCAATGAAGTCAAGGGAACTAATCACAATACTTTGAAGCAGTAGTTTTGTACAATGGCCAGAAAGAGAGGGTCCAGTTGAGTAGTATACATACTTCATAAATAGAACGCCACACAAAAAATAAAATTTTTAAAATTTTGTGTTTCAGATTAACAAGAATACTTAAGATATGACAGTTAAAAATTCCTGGATCCATTCCAAAACATAAGCACTACTTCCTAAGCCTGTTGACCAACCTTTCACAAAATTTCATTGAAATCTATCAAGAACCTTTAGAGATAGTGTGTTATGTATGTATAGCTACGATACAGGGGTGGTGACTGCAAAGAATCTCTGGAGCCATCACAAAATTTAAACACCGCTTCTTTAGCCAGTTGTCCACATTAAACAAAATTTCATTGAAATCCATAAAGAACTTTTGAAAATTCGCTGTATACATGTGTCTACGATGCAGGGGAGATGATTGTGAAAAATTCTTGAATCAATCCCTAAATGTAAACACTTTGTCTATAGACCATCAATCACTCTTCCACTAACTTTCACTGAAATTCATTGAGAACTTTTGGTAATATTGTATTGTGTACCTATAGCTGAATAGTTGAAAAAAAGTGGTATCAGAATATGAGGTCAGGTGAAAACCTACTTCGCCAATAAAAGTGTCATCGGAATATGAAGTGGGGTTAGTTTGGCAGGTAGACAGAAATAAATATTAAAAAATTGTGCTCCTAACCAGAAGGTTACGTTTTGAAAAACATGGATATGTAGCGAATGTCTATTGTAGGAGTTTGACTATACATTAGAAATCTTTTTAGCGACAGATGAAAAGGGAAGGTTTTGTTTATTGACTACCAACATGTTTTTGTCTAATTCATTTCCTTTTTACAGTTGGTGTGACCTGATTCAGTAAGGGCCAAATTATGTGGAAGTGTGGGTAATGA
Organism: Thysanoteuthis rhombus; assembly: GCA_963457665.1. Taxonomy (NCBI): domain Eukaryota; kingdom Metazoa; phylum Mollusca; class Cephalopoda; order Oegopsida; family Thysanoteuthidae; genus Thysanoteuthis; species Thysanoteuthis major. The sequence goes on along the minus strand of OY735209.1, from coordinate 33,836,859 downwards.
GCTAAGGAAGAAATGTTTACATTTTAGGGTGGAGTTTTTAACCCATTGCCCTCTCTCCTACAAAAATCTTATTGAAATTCATTCAAAAATTCAAACGATATCATATGGACCGAAAGTAAGTGTCCAGTTTATCTTGGTAATTGTATGGTAAATTGAAGCCACCGACTAAAACATAACATGATGAGTGAAAAACACCCAGATTCATTTTATTCCCTAAGTTAAAGTCATTAAGTCTTTCTTACCTCCTTGATAGGAACAACAACAAAAAGTGTCATAATCTTGTGCCCCCACAAGAAAAGACTTGACCGTGCATAAAAAATTAGCACTTTTGCTCATCCGTACAGATAAGATTTTAAGTGTTTCTATGTATGCATTTTTTTTGCATGCAATGCTCCTCAATGAGTGCACAGATACTGCATCCTGATCTGATACTTAACTGCCACACCATAAGGGTGAAAAATAAAACAAGGTCAGTTTTACTTGTAGATCCACATGGTATGTTTAGGTCAGGATAATAATTGCCCAGTCCCCGTGGCCAGTTTCATGGATGCATCAGAATTCACTTTGGCCCTCCTCATAATCCAATGGGGAGGTGCTACCACTGGGTCAGAATCCCCAGGACTAGGCTCACCTTGTTTATACTGTATCCTACAGATGCTACACCAGCATTCCAACCTGAAGGCTGGTTAGCTGCACTCTGATCCGAGCCGGAAGTGCTAGAGAGCAATAGTTTGATCCGAGACGGATCGCACAGATACTAATCCTATGATTCAAGGCAGAGGACTAAGGTATAACACATTGATCCTAGACAAAGCAAATAGATACTCTAATCCCAGAAAGAAGTACTGTTCCAAAAAATAAATAATCCTGTCATTTTTGATGGGTAGTATGCTAATTCTTTTTATATAAAAGGTGTTAATGACTAAATATAATCCAACATATAATATTGTGTGTGTTGATTGGTTAGCTGATTGTTTGCTTCATCTGTTACAAAGAAAAGGGAGTATGACATTCTAATTTAAATTTCCTCACGTTCGTCTTCTTCCTTCCTTCCATATTTCCAACCAGTCATAGCTGCACAACCCCTTGACTAGCACAGCAACCCCCCAATCTACCCCTATTGAAAGGTAGAAATACTCTTGAATGAGAAGCATGGCAACCCCCAACCCATCAAATATAAAAGGTGGAAAGGGAGAAGCAAGATTTCATAAAAAGAGACCATTTTGTTCATTGAAAAGTAAAACTATTTATGATAAATTCTCTATGATTATTTAAAAAGTGATCTCTTTTTACAATACAGGTTTTAGTTATTTAATATAAAAGCCTTAATGACCGTACATAGTTCTCTGTGGCTCTTAGATGAAGTCCAATTCCATATCCTGATTATTTACACAGTTTGTTTGTTGTTTTTTTTGACAAATTCATGTGTTGCATATCCTTCTTTTTTGCCTTTTCCAATGTGATTCCTTGTCTGATATTTTTGTAACATTTCAGAAAATGATGTAATTCATTGTCGCTCTAATCCAGATGCTTTTTGTCAAAAATAATGTTTCGAACGCACTCATAAAAGAATTATCCTGGGCTTCACACGGAGAGACCATAAGACAGCACAGTACATCCGAGAAAAGACAAGAGTCAGGGACATCATAGAATCCATTAAAAAACTCAAATGGCAGTGGGCTGGCCATGTTGCAAGAATGGCAGACAACTGATGGACATCGCGACTCATGACATGGGTCCCCCAAGATCACATACACAATCAAGGCCGGCAGAATATTTGATGGAGAGATGAGCTAGACAAGTTCAGGAAATACTGGCTCCGCAACGCCCATGATAGAGAAGTGTGGCAAATCCTGGGGAAGGTCTATGTTAATCTTTAGGGACTGACTACTTTCTCCCTTATATTTCCAACTACAACTGCCCAGGTTTTAGTTCAGCATAAAATCTATTTTAGCAATATAAAATGTTTAGATTGAAAAGTAATAAGACTATTTCTCTAGCAAGAGTTTTCTATTGCCAGTGTATATATTCATATTATATACACATGTTTATGTGTGTGTGTATCTGTCTTCAGGCGAATGTTCAATGAATCCCACTGATGGCAAACATAGCAATCATTCATCTATATATTGACATGATTATCTGTAACTGCCATCCCTAATTTCTATGGTGTGCACAATATTTTGTATACGGCTTCTAAACATATTGACTCTGCTATCCTAAGTCACCTTACCACTTAAACCTCCGTTAATACTACAGTTGGGATGGAAAATTTCTATCCATGGTGTTTAATAGCAATAAATCAGGTTCAAAATCAAACTTTGAAGTGTTTGAATGGACAAACCAAAACCAGTATTTAGCCACCAATAACATTATTGCATTTTTCCACAATCAAAATAATGCAATATGTATGAGTTGACATGGTAGAGACAAACAGGATAACAGCAAGGTAGAAAAAAAAAGATATTTCAAAAGGAATATTGTCTTTGGTGAAGTTCTTCAAAATTAGAGATTATGATGGTTTTCTTTATAAAAATACAAATGGATAATTTATGGTTTGAAACTGTAAGTAATTATCATATTTTTTTCCCATATATTATAAGTCTACCATATACGCCATGCAAGTATTCATTTATCGAGCTTGCAAAACCCCATGTGCCCACAATCATTACTCAACCAATTCACATAGAATATCATCACATAAAATTTTCTAACCTCAAGTCACCGCACCCAACTGGAATAAATCCCCCTTTTGACCTCAATCTTCCATTACTCAAATTCTAAATTAACCTACACATAATCATGGACATTCAAAAGCGG
>OY735209.1:33636539-33829039 GCA_963457665.1 Thysanoteuthis rhombus | reverse complement strand
TGGAATGAACAAATTTTGAAATAAATATTGTTTTGAATGTATTTATCATTTCTTCTATTTATATACATATATATCTAATACTATAAAGATGAAAAATCTTTCTATCATGAACACCCTGCAAGCTGGAATTTTGTTTATAAGGGTAACTATTAGGATAAACATAATATAGGTGGTAATGACCTTTGGTGACCTCTGAAGTTCAATTTTGGGTTAGGTCAACTTTGGGTAACTTTGCTGACCTCTGTTGACCTCAACAGGTCAACTTAAAGACTGGTCAATTTTGGCATTTTTTCACATCTAACAGAGACTAATGCAGCTTACAGCCTGCAAATTTGTGAACAAGTATAACTTAACCCAAGTGAACATAGGATAGGTGGTGATGATCTCCGATGACCTCTTAAGGTCATTTTTGCATTTTCAATGACTAATGCACTCAAAGGCTGCAAATTTGTATAAATGGGTAACTTCACCTGATGATGAACATAGGGTAGGTGCTGCTGACCTCTGGTGTCCTCTACATGTCAATTCAAGGTCAGGTCAATATTTGCATTTTGAATAAAAATTAATTTGGGCATTTTCAAATGAGCATAGGATAGGTTTTGTTGGCCTCTGAAGGTCTATTCAGGGTCAGGTCAAGTTGAGCATTTTCAACTCATCTGAAGGTTTGCGAGGCCAAATCTAAGAAGTTCTGTGTTAGAATTTACAACATGACTTTAATTGAATATTTATTTCATCCCAAGTAACGCTGAGATCCCCAGTTAATATGTATATATATATTTATACTTCCACTTATTTGTATATAAGATGAATTACTTTGTACCCAAATCTGAGCAAATAAATGAGGAGTGGGGGTGCCATACTTGAATATTTGTAGAAAAAAAATGTATCCATAATCAAAATTAAGCCCATTTGATTATAATGGTGATGTGACTCTCAACCTACCCCGACCAAAAAAATTTTTGACTCACAGCAGTGGTGATCAATGTCACTTGGAACAATAACCCATCATCCCCATTCCAGAACTTGCTCAGGAAATCTAAAATTTTGGTGATCTTTTATACAAATATTGTTCATTATTCATCATGATTCTCCCATATTATCACCTCTGCCAGTTGGAGAGGTATATGTATTCAGTTATGACTTTCTGTCCGTCCGTCTTTCCGTCAGTTTGTTTCTCTGTCAGTCTGTCTACAAGATATCTCAAAGAGTAGTGAATGAATTTCAATGGTGTAAGAAAAAGTTGCCTTTTAGTGTTGTTGGGCATAGACCTTCCCCAGGATTCACCAGACTCCTCTATCATGGGCATCACGGAGCTAATACTTTCTGTACTTACCTAGTTTGTCACACCATCTTGTATTTCGTCAGTCACAGTTTTGTATTCAATCTCTAGGAATCCATGTTGTGAGCCGTGGTCCATCGGTTGTCTGCTATTCTTGCAACATGACCAGCCCATTGCCATTTGAGTTTTTTTAATGGATTTTATGATATTCCTACCCCTATTTTCTCTCTAATATACTGCACTGTTTTATGATCTCTCCATGTGATTTTGAGCATGATTCTCCAATGTGTATGTTCCCTGGTTCTCAGTTTGAGTATCAATCTTTTGGTTTTAGGTCCTATGTTTCAGCTCCATAGGTCACTATCGGGAGGATGCATTGGTTGTACACCCTTTTTTTTAAAACTCATTGGATTTTCTTGTTGTTAAAGGTTGAGCTTCCTCTACCAAAAGCTTGCCATCCAAGAGTGATTCTTCACTTGATTTTTTTTTCTTTTGAGTGTTCCATAGAGATTCTTTGTCCTAGGTAAATGTATTGGTCTACTTTTTCCAGGCTTGCATTTTCAATTTGGATTTTGGATAGTGTACAAATCAACTTCCTTTTCTGAAATTTAGCCACATTAAGCTGATTCAAAAGATCCATTCAAGGATTCCATTCTTGCAAGAATTACCCATTTATGAAAACCAAAAAATTTCTAAAATAAATCAATGACATTCTATAGAAGGATGCCCAATGGGCCACGAGGGATGTGATCAAATTTCAGAGTGGATCCATGCACAATTACTTCCCCTGAAAATTGTGCTGGCTGAGGCATATGCTCTCTTGAGCTAACATTTCAGGAACTAAAGAAAGTATTGAAAACTGAACGGTAAAATGCACTAGAAACCAACAGTTTTGCACCAATTGAATAATGCTTAATCCATGATTTTTAGAAGTCGCTTTGCCGAGGTAGCAATTTCATACTTTGTAGATATTTAATATGCTTATACTAGTCTGATACAAAACTAGATGGGATGAAGTAAAAAGTGGGAAGATTATGTGGCACTATTCTTTCATGTGGGGAAGACATGTTTCTGTTGAAAATCAGCTTTGGAAAATCTGGCTTCTTTACTTGGATTTGACCATCAACAAGTGGCACCTGAGAAAAACACAAAATCTGCCACAATACTTTATATATTATATGCATGCATGTGTGCATTTGCATATGTGTGTTCTCATTTATATATATATATATATATATGTATATATGAATATATATATGTATATATATATATATATATAAATCCCTGAACATTTCAGCAATTTCATGAAATCCTTAGTTTCACAATCAGTCTAATAATGACTAACAAGTTTGTGATAGTGTCCATTACCTCTGTAAAGTGTTCAATCCTCACTTGGTGCCAAACTATGTCAAACTAATCTCACTGTAACATATACATTATAATTTATGTATATACTCATATATATAACATAATATGTATCCATATATATATATTTTATGTTCATAACACTTTCCCATGAGCACACAGATACTATACTATGATCCATATTTTCCAAGATGTAACACAAGGTTGGTTTAATGTTGGGTTCCAAACACAGGAAAGCAAAAAAAAATTGCTCCAGTGCCCGCAACTTTTGTTGCAAAGCTGTCTGGGCAAGCCTGACCCTTGTTTTTTAGTGTAATGGAAGGTGCTGCCAGAGGGCTAACTGATCCCCCGAGACTGGGCAAAACTATTTTGGCGGGCCACAGGAGGAATCTCAAGCCTCTTGCGCTTAGCTATACCAAGCCTTAGTAGGCCATCATTGGCCAGTGCATTTCATCGGCGCAAAGCAACCAAAGCATGTACTCTAAACAGATACTACACTCTGAACCTGGTGGTGGGCCAGGTAGTGGACCCTGATCCTAAGCAAAAGTGCTGATCCATACATAAGTCCAATCATTTTTGACAAGTACTATAGTAAAGTCCCAGACGATTGGAACACTACTATCATAATGTTTTTATATAAAAAAAGGAAACCAGAAAGACCTCAACAACTATAGGCCTATAAGCCTACTCAACTGTGTATACAAACTTTTCACAAAGATCATCACCAACCGAATCACAAAAACGCTCGATAAAAACCAGCCACGTGAACAGGCTGGCTTTAGAAGAAGCTACTCGACCATGGACCACCTACACTCGATAAATCAGCTGAAAGAAAAAGCAGCTGAGTATAAACAACCACTTGCCGTAGCATTTATCGACTTCAAAAAGGCGTTTGACTCCGCAGAAATCCCTAAGGTCATGGAGGCCATCAGTCGGCAAGGTGTGGATTCAGTATATGTTGAAGTGTTGAAACGTATATACAATCACGGCAGCTCATTTATCAGGCTACATAAAGACTCAGACCCCTTCCAGCTCCAGAAAGGAGTAAGACAAGGTGATACCAGCTCACCTAAACTCTTCACAGCCTGCCTCGAGATGATCTTCAGAAGGCTAGACTGGGAGAGTAAAGGAATTAAAATAGACGGCAAGTATCTGAGCAACCTCAGATTTGCAGACGACATAGCCCTTTTCGCAGAGAACCTACACGACCTCCAACTAATGATAGATGAACTAAATGAAGAGAGCAAGAAAGTTGGCCTACACATGAACTCCAGCAAGACGAAGATCATGTGCAACAACCACATTGGAGATAAAAACACTAAGATCGAAATCGAGGACACAGAACTCGAGAAAGTAGACCACTACATCTACCTAGGACAACAAATCTCCATGAGACCCTCAAAAGAAGAAGAAATCAAGCGAAGAATCACACTAGGATGGCAAGCCTTTGGCAGAGCTAGCTCAACCTTCAAAAATAATAAGATCCCATTAATCCTAAAGAGAAGGGTGTATAACCAATGCATCCTCCCAATAGTCACTTATGGAGCTGAAACATGGAACTTAACCAAGAGACAGACCCGTAAACTGAGAACCATGCAACGTACACATGAAAGAATAATGCTGGGCCTCACATGGAGAGACCACAAAACAGCACAGTACATCCGAGAAAAGACAAGAGTTAGAGGCATCATAGAATCCATAAAAAATCTCAAATGGCGGTGGACTGGCCATGTTGCAAGAATGGCAGACAATCGATGGACATCACAACTCACAACATGGATTCCCCGAGACCACATGCGCAACGGAGGCCGGCAAAATGTTAGATGGAGAGACGAGCTAGACAAGTTCAGGAAGTACTGGCTCCATGACGCCCATGATAGAGAAGTGTGGCAAATCCTGGGGAAGGTCTATGTCCAACAACGGACGCTAAAAGACTGATGATGATGATAAAGCTGATATACAAATAACAGCCTTCAAAGAATCATCTAAGATGATGAGAAAGAAACTGCCATAGTTCAGTACGCTCACTCAGATACACCTCTCAGAAGTTTTGGACTTCTAATCTATTTTCTTTCCATTGGATTTAAAGAAGCATGCTTCAAAAAATGTCTGCCATTAATAAAGTAAAAATTTGGCTTTATGATTTTGGATATTATTTGATATTATATTATATATTATGCATCATTTTTTTATATTATATTTTATTTGAGTTGGAATATTTTTTGATATCATATTATATTATATCATATTATATTATATATCATTTTTTAACATCATATCATGTATTTATTGAATTCAGATATTATTTCTTGCTTTTCATAATGTAATAATTTTAGTTATTCCTTTTCCATCATCTTTATTGCACCTGTTCTTTATTTCATAATTGTTTTACAAGCTACTTGAACGTTCTTCTTGTATAACCTGTCCTATCTATTATTGCTCTTCATCTGGAAGGAGTTTCTTACCGTAGATGCTATGTACTCGACTCATTCCATTTTTACCCTTCTCTGACCAAAGCAAGATTTCTTTATTTCTTTGAAAAAAAGATTATTGCGGTCATATTTTGTTCTTTGCTAATGCCCTCATGAAGGAGATTGATTTCCGTGTAACATCTGTTGTTGTACGATAGATGTCCTAGGATTTACCACCTGTTACTTTCACCAATTGTTGCTGGTGTGTACCAGGTGGTGCTTACCTGTAGTGATACCTGTTTTAGAGCACGCGTGCACACATACATATAGACAGACAGATACACACACTCCTTAAATCTCAATAGGCAGAAAAATTAATCACAGAAGTCTATAAAAAATGTTGAGTAAATCATGAAAAGTATATTGTATATCAATACAGTTGATATATATATATATATATATATATATATATATATATATATATATATATATATATATATGTATATATATATATATATATATATATATATATATATATATATATGTATATATATATATATATATATATATATATATATACATATATATATATATATATATATATATGTATATATATATATGCTGAGGAAGCTGTTTATTGTAACCACTTTTGGACTGATTCTTTGAGACAGCAATAACCAGCTGATAACATTAAGCAAAGAATATAAAAATTTGAACAATTGTATTTTACATTCATTGTTATAAATTCATTGTTTTGTTGTTGAATTCATGGTTAAAAACAACTTTACTTAAAAACGATGTGTAATTTGTTTCTTGATTTTAAAAAATCTTTTGAATGCAGTATTTTGGACTGACTGATTCTGATACTAATAACCATATTATCTGTGAATATGATAAATTGCTTCCTCTGTATAAATATGATATATATTAATATAGATATAGTGTTTTATAGCCAACACTAGAAAGACAGGAACATGATGATTGTCATGGGGTTCTTGATATGGATAGAGGACTCAGAAGATATAATGCTGATTTCATAGAAGAGGAGGAGGAGCAAGAGGAGGACGACGATGACAACGACGATGACAACAATGATGACAACAATGATGACGACGACAATGACGACGACGACGACAACAATGACGACGACGACGACAACAATGACGATGACAACGACGACAACGACAACAACGACAACGACGACAACGACGACTCTTACAGACTTGGCAGTATTACTGGATAAACTCATCTTTTTAGAACAGGATAATGTATACTTTAGCCAATATTAGGGAGATATGATTATATGGCTGAGTTTTGTAATTGTTTCAGGATGGACTCACTTCTACAGAATACAATGTCCAAAGAGTATGTTCTTGTTAGGTTCCATAGATTTCTTGTCATTCTCTCAAGAGAAAAGAAGCAAGCAAAAACCTGGAGAGATATCATCTATGATTTTGAGAAAAGTCGTTAACATTCAAAAGTTTTTTAGGACTCATTTTTTTTTCTCCATGGCTGCTGATGAAGAAAAATGAATTTTTGTTTGCTACCATTTTTTACTTGGCTTACTACGAGGAAAAAAAGTCCCTCTCTCCATTGATGGATAGTACACCTGAAAAGGGGGATAGAATAGATTGGCTGAAACAGAAACAACCTTCAAATAACTCTTTGAAGACCCAGAAAGAAGCTGAAGTTTCTACTGTGAAAAAAAAAAGTGATGCTTTCAAATCAGCAACTTATGGTTTTGTTTTTAGAAAAATTTAGTGAAAATTGGAGCATTTTTTGATTTTGGCTCTAACATTTATGAGGTGAGAAAAACATTTTTAGCATAACATGCTTTTTTTATTTTTAGTAAGGTAAAAATGTGACTCAAACATGAAATAAAGATTTGTGCAGTTTTTAGAGAAGGTAGCGGGTTATTGTGTTGCATTCTCTTTAAAATGTGCAATGGTCTTGTTGAGAGCTATTCAACTAGACCAATTTGGCAAATCTTCCAAATAGCAATGCTAGTCAGCCTTTTTAAATGTCATTGATCCATTCTGAATAAAATTTTAGGTTTGATCCACAAAACATAACCAAATGCTGGCCTGGTTGCGCTGATTGCAAAAACATTTAGTTCTCCCTGCATTGTTTCTGTTTTTTATCCTCAAAACCAAGTCATGCTACATTTTTATTTTGTTCAAATATTTTATACAACCTTACTAGGAAATTAAAATCTGAAAATATAGGACTCTACCGAGATGATGGTTTATTAATTGTAGAAAATAGCAGTGCGCAAAAATGAAAAAACATTTTTAAATACATTATTAGAGAAATGAAAAAAATTTATTTTGAAGTTGAAATTAAGGCCAACATAAAAATTCTAAATTTTTTAAATGTTACTTTTAATATAAACGATAACACTCACCAACCACATTAGAAAGAAAATTCTGAAATTACGTATATTAACATGAAGTCTAATCACCCAAACAAAACCATAAAGAGATCCCTGAATCAATAGAAATTAGGCTAATATACAATTCCTCAAACAAAGTAATATTTAACAATGATAGAAAAAGTACACTTAAGCCCTGAAGGACAGCAGTTTTACCAAAACTAGCTTTAAATACAATGAAAAAGTAAAATCAAATATAATAAAACAGCAACAACAAAAAAAATAGTGGTAGAAAAATCATCTGATATAACCCGCCATTCAACCTACAAGTAAAAACCAATATAGGGAAAATCTTCCTCAAACTAATACAAAAACACTTTTGCCCAAGTAACCCACTGCGTAAGATATTCAACAAGGACAAAGTCAAAATTAGTAATAGTCATCTGGACAATTCCCAAAGAATAATAATAAGAAAATAACAATCAAGTTATAAGGAATAATACTAGTAAAGAAAATATAAATAAACCAGACTGCAATTGTAGTAATAGCTACAAGTGCGTTTGCAAACCAAATGTCTCAAGACAAATATTGTATATCAAGCTGAAATATCGACTCTAGAGAAACCCTTAGAAACAAAATATTATAAGGGAATATCAAAAACCCCTTTTGAATTAAGATTAGCCAACAATATACTATCCTTTACAAACAATAAATACAAAAACTTCCTCCCCCCTGGTATCCCACTGTGTAAAATATTTAACAAGGACAAAATTAGTTATAGTTGTTTGGACAATTTCCAAAGAATCATAAAAAAAGAACATAACAGTAAACCCACTATCCACACATTACTGGGACCTGAAAGACAGCAATCTCACACCCACAATGAAATGGAAAGTATTAAAACAAACACAAATATGCTAGAACATTGTAATCTCACATTACTTATGCCTAAATAGAAAATTAGAGATTCTCATTTCCCCTGAAAAAATAGACCTACTAAATATGAAAAAAATTAAGTAGCTGTAAAATGTTGGTACCACTCCAAATTTCCTTTTAAAAACATAATTAAACATCCCACATACTGATATATGAAAATCAATCAGCATAGCAATCTTATTCTTCTCGTTATTATTATTAGTAGTAACAGAATTACAATTAACTTTATTGTTAGTATTATTACACCCCAAGACACTTTAAATGCAACCTAATCACCTTCTCATAATTATCTTGGATATATAGATGCAAACCCACACAGAATATCAAGAGAATCAAACATAAACAACTAAGGTTGTGTAGAAGAGATCCCTAACTCTGGGCGAGCAGATAAAAGTTGGAAGATGCACTTCCTGAGACAAAACATACCACAAAAAGCTGATAGATTAGCAACACACAGATGAAAAAAAATAAAAAGTGTCTGAAACATTCTAAATGATTTATGATAACTAGCCAAGACTCAACTTCCCCAATTGAAGATAAAATACAAATAGATATCAACAACTAAACAACAAGAGAGAAAAAAAGAAATATGAATAGAATAAGGCAAAGGTTTTCCACCCAGAAAAATAGTCACCCTCCCAACAACATCCTAAATAGGGATCCAAATAAATTGAATCATTCCCAAAAAGGCTAGAAACATAACTGTGCAGCAAATCCATTATTTTACCATATATATATATATATATATATATATATATATATATATATATATGTGTGTGTGTGTGTGTGTGTATGTATATATATATATATATATATATGTGTGTGCATATATATATATATATATATATGTGTGTGTATATATATATATATATATATATATATATGTGTGTGTGTGTGTGTTTGTGTGTGTGTGTGTGTTTGTGTGGGTGTGCAGTAAAATATACTATCTTAATTTGTTACAGCTATTCACAGTTATAGCACTAGTTTTTATCCTCAAATGTGTCTTTGAATCACTAGAACAACTATTTATATAGGATGATTATTAATGCAACAAAAAAGCACTTACATTGTAGTTATTCTACTCAAATGTTTTTTCATAACAAATTGAATTTCTCCAGCCAAGAAGATGTGAATCAGTCAACTAATTAACTAATTGAAGCAAAAGGGTGGATATCATTTGACAGAGGAACTGAAATAACAATTTGAAGGCTTAAAGAAATCATATATAAGCCCCCACCCAATATTGTCACTGATATTAGGTCTTTGATAATCTTATACTGAGGTAAGAAATAAATTCATTATTCATAGAGTGACGTTTGATACAAGATTGAGCACATAAGTGATAGTACCACCTACCCAATTGGATATGACCTTATCTGCTAAGCTATTTGTGAGATCAAAAAAATGTTTGTACTCCATTGAAATCTCAATATCATGCTATAAATTACTTAGGTTGGCTAGAAATGACCAGAAATTACATCTGAGAACCTCAAATGACCTACAATGTCAACCTCATATTGCCTATAACTTCTGCTGTGTAAAAATGTATCCCTATGTCAAATTTCAGCATCCTAGGAGCAAAGTTGTAGCCAAAAATTCAGGAAATTAGCTAGAAATGACTAGAAATTACATCTGGGGACCTCTATCAACCTCCAATATCAAAATCACATTGCCTAATATGTTGGCATTGAAAGATGCTAGATTTCAGTTTTGTAGGTGCAAAACTTGGAAAATTGTCTGGAAATGACCTTTGATGACCTTGAATGACCTCTGAGGTCAACCTCACATGGAGTGTGACCATTGCCTAGAGAAGATGTACCCATACGTCAACTTTCAGCATCATTGGTGCAAAATTTGACAAAAATATTTGAAGAGTGGCTAGAAATGTTCAGAAATGACTTCAAGTGACCTTAAATGACTTCTGAGGTCAACCTTAGATAGCCTACATTTTAATGAGCCTCTCTACCAAATATAAGGTGGGCCTTATATTTTTTGCATGGAATAGGCACAGACAAACAGACTAACAAATGAAACGAGAACTCAAATATCGATTTAGATAAATGTATTCATTTATGAGGTTGGAAATAATTTGCAGATAAGTGAAGTCAATATGATATTTCTTTTTTTTGTTCTTCTACAATGATATTGATACATTAAACTCATTTAGAATAAAAAACACAAAATGTAACATTTTTTCATTTTAGAAGATTTTCACAATACAGCCATTAGTTTAAAGTTTAAGATTTATTGCTACTTCATTGATTATTTAAAAAATTTCTTCCTTTTTTTTCATATAATATTGATACATTAAACAAAACTTAAGTCTCCTAAAGCATTATGAAGACAGCAGCAGCAGTAGTCATTATGTAGAGGCAAACTTACATACACTTGGAGAGCTTTGTGCTTTTAATGAATGTAAGCACAAAGATGCAAAATTGGCCTTACCCCTTTCCTCTCTTTCTGTTTGCTTTAGCATGGCATGAACCAGCAAACCAACAAAAAAAAACATTGCACAAACAAAATAGTGATAATGGCTTTTGTATAATAAGATGATATATTTGTAGTCATAACAATGTGTTTCCCATATCCTTTGATTGAAAGTTTTTTTAGAAAATATGGAAAGACTCATTTAATGAACAATGATCACACCAGAGGACCTAAGATGAAATTCAATTCTTAAAATTTTGAAGAATTTTCTTGGAAAGAATGCTTTTTTTCAGTACACTGAACTAATTCACAAAATTAATGTATGTGAATTTTTTGATCAAGTACTTTTTTTCAACATCAAATGCACCAAGTTTTTTATGCCTTTCCCAAGGGCATTGGTGTGAAGTGAATGTAGATTATCACAGATGGAGTTTGAACTCTGCTCCTTCATGGAATTTTTTTAGAAATGAATTTATGTTCACATACAATACATAGGTGCCTACAATCACAGTACTTTGGTTGGCAATAGCAGTTTTGACCTTAAATTGAACTTTGGCCACCTTTAGTGATCTTGGAGGTTGATGCCACCGATCTCATGTTCATCCTTGAGTCAAGTTACTCTGATAAACTAAATTTTTGCTCCAAGGGTCAAGCCTCAAGTTACTCACAGCCAACCAAGTAAACGATTGCCAGTATTATATCGATAGATGAGTAAATGTTTGTAGAGATAAAAGTAGAAAATTATTGTTATTAGAACCCTGCATGCATCCCTTGAAAATGACATCCAAAACCATTTCTACAAGTTAAATGGAATTGTGATCATACAAATATCTATAAATATCATAAATATTATCTGCTGTTACATATCTCGGCTTATAATCTTTCATATTCATTGTTCAATAATTGAAGTATGGCTGGGTTTTGTAAAATATCTCAATGAAAAAAAAAATGGAATTCTGAAAATTAACGGTTGAAGAGTAAGTCTACAATTTGTGCATTAACTTATGTATAACTGTGTACATTCATAGAGAGTGTAAAAATGCATGAACATTGTTCTAACCTGGGTTATTTGCTAATTACTTATTCTAGTTTAACATCAGGAAATTATATTTGTGACAAAGTAAGTAGAGGTGTCAGATGCATCCTTTTTTTAGCACACATAATTCCAAATTATCTAATTCATTAGATAACAATAAGCCTTTGACCGTGAGAATACCATCACTGATTTGACACAATTAGAAGATTAAGAGAAACCTCTTATACAACGCTACATTTGTTGGATTTTATTTAATAGCTTAGCAAAAGCAGATTTTATTGAGACACTCTAATCCATTGGAATGATTCAAATCAGATAAATATTATCATTTTTTTTTAGAACATTCAGATCATTTATTTCAGTGCAAAAAAAGTATATGAATTGTATAAACAATCACGCATCATAACAATTATATCTACACCATCTCTAACACCTTAAACATTTGGGATGGTGTAATAAACATCGTAATTCTTTTTAAAATCATTTGCAACTTTCGATAGCTCTACATATTCCGTAATCTATCCCATAGTAACTCCACTCTATTGCTAAAAAATAATTCCTTGATATTTCATACTCCAAATTATTTTCACCATATATGTGAGGCTTCCCGGTCTTTTGAACTCCCTTTTAGTAAAAAATGCATATGGGACTACTAATTCTAAACCATGCATAATCTTGGATACTTCTATTAAGATTCCCCAATCCCTACTGTTTTCTAATAATATTAGAACAGATTCTTCTTCTATTTTATATTTCTTTTGCTCCCTCCCCGATTAAATATGCACTCATAAGTAAAACACACCATTGCATTTTGCACACATACATTTACATAAAGGATGAAGATAACTTAGAAAATTTCCTGTAGGCCATCAACAATTGATAAAAAATCAATGCATTGTTGATTTTGTCAATAAAGAAGCATTACTCTACTCTACCAATGGCCTATAAGACTAGCCTACAAATGTTTGCTCAGTGGCAGATAATTTTAATTGTTACCATCAAATTTTTTTATATACATTGTTTTATAAACTCTCAGAAAGATTATTCAATGTTTGTCTGCTGGCATCCTCAACTGAACACTCGCACAATCAGAAGAAAAGTTAAAAGCTGCTTTTGAGGTAATTTTGTTAAACCTTGTTGTTTATTTAAAGGATTTTGCTGTTCTTTGAAGTGCTTTATTGCAGGAAACCTTAGCTGCATCCACCTATAATGCTCCCCTAAGATAACATGCAGGGAAATACAGCTAGGAAATATAATTGCTTTATTTGCATATTGTTGATTTAATACTGAAAATCTTATATAAAAATATGCGTTCATGAGGAGCTCTTATGTCTGAGGGTCTAAAGAAATCTGGAGAGCTATTTGTTGGATGAGGCAAATTTCAGCACAAGCATGCATTTCTTGAGCACTCAGCAAAAGTCAATCTTACTCTCAATGGTTTGTAAGACAAATGTTTTTGGCAATGAATTATCTACCTCGAGAACTCCTAAAAATATTCGATGAGGCTGACCTTGTTACAAGGCAACATTTACTAATCTATGAGAGGATTACTGACCTTACTCGCAGCCTTGAGTAATATGCTACTTTGAATGCCCCTAAAAAAGTTTTTGACGAGGTTAACATTGGTAAAGGACCACACTCCTTGTACACTTGGTGAGTATGAAGGTGACTCTTCTGGTTTACTTGTCAAGTATACCCAGCAGTATTCTGAAAATGTTGGATTAAGCCAACTTTTGCACAAGGCACTTTTTATCAAACTCTCAGTGACAACTGAACTCATTCAGAGTGGCTTGAAAGATAAGCATTATAAATACTGTGCTGAGTTGAGTGCTCCTGGCAATCGCTATAAAAGTTAAGTAGCAGTCTTTAATCTAAAATTCTTTCTCTGGATATTAAGTTCTTTTTTAGTTCAATTTTGATTCAAATTGTCAGTTTATGTGCATTTTGAAACAGTCTGCAGCATATATTCTGGTTTGTTTGATATTTTGTGGTACAATGCCCAAACAAAATAAAGCACAAAAAACAGTCCTATTGTGTGAATGATTTCAGGCAGTGCCTCATTGATTTCAATACATTATGCCTATGTAAACCAGTACAGCCTAAGCCCTTCACAACAATATAAATAAAAAGAAATTATTTGAGTATTCTTTATAATATAATGTTTATTCTTTCTCAAATTAAAGTAGTGACCATCTGCCTTTGTATGCCAGTATGCTGACATCTGCTGACTTTTTAGAACAAAGATACTGTTCCTTTTTCGTCTTTCACTAAATTCATTGCTGAATGAAAACGTTTCTCCTTTTTTTTTCCCTTTCAATTTTAAAGCTTAGAAAAGGGATAGGCTCTGTATTTTTATGTGCTATAAATTTGAAAAGTGAGTTATAATGACAATAGATCATTTGGGCAAAACCCAGACTTTTGACAAAAATCTTGATTATTCCTGCTGAGCCATTTGAAGAAATGTGTGCATGAAAATAGATTCAGCCAGATATGCACACAATCAGAATGCCAAGTTGAAGCCAAACTTCTGTTATATAACAAATATAATAGCAATCTGTAAAATGCTCCAGGGGAGATAATTAATTAATTTATTTTTTAATTTTTATCTAGAACAAAGATTTATTTTGCTGGAGTGTCTCTTTCAGTAGACTGATAAGCTACAGAAGGGAATTTTAAGAAATTTATAAATTTCTACGATGGAAAATTTTTTTCAAGAATTTTGTTGAAATATCAACTTTTGATTCAATCTCTATATTAATACAAGTTAATACCCGTGAAAAAATTCACGTATATGTTCTAATTTCAGTGAGATGATTTTTTTTTAAGAATAAAAATCTATTGAAATTGTTCCAGCGAAAGAGTCCATTGTTTCCAATGGTTTGGTGAAGATATTTTTATCAGCAAAATTGTTATCTTTAAGTTGAAAAGTCCATTGTTATGGACAAAGGAACAAAAAAAAAATCACACCACTCATCATATAAGTAGACTAGCATAGTATCCAAAAAAAGTAATAGGATCATTTACGTATGAATCGACACTTCTATAGAAGATCAGAATATCTGAGCACTCTATCAAGTATCAAGGTGTCATTCTCTGGCTAAGATCAGTGTATTATCTGTGTGCTCTTCTTAGGATCAAAGTGTCGATCACTGAGCACTTTTATCTAGGTTCAAAGTGTAGTATCTGTGTGCTCATAGAAAACTATGACACACACTTAAAAAAAATGCGTTAATATGCATGGATTTTTCATATTTGTGGATGTACAAGTTGAGTTAAAAGTCCTGGTTGATAGGTTCAACATGTTATTTTATATATGCAGGTACATCATTGTGTCTGCAGTCTAATGATGAAAAAAGTGTTTATTTTATACAACAAATATTCATTTTCCAACCTAGTAACATTCCTAATCAATGCACACAATTCAGTGTTTCTTATGTATTGATGTTTAGGGTGAATTTTTATTTACTCTGAAAAAATGTGTCGACATCTAAAATCATATAAACTTCTATCATAGAAATAAGATATAATATAAATAATTATCTGAATCACCTTTGATATAGAGTTAATTCCCCTTAGATATTTTACCCACAATTCATTGTTTTCATTTTGCGGTGATCAATCTAGGGTTATTGATTGAATAAACATCTTTCAACAAAGCTATTACAGTGGTGAATATCAATCATAAAGATTGAGCATTATAGAGTCAAAATTTCAGATCAAAATTGAACTAATGACCATATATCAGGTTATGAACCGATTGATGTACCCTTATACTTCAGTATAAGTTGAGTTTCTAAGATGAAACTTTCAAGCCAAAAATTGTGGGTCAATTCACACATGGAAAAAAGCTTGATTTAGTTGAAAAGCCAGTAGAAACTTAAAGTTCCTGACCTGAAGAATATTCACCAGTTACAAAACACATCTGCTGTATTACAATAATATTTTAAACAAATCAACTTGAATAAATACTTGAATGGAAAACAGAATGTTTTTGCTGAAACATAATAATAAAAAAGGTAAATATTTTGCATTTGAAGCTTCAGGTTTACTGACCTTCATTTCATAAAGACATTATTAAGGTCAGCTTTATACTATATTTAACACAGGCACAAATCTATACAAAAACAGATCCATAGCACAAGTAAATTTCAATTTGAACATTTATCCTTTCTGACCAATGATAAAATAGAATGCAATTAGTCAATCAGCAAACAGTTAATGCCAACACTTTCTTGATCCGCCCATTTCTTTTTAAAGACCTATAATCCTCACCAAAATACTTCAGTAATCTAGAGATGTTTGAAGCCATAGTATCAATTCAAAATATGTCTACTCAATTTCAAACCATCTTAGTCATCAAAAGAAATGCTGAATAATTCTTGTTTTCAACAAGGATATTCTAGTTAAATCTATTTCTTTCTAAAACACAAAAAATGTTCAGTTAACCATTTCCTGATTTTAAAGTCTCTACATGGATCATAGCTTTCCGATTATCCTCAGGTCTCATTTCTAGGAGGTAGGTGGCCTTGCCATTTTATTCTCAGCCACAACTTTGTAAAATCTTGTACACACAGTTCTTTGTCAAATTTTCAGGAATAGCTGATCATGTTTGAAGGGAGAAAGAAGCTTACCAACCTCTGGAGGATAAAGTTAAAATAATTGACAGGGAGAATAAAATAGTTGAAAGAATCTGCACACACTATGCTCAAATCATGTGATCAGCAGGCACAGCATAGACATCGATGGGAGCCACTGATGCTAGATTTCGTGTTCCAAAAACGTACTGGGATGCCAGATGTGACATGTTTGGGAAGGAATACACATGCCCCAACAGAACAAGATTCAACTTTTGTAAAATAAAACAGACTCTTGGTTGAAGAGTACAACAGCTAGAATATTGTAACAAGAATGTAAAAAAAAAAAGGCAAGAGAATCAGTCAAAAAAAAATAAGGGAACACAGTGAGTAGAATACTTTGTATAAAGACATTCAGGCAAAAGACAAAATCCCAAGTCAAAGTATCAAGTGTTCTCTGGAGTACTTGAAAATGTATCAGAAAAAAAGTTCATTATTACGCTTATCTACCCCTTCCTTGGGGCTTAATTTGATTAGTGGAACATGCCAAAATAGAAAGTGATATTTCTATTGATTCTGTACAAGAATTTTGATATATAAAATCCAATTGAGATATCGGCACAGTACAGTCCATGTATTTTGGGTACTGCAGGAAGAGTTATATGCACTATTAGAAACCATCAACTAAAACTGTCAACATAGGTTTCTTCAGTTTTCAAGTTAGGCTGGCTGGCTGGCTGGCTATGTATGCATTTATAGAGGGCTGAAATTTCAACATTTAGGTATTATGTTTAGAAAAAAACAGTTTGTTTTTTTCCTTTCAAGATCATCCCCAAATCAGTTTTTAGTGGGGTTTTCAATTTAAAATCTAGGTTTATGCTAAATTGATCACTAGTTCAAATTCATTGATCATCCCTTTTTCCCAATTTCTTTATTGATCATCCCGGACATGGCATGCTGCCAAAAGATGTTATTCACGTGACAGTTCCAATTGAATGACCAACCAGACCTGTTAATTGATAAGTTCTAACTAGCTCATTAATATATAAACTTGCCTCACGCAACTTGGAAATGTTTGATGTATTATGATGTACTGTAAATCACATTGTAGAGCAACTCAGATTATTCTGCTGCTCCTTTGATCAGCTTTGACTAAATGATATCAGTTGACAATGCAATCATTAAGATATTATATGATCTTAATCCTAATCCTTTCCATCGCAGCAAATTGAAGCATCTACTGTAAATCTCTCAACTGTGCTCAATAACTTTACACTGACAAACACCCCCAGTGTTAAGTCCAGAGCCGTTTCACCCACTGTTCTGATCAGACAGTTAGTATCCAGCATCGACACCTCCATTTTATACATATTCCAATATCGCTACACCCAGGATTGCCATTTAGTGGTTCTTACTACAACCACTTCAGCTGTTGATATCAAACACATTAACGTCCACTATGCAGTGATAGTTAGTAAGCTTGTCTCAGAAAAAATTTGCTAGTGTACTAAGTTCAATCCTCACTAGGTACTTCAATACAGTGGCAGACTAAGCTGAGCTAAGTAAATAGATATTTGGGTACCGAACATATTGCACTAGTTGGCAAGCTTTTCTCGTAAACCAATTCACTAGGGTAGTGAGTTGAATCCTCAATAAAATAGCTTTTTACCAAACCAACTAAATAACTCAAGTGCCTTACTGTGGAGTTGTGATTAGCAAACTAGTCTTGTACATGATTACTACTGTAGTGAGGTTGATCCTAACTGGGTACCATACACATCTAACATTGTGCTGCACTAAGAGGAACCTATAAATATCTATTACATTGATTAATTGATGAATTTTGATAATAAAAGAACTTGGAGGTTCAGTTGTCCTAATGGTTAGTGGCATTGAAAATGGAATAAGCAAATCAAGTTCAAACCCTGGTTGAGACGGTTCGCAATCACTGTACACTAATGCCCTTAGAGAAGACATGAATCTACCCCCAGGGTAAATAACAGAGCAAACTGGTCTCTTTAGCCTTGGTTGGTAACTTGTCTAGAAGAGGGATACCTCTGAATTTGAAAAAAACGGGAAAGTCTAACCCTTCATCCAGTGTCATGGCAATGGACAAAGTAGTGAACAGACTCCTAGGGAAATGTAGAGTTAATTGAGCGCTGATGAATCTATCAAACAAGAAGTGGATTATAAAAAATTGCTTAAGTAAGAAAAATGGAGAAAGAAGGATAGACAAGCAAAATAATGTAACTGCCATCTCCATCTCTCCATGACACCTTGAGTACAAGTGGAAGAACCGAAAAAAAAATTCCCATTTCAAGTGGCTTAGGTATTTAAAAAAATTTTAGATCCTTTTTTTTATACATACTTAATTCTTAATTTTCAAAAACTTGACAAAAACACCATAATTTTTGTAGAAAATGTTTGTATTCTGCTTTGCTTTTATTCTCAGTTAGCACCTTTTACTCAATTTCTTACTTTCTTGAAAGTCTTGGCTGTGGAAAAATCAGCAAAATGTTGTTGGTGGCAAAATACTAGTTATGATAAATAAAACCTCCACCTTGATGAAATTTTGGTGTTGGGTCTCAATTATTATCACTGAATATGGGGAGGGGGGTTTAAGATTTTTTATTCTAGCATAATTATTACTTAATTAATCTGTTGATAGTAAGGAGACTTTTGACAGTGCTATCGATGTGTTTCGGGGACTGTTGGAAGAGTTATGGACACTATCGATTGGTAGGTGTGAAATAGCTTACTAATGTATTAACTTTTTACACACAACATATCAGCTAACATCATTTCTTTAAGGGATCAGAGTATTTCATATAATTTTGAAGGTTAATTGTAACAGAGGGTCTTACCTACTAGGTCTAAGATCATAGACTTGTTTAATTTGAAGAGGTTTTTTTTTTAGTTATTGAACAAGGAAAAAAACTAAGAAAGAAATCAAAATACCCACAAACATTAAGAGCAATCATTAATTTTTAAAAAGGGATAGAAATAAAGACAAAAAAATAAAGGAAGAAGGAAAAAAAGAAAGAAAGAAAGAAAGAAATAAAGGAAGAAAGGAAGAAAGGAAGAAAGAGAGATTAAAGGAAAAGGAAGAATTATGGAAACATGAAAAATTAGACAATTTGAAAAAAGAATGATAAAAAGAAAGGATAAAAAGTTGAAAAAAAAGAAAGAATCATAAAGAGAAAGAAGGAAAAAAATATGAAATGAAATAATACAAAAAAGAAAGAAGGAATATTTAAAGAAGAGAAAGAATGATGAAAAAGAGAGAAGGAAATGGAGATATTGTGTGGACAGATATTATATAAATGTATGGAAGAAAAGAGAAAAATGTCACTCTATCAGGAAAATACCCCTGGATCCACACCAAAATTTAACCACGTTTTCCTTTTCCCATTGCCTATCTTTTCACAAAATTTCATTGAAAAACATTGAATACTTTTGGAGATATTGCTTGGTCGGACAGACAGACAGACAGACAGACACCACTGAATATATCATCATCATCATCAGTCCTTTAATGTCCATCATTTGACATAGACCTTCCCCAGGATTTGCCACACTTCTCTATCATGGGCGTCGCGGAGCCAGTACTTTCTGAACCTGTCTATAAACCACTCCAACATTGTTAGTAGAGGTAACAATTTTTCTACTTTTGATACTTTCAAACATATCTATAAACGAAGTTGGCTCGAAGTCCTGAAGCAGAATTTATATTTCCTATTCATCTTAAACGTTTGTTTCCAGATTTAATTAATGTTGATATTTTTGATACAGAAGGAAGATTATAAGGGTAAACATCTATGATGAAGAAGGGACAAATGATTTGTTACAGATATTCAATAATTACGTTTTGAAATAGGAAAAAGAAAGGCATAAATTCATTCCTCATCACCACTATGGTCAAATAATAGGGTAGACTGTCTAACCTTGGTTGGCAACTTGTCTAGGGATGGACAGCTCTGATTCTAAAAGAGTTGAGCCCCTGAAGCAGTCTTCTTCTTCTTCTTTCAATAGGTCTGTTAGTACCATTTATCCCAGTACAACTTGTTGCATGTAACTTGGCATCCAGTCAGAAAGTACCATACTGCATATGCATAATCAGGCACCCCTCCATGGTGTTGCTAAGTCAGCGGTGTGTGACCATCACATTCACAATGACTGAACGAGTCCCTCTTCACGTCTTGTACAGTTTTTTTGCGAAGTATTGCATCACCCAGGTCTATCAGTCCTCATACAGTCCAGATTTAGCTCCCTGCTGCTTCTGACTATTCCCAATGTGATTTCAGACAATGGACGAGATTAAAGAGTACACAACGAGGCAGCTGATAATGATGATGTTAATCGTGATGGCTAACCTTTGTCTGGCTCAGGGCTACAGTTGTGAGTTACCTGGTGAGAATCAAATTCACTACAGTAGCAAACTGGCAAACGGGATGAGTTTGCTAACCACTCCATCCCTGTAGGCATCGAGATATTCACTAGGCCTACATTAGTATGGCACAAGAGTGGAAGACTCAAATGAGGAAGACCCAGTGAGGATTGAACTCATTACAGCTGCAAGACTAACTTGCAAACTCTTGCTCTATGGCAAAGATAGTTATGATGACGATGATAAATATAATGATGATGATGATGAAAAGTAACTGTTTTAGACCACTTTTCCCCAAAGAGTGAAAATACCATTCAGCATTTGTTTCGGAGCAAGTCGTTATAGAAGCAGTGCACACCTTTCTTCCTCTTTCTACTACACCCCACTGTCCTGTGTCTCCAAATAACTCAGCCTAGCATACTACCATCATCATTTTTTGGGAGGTCTGGGAACGCTCAAAATATTTTCCCGTATGAATTAATGGTAATTGCTTCTTTGCTTTACGGCATTTCAGCTTTCAAAGGGTCTTTATAGGAATGTTCTACTTTCTGATAGCAAGGGCTGGTGGTTGGGGGGGCGGGGTCCCCGTACTCTTTATACTCCCAATTCCGTAACCCATTCCTTCTCAGTCAAAGTGCCAGTCAGATACCAACACTCTGAAGTAAAAACGAAAAAAAAAAAAAGAAGAATATTGTTTTTGTTGTCTGAGTAGTTGTGGGGAGGAGCTGCATTCAGTTATGAACAACAATGAAACTCAATAAGTAGGAGAGACAAGCTGAGGAATGATAAATAAAATTGACTGGGGGGGGGAGAGAATGAGACATAATTAGAGGAGCCCGGCGGTTGGGGGAGGTGGGCAACAAGTGAAGAAAGAGTGAGGGACAGTGGATAGAGAGAGAGAGAGAGAGAGAGAGAGAGAGAGAGAGAGAGAAGGAAGTAAGTAAGGAAAAGTGAGGAGGAAAATTGAATAATGAGGGAACAGAAGTGAAAGAGATAAACACAACATGATAAGCAGTTTTGTATGGAAGGACAGAGAAGTATAGAAAGATACATGGATAGATATTTTCTACTTGATCCATGTTGTGGATTTTACAAACATACAAGATGTCCCAAAAGTCACAAAAGGCTCTAAAAATGCTAATTTACCCTGCATCTTCATGGGGTGAAAAGTTATTTCTCTCCAGAGGTCTATCTTAACCGCCCAAGGAAGATGATCTACGCTGGATAGTAATCTGAACTGTTGTATACACTCTGAATGGATTGTATGAATTATATTTATTATGAAACAGTAAATAAACAAAAGCATTTTCAATAATTCAAAAAAATATTCATAATCATAAAAATTAATTTGTGTATCGGTACTATGGTAGACAAGCCAATAGACTAGTAGTAGTTTTTCATGTTATATACTAATAAAACTGGTATTTCCACTTTCCTCAGGCAAAATTTGTTTTAGAAAATACTATTACTGACAAAAGAAGTAAACTGTGATATGTTAAAAGGATTTATCGATAAATCTTAAAATAACAAGACTTTTATAATCAAACATTTATCCACCATCTTGAACTTACCATGTCTCCATATTGTAAGAGAAAGAGGAAAAATTGCAGAATATGAGTGGTCAGGAGGATCTATATGTTGCTATGCTACCCTCAAAGCATCTTGGTAAGGTAGTTGAAAGTGCTGAGGCCTTAATTTTATGTTTATTCTTATTTTTCAAAGTTTTGCAAGTCTAAATTGGGATGCATCTTCGAGGCTGAAGCGACCTTGATGCTGGGAAACACGGTAATTAACAGTGAGGAATGTTATTAGTTTTTCAAGTCAATTTGTAAATTTTGGGATATCCTGTACCAAGGTTTTGGTGGATTTGAAAATAATTAGAAAGATCAATTGAAGCATAGATACTGCTGCGGTGGCCTAACAGTTAGCAGCATAGAAATTGGAATCAGTGAACCAAATTCAATTTCAAGCTGAAGTAGTTTGAATTTACTTTCCATTAATGCCCTTGAGAAAGGTGTGAATACTCTTCTCCCAATAGGTCTAGGATTACTCCCTGCTACTGTACAACCAATTGCATTTTACTTGGAAGGGAGATTGCATTGTCCCAAGATATTGAGTATGGTATCCTGACCCACTGCTAGGCCAGGGGATATTTTATCATGTTGTTGATTTCATAAGTACAGAAACATATTAATATCTTGATTGCGTTGTATTAATCTGACTGTAGGTGGATGTGATTTTAATTTTAAATGCTAGTCCCAGAACAGATTTTTTTATTACCATCCAAGCCAATTTTAGATATCTATTCAATAAATATGTATATGGTGTGGGGGGGAATCTGGCACTTAGCCTAAAGAGAAAAAAGTCATCCGTGATCATAAATTAGTCTAATACTATCTAAGCTAAACTATTTCACAATAAAAATTACCAAAATACCTGACAACTTCTTCAATCCAGTTGTTGAAATTCCACCTGTTACAATGGACAATTTCATTAAATTGTACTGCAAGGTTTAAATGTGTGTGTGAAAATGACACTCACGCTAGTATTCATCACAATTTCATCCTCAATTATAACTGACACAGATCCTCTTCATTGCCAATGATAACAAGAAAATGGATACATGTAGAAAAATATTATCTTGATTTATCACTTGTCTTGTGATATAAATCTCAATACACAAAATGTTAGCAGTCTTTGCAAGGTCCCTGAAGATAGAAGATTTCTGTCATGTTCAGTGTATATTTTTTGATGATTGTATTCTTGGCCTAATGATAAAACCTGCATTGTATTCCAACACTCATTGAATTGATTTATTTTACTGATGATGGATATGTAGAACATTTAACGGTCATAACACAGTTTTGAATCTGCAGCTAGGAAACAACTCCACCATAATACACAAGATACCACATTCCATGATGCAATATGATCATGAAAGAGAGCAGGAAGAGGAGTGTATGAGACCAATTAAAATGTTGCTGGTAATAACTATCTACTTTTCAAAGGACAGGCTTTACTGCTCCTCAATCAGAATTAGAAACAGAAAGTCGTTCTCTGTGAACTGGGACACTTTTATTGGAACAAGGAAATCTAGCGAAAAGTTTCAAATTGAATTGATAAATGTATAGTGATGTTAGTTTTTCCTGGCACAAGATCATAATTGTGAAGAACCCAGTTAAGAGTGAACACATTGACAATTCTCACTTCATTTACCTCTGCCAATGAATTTGTAAAAGGAATATGTATTCAATCTTGTCCGTTTGTCTGTCTGCCTGCCTACCTACAAGTTCTCAACACCCATAAAGGTTCTCAATGAATTACAATGAAATTCTGTCAAAGAGTGAGCATTGGGCTGTGGAAGAAGCGACTGAACTTTGTGCGCAGATTTTTACTGTTACCTCCCCTGCTTCGTTGCTATATTATCTCAAAAGTTCTCAATGAATTTCAATGAAATTTTCTGGAGGGGTTAAGCCATAGATTGGTTGATTTGGGGGGCAGATCCAAGAATTTTTTTCTTGAGAGATATTTTTTATCATTTTTTTTTTCATACATTTATGTATTCACAAATGTTTGTCCATACAATATTTCTAACAGTTCTCAATGAATTCCATTGACATTTTTCAAAGAGTAGATCATGAGAAAGGAAAGAAGTGATTAATTTTGGGAACAGGTCCAGAAAATTCTACAGTTGACTCTCTTGCATCATAACTATTCGTTAACTGCTTTTCATTCAGTTTTTAGAGGCAACTGGATTGACAGGTATGTGCTCTTTGAATGCTCTCTAGTTTTATTTATTCTTTATTTTCCCACAAAGTCACTGTATAGCAAGTTTAACCCTCACTAGGAGCTCCACACTTGTGGCCTTGTGCCACACCAATCTGAGCTTTGTGAATAAATTTGTGAATACAGTGCTAATCTTGCTGACTGTTACTATTGTGTAGTGAGTTTAATTCTCACCAGTTATCCCACTTTAGTAATATTGTGTCAAAACTAGTCTAAGCTTAGTAATGGATGCTTTACCATGAGGTAATGGTTAGCAAACAAGTGTAGCAGACCATTACTACGATGTAAAGAGTTTGAGCCTCACTGGATGCCCCACACATGTGGCCTTGTGCCAAAAGTAATCTTAGCTTTCTTGATACTTGGACAAATAGATACAGACTGAGATAGATATATAGATAGATAGATACTATATATTTTGGCAAATAAGACGAGACCTTCAATTTCAGTTTGGATTTCATGGTCTTAGCTCAATGTTCAGAAATTATTTTATGTACTGTTCGTATTAGACAACCCTATTTTGGGGCGTATTTTTCCATGCTTCAAGTGTCATCTTAACTGCCAAAATATATGGTACATATAGATAGATAGATAGATAGATATGAACAGAGATAGATAGATTGATTGATAGATAGATAGATAGATAGATAGATAGATAGATAGATAGATAGATAGATAGATAGATAGTTGGCAGCCTTGTTTCATTTGTATTATCTGCCAAGGGAAAATTTTGTAATAGACAAAGCAAGGAAATGTCCACAAAATGTCTAATTTGCCAAGCAATGAGCAATTTGTGGAAATGGGCGAATGGCAAGCCATAATTGCTTGGTGTTTACACACATTTTCCTGGTGAGAAATGCCAGCAAAGAAACAGACACAAAAAGAACTCAGCCCCTAGAAATGAAACGCTTAAAAAACTTTCAGGCATCTAAATGATCTGAAACATTGTCAGCAGCAAACTGTTATTTAGCGAAGCTCACTTGCTCCTCCCCTCATCATCGTCCTCTTTTCCTTCTCTTTTCTCTGTCTTTCACCTCTGAACTTGCTTTTTCTCTTTTTTTCTCTCTCTTTCTTCCTCTTCTTCCGTCTCTTCTTTTTCTCTTCACTTTTTCCTCCCTCCCTCTCTCTTCCAATTCATGCACTTTCTTTGCTCCTTTGTTTCTTCTTGTCTGTCTTTGTCATCATCCTTCCTTTTCAATTCTACTTTTCTATCATGGTTACCATCTTTTCTTTCTTTCTTTCTTTCTTCCTTCCTTTTTTTCTTTCATTTTCTTTAATTCATTCTTTTTTCCATTCATTCATTCATTCATTTTTCCTACCTTCCTTCCTTCCTTCCTTCCTTTCTTTCTTTCTTTCTTTCTTTCTTTCTTTCTCTCTGTTTGTTTGTCAGTCTTTGCCATAAATATCTTTCTTTTCCTTCCAATTCTTGTATTACTAGCATGGTTACTACATTTTCTTTCTTTTTTTCTTTCTTTCTGTCTTTTTCTTTAATCTATTCTTTCTTCCATTCATTCATTCATTCATTCATTCATTATTCCTTCCTTCCTTCCTTCCTTCCTTCCTTCCTTCCTTCCTTCCCTACTTTCTTTTTTTCTGTCTGTCTCTCTGTTTGCCAGTCTGTCTCTAGCATCAATATCTTCCCTTTCCTTTCAATTCTACTTTTTCTAACACAGTTCCTACCTTACATTCTTCCTTCTCCAATTTCTCTCTATGTTTTCTCCTTATTTTCTTAAAGTGTTTCAAGATAGAAAAAAAAATAGACAATTTCAGTTCATTGACTCTTTAAAACAAAAACGTTTATTTATTGCTCCTAGTTTTCTATTTATTACTTTCCATGAGAAAACAATGTCATCCAAGTGGATTTCATTTCTTCACTTTTATTTGACAATATCTTTATAGAAGTGATAAAGCAAATTCATTAAATTATTTCCAGTGCTAACATGGAATTTTATCCCTTAAAATGCTCAAGAACACAAGTCTAATTACTCTATGATGCAGACAAACTTCAAATCACACTGTTCTTGAGTTATCTTGTAGGCATATATAAGGCTGTATTTATCCACCTCCTCATGAGAGTGAAATGTGACACAAGTTTTCTGTGGGGTCCTTCATGCTTAATTGTGAGTAATTCCAAAAATAAGCCAGTATCATCGACATTTCCCTCTCTAGGGATGTGTCAGGTGTCAAGCAATGAGCCTGACCCTACCCCTACTTAAGTGCAATGGAGAGGTGCTGCCTAAGGGGACATGAAGTGATCCAACAAAATGTTGGTAAAATGGTAATGGGGAGGTGAAGAGAAATTTTATAAAAAACAGGTGTTACATATCAAAAACTTTCATTATCAGGTGGGTATGTTCTGATGCATTTCAATGGTTGCCAGCCACCTTTTTTATTGAGACTTGCTGCGATCGCAAAGAAAACTGTATGGTGCTTACATGTTTTACAATTGATGAATGAAGTGAGAAGATTTCTGTGTTGTGGGTCATTCAGTAGGAATAGGAGGGAAGGTGTTTCCTCTGAAAAAGGTGGTTGGCAACTATTGAGATGCATCAGATCATAACCGAGTGATAATAAAAATTTCCAAGATGTAACAACTGTTTTTTCGGTCAAATTTCTCTCCACCTTTCAATTATCATTTTACCAACATATATATATATATATATGTATATATATATATGTACAACATGTTAGAGACAAACACTCAACGATTAAAATCCAAAACGCAGAGCTGGAGAAAGTAGATACCGAACCTCAATGAAATCTTAAAAAGAAGAAGAAATCAAGCAAAGAATCACTATGATAGCAAGCTTTTAGTATAGCAAGCTAAACCTTCAAGAACAAAAAAAAATTTCATTGGTCTACAGGGTCTATAACCAATACATCCTCCCAACTATGGATCTGGAACATGGAACCTAGCTTGACCCTCAAACTGTGAACCATGCAATGTGCATAGGAAATAAGTATGCTCAATCTCACATGGAGAAATCACAAGACAGCACTATGCATTAGGGAAAACAGGAGTCCAAGACATCATAGAATCCATTAGAAAACTCAAAAGGCAATGTACTGGTCATGTTGCAAGAATGTCAAACAATTGATGGACAACTAATAACTTACAACATGGATCCCCAGAGATGACATGAGAAACAATGACAGCCCATGATAGAGAGGTCTGATGAATCTTGGGGAAGGTCTATGTCCAATAACAAACACTAAAAGGCTGATGATGTTGATGATATATACATCTAAAGAGAATAGTATTATATATATACACACACACACATATATATATATATATATACATAAAAGAGCCTCCCTTTGACAAGCTCTGCAGTCATTTGATTATTTAGAGAGCAGCTCAGCCAAATAACTCCACTCGCACATGCAAAAACATATATTTTATATATATATATCTCACTAATTCCAGACTTTTAGTGAATAAAACATGTTCCAAAATGCATTCCTCTATTTCCTAGGTCAGTATATACATTAGAGAAGCCTGAAGCTAACTCCCACAATCACATACCAAGATTCTAACCATGTCTAAGATGACCTGCTGAAAGTTAAATGTCAAGTCCACTTCCTATTTTCCTGGGTCAGCTTACACCCAAATTGGTCGGGCAACAATGTAAGAAAAAAGATCTTTTGATAGTATATTTAGATCAACGGCATTTATAATTCTAAAATTGACTAGAGAAGGAGAAGAAGAGAAGGGGATCAAGGGAAAGGAAGCAAGAGTAGGGGGTAAAAGAGAAATACAGAAAAAGGATGAAAAAAGAAGTTGGAGGAGAGGGAGGAGGAAAAAAGAGCTGAACAATTGAGGAATGAAAAAAAAAAAGAAGAGGAAAAAGGATTAAAAAAAGGTGGGCTGAAGAATTGTATCTTCATCTCATCAACTGATTATACTCCAACAACTTTTCATTTCAAAGTGGAATATGGTTTGAGAAATGGTTAGCGAGAGACGTTTGATAACCAAAAAGTTTGTTTGGTTTATTTAGTGAAAGAAAATATCAGTTTTTTTTTTCATTTCAAACATTAACTTTATTGAACAGCATATTTACCAAATTATTTTTTTCATAGTTTTACTTTATAGATTTTTGACTACTTTCTCATAGTGCGGAGAATAGTATGATATATCTTTAATATGATTTTTATGATACAAACTATGATATAATGAATGAAAATTATTCATGTTTATCTATACTTTTTGATTGGTTTTATTATAAATGATTTGTAAGATCTAAAAAAAAATTCAAATGCATGTCTAATCTTATTCTAAAATAATCATCAAAAGTCGTTGAAAAAATAGTTTTTCAATTTGATTTCAAGATGAAATGCTGTTTGGGTTTTACACATTCAGTTTATCAAGTTGGTCTATAAACTAAACTAAAATAAAATAAACTAAATTATAATTCAAATCACAGTTAGAAATTGAATGAAGACTTTTAGATCAGAGAGGTACAACCTATATCAATTTTTAATTATCATTCTCATTTCAATAACTGATGGCTGACAATACTTGATACTTTAATAAAAATTTGAAATAATATTACTACTGATTCTACTAGTATATGTTAAGAAAACAATAACATCAAATATTGTAGCACCAAGTGATTGGGGGAAAATAAGGATTAAGTTTATATTGTTAGGTTTGATCTTCTGCAAACTATTAGCTCTCATGGCTCAAGTGGTTAGAGCAGCTATCCTGGTAAGATAGTCTTCGCTTGGTAAATGGGATGTGATTTCAAGTCTTTCCAAGTGCTTATTCTTTACTTCTGTTCTGTGCTGTTTATTAATGACTATAAAATGATGGTTTCCGTTGCTGTGATGAAGAGTAACTGAAATCAGGATAAAAGGAATCGTAGTTAAGAAAATAATAACGGCTGAGAATGCTTCATCTAATAAAAATACAAGATAATATATTCATTATTTCATTCCACAATCTCTAGCCATCTTTTTAAGCCAATTACCTAATTCTATAGCATCACCTTCTTTGGATGAAAACCAGCCTTTGGTACACTTAGTGTTGCTTCATTTCTCCTTTATCTCTTTTGTTGCATTTTTTATTTGTTTAGAAAATTAAATATTTATGTATTATTTAGTATAGTTTTTTCTTCAAACCATGTGGGAGTTACTCATCAAAGTAACTAAAATAAGCTGGTGCAGATGATTTTCAATGCTTTATTTTGTTTACATAAGTAAATCAATAAGATCGTAGCCTAATAATGAAAAAAAGCATTTTATTTTGCACCACAAACATTTATTTTTTTCGGCAAAACATTGAACATTCCTTGTAATGCACTTGATTCAGTGGTAAATATTAATCGCATAGACCAAAACATAATACAGTGAAATTTTCAGATCAAAATTCAAATAATAACTACATATCCTACAAACTTATTAATCGACCCTTAAATTTTTTTCCTTCTTCAATGTTAAAATCAATAATAAAAATTATGTTAATTTTGTCAAAATTTTAAAAAAAGATGCATACTGATTTGAAAGCTGTAACCATACAATTTTTTTTAATAAAGTTAGTTTTAACAACAAAAACGGGATAATTCTTTGGGTCATCCAAATATATGTTTAAAAATTTTCAATTGAACGGTATTGAAAATCTTAATTGTTGATAACACAATTTGATTTCTAAATTAAAAGAATTTAAGTGTTTTCCATGTAGTATTACTCCTTTGTCTAAAGAATGTAGTTGTTCATTCTTCAAGCATTTATTATATTGAGGAACACAAAAAATTGATATTTATTTACTGAATATTTAGATATTTATATAATTTCATGTACAAATTTATATAAGATACAAATCTTTGGAAAAATAAGATATTGTCTGTATAAATGAATACACGCTGTATAGAGTATCATAAGAAGTGTCTATACATGTAAATATCATAATATCCTATAAGTGATAATTACTGAGACAATTTATACTTGTGTGTGTGTGTGTGTGTGTGTGTGTGTGCATAATGTTCCCCATGATATATGTGAGGGAAGGGAGCAACTCGTATGCACCTAATGTGTGACCATCTGTCCCTTCATTGATTTTCATCATAGAACATAACTCCTGAAGTCTGCACACAGCAGGTTTTAAAATTCAGGCAGGTTAAATGCTTAATTCCCAACAACAGACCTCAAACCATGTTTAACTTTTGAGAATTGTTTAGCACTATCAAAAAAATGGGGACTGAATGGTCCCCAGACACAATATGGTTCAATGGCTCATTCTTTGGCCTTGTGGGAACTGAATTTGAATGACAACTCCATTTATTACAACTTGTTTTCCATAACACATTCATGCATAAGTTTTGGTTCCTTCTTATCTCACTTCCTGTTGTATACATTTCTATTCATAAGTCTGTTTGCTCCTTTCTCTCCTTTTTCATACTTTTATTTTGAGATTATGTTTACTCCTTTATTGCTCTCTTCTCTTTTTAATGTAAGGAGCAAATATGTGTGTGTGTGTGTGTGTGTGTGTGTGTGTGTGTGTGTGCTTGCCTGTCATATGCACACACAAGCACACACAGTGAGTGTGTATGCGTGTGTGTAATGTGTATATATTTGAGGGAGACTTGGATAAATATGTGTTTGAAATTGATTTAAACACTTATATGTAAATATTTATAAGTTGATATTTGTGTATGTATATATATATATATATATATATGTATACACATATAAATGTATATATATTCTTCATTTTATATGCATAAAAATCTGTATAAATTTCATGGAAAGAGCCATGCATATTTATATACATACACACACACACACACACACACATATATATATATATATATATACGAGCTAAAGTGCTTATTCACAGTCTATATCTGCTTTATTTGCCTATTTCAATGTGACGGTTATGTATTATGAAATGGAGACATACGATCCAACTGAATGATTATAAATTGCATTATATTATATTGAAACTCATATTTGAAGCGATCTCCCATCATAAAGTTAATATATCTTTTGGTCTAGACAACATAAATAGAATAAACAATTAAAGAAAATGGGACTGCTGCAGGAATCATATATATGTATAGAGAGAGAGAGAGGGGAGAGAGAGAGAGAGATTGAACAATTATCATTTATATATAAATATTTAAAATGAAATTTACTAGGATATTTACCCAGTGAATGTCAACATTTAGTGCCTAACACACTCTTCAGCATACGCAATACGTTTTGTTCATGCAATTAATATAAACATTATGAACTATTTATGTATATATATATAATATATATGGTGGCAGCAAGAGAAGTTGATACATAAAAAACACAAAATGAAACTAATAAGCAGAATTATCTTTGGGTCAGACTTAGTTCTCACCAAATAAAAGGCAGAACATACTCTTCATTTTGTATACACAGAAATCTGTAATAATTGTAGAGATAATTCAATTGAAAGATATTTTCATACGGCACCAGAATTAACTGAGTAAAAAATCAAACAGCCAACCATGCGAATGGATAAAAAAAATGAGCATTGTGAAGGATTTATATCTGCATTCACCGGGAAGCAATCTCAAGCCAACTCTGGACTGTTGACTATGCTAACAGCCCCTTTGGTAAGCAGGAGTTTAAAATATTGCCCTTAAACAAACCATGTTTGAGTCCCATATGGCACTCACTTTCTTAATTCATTTACGTGGTTGGCTGTTAGATTTGCTACTCAGTTAATCCTGGTGCAGGACGAAATAGGTTTTTAGATAAATCGTCTCTACAATTATCACATTCTATCATATAGAAATCTGTATGAATTTCATACAAAAAGCCATACACGTTCATATATATGTATAAATATATATGTACTACATGTTATGTGTAAATATATATATAGTGACCGTAAAAGAAATCCATACATAAAACACACAAAATGAAACTAAACAGGCAGAAGTGTGTTTTGGTTCGACTTGGTTCTTTCTGACTAAAGGGCAGAAAGGAGTCATTGGACATCTGGTAAACACCCACATTTCTATACTTTCTGTCAAGGCAGAGTTAGTGTCAGTGCAGCCAGAAGTATATGTCTGAGAAGACATACTTGCTGATCTTGTGTTTTTTTTCAATTTGAGCTGCATTTGGAGTGCCGCCATGGAATAGTATAGACTTACAACGAATGAGAGAACCCATGACTTAGCCTAGTAAGAGGAAGTAGTTCCTTTGATTCTTGTGGCACAAGATATTGGAGTGCAAGTAAGGCAGTTCTTAACGGAGTCACCATGAAGCACTGATTCGTCTGTGTATATATATATATATATATATATATATCATCAGGGAAAACTGGCATTGCGCAGAGAAAAATAACTTGACAATACAGTGGAGAATATATTTAATATATTTCTTCTTATACAACCCTGCAAATGGATATCATTTACACTAAGGGCTTATTCTTTTCTTCTAATCTGCACTGTTTACTCACGGACATGGATTGGTGGCCTGAGTAAAACAAAACTGAAAGATTAAAGAGAAGATAAATGATAGTCAAATACTAATGATAACGGTTTACGATACTTCATCTAATAAAAAGTAAATAATGACATACAGATAGTCCCTGATTTACGATAGGGTTAGGGATCAAAGTTGAGATCGTAAGTGGAAAAATCATAACTCAAATGTATTATGGCATGGAATAGATTACTACTGTTTATTAATCACTGCTACCCATAACACTAGTTTAGATACTGTTGTTGGGTTTAGGTTATAAATGTGTTCTGACATTTATATGTATCTATGTATCTATATATCCAGACTTCACCCAGCCTTAACTATTCATTGTAGAAACTTAAAATTTTACACACGCACTCCTCTCAATGAGTAAGGAATGCTTTCTTTTTTTTTTTTTGAATTCCTCTCGAAAACAAAGTTTTAGCAGAGGGTTCAGTCTTCTTTTCTGTTAAATTGGTCCCTTATTTTGTGTCACCTTTGTTTTTTGAAAATTTGGACATTTTAGTGTCCATCAAAAAGCAAGAGGGGTAATTTATTCATTAATCAACGCTTTGCTAATTTTTTGATTGATCCCCCCTACATGACATGCTGTCAAAAAACATTGGTCACCAAATGGTTGAGAAAAAAAATACCTTTTCACATATATCTCATCTGTTAATGCATGTAACTGATACTGTCGTTTTTGTTGTCAATCACGGTGACCCGATAAGTACCCATCAGGAAATCTGTCCATCAAGACAACGGGCCCCAGAAAAGTGCCCATCTGGAAATCTGCCCATCACAAATTTAACAAGGTTGGAAAATTGTCTATCAAAACATAATTTGCCCATCATTCTTTTTTTTCTTTTCATTTTTTTTTTCAATATTTTTTTCACGCACTGGCCATCTTGGATTTTTTTTTTTTTTTCCATAAATGGGCCAGCTTGAATTTTTTTTTCACACAGTGGACATCTGGAATTCAAAAAGGGAGGAAAAGTACTTATAAGGTTTCATTAAAAACTTTTGTCACAACTTAGCCACGATGGTTCCGATCACAATTCTGTAAGTGAAAAAAAAAAAATAAGCAAGGCATAACAATTTTTAAAAAACAATTTATCCAAAGCAATAACAATGTTTTTCTCTCATGAGTTCTCTCATTTCTTTTCATTTCTTATTAATGAAAATTTGTGCCATTCTAAATATAACTTGTTTTTCTTTCATGGTTCTCAAGAAAAATCCCCCCCCCAACAAATTTTCTGTGAAGGGTGGATCATTAAGTCCGTAGCTTGACGCAGTCAGGTGTAGAATTTTGATCTGAAATTTTCATTGTATGATGTCCAATCTGTGTGATTAAAGAAGAATCATTAGATTGAATGCATTGATAAAAAAAGGAGATAATGTGGAAAAAATCAATATTAAAATGCTGCATATGTAGGTATATGAGACATACATTTAATTTTCTTTTTAAATATGAAAATATCACACTTCATTGAATGCACTTGGATGAGTTTCAGGAAGTGGTAGTCCCCGAAACCTCTTTGTAAACCATTAGTCTTATACTTTGGCATATACAATAAATCCTTTTTAGATTATTAGGCTTACCTATGTATATTATTTGTTTGCATTTATGTAAAAATAAACATGCATGTCTGTCAGTCTGTCTGTCTGTCTGTCTGTCTCTCTCTCTCTCTCTCTCTCTATATATATATATATATATATATACATTTGTATCATGGATATGGAGTGATCTGACAGAATGTTAATGAAAGTGACGATTGGAAGATGAAGAGAAAAATGTTTCATATACCGCACAAAGAGGAAAGCATATAAGATCCTCAAAATTAAACAAGACAGAAAGAAAAACATCACTAGTAGACACATCATGTTACTCACAAACACAACCACAATCAACCTCAACTCTAACCTGAGCAAGACGGAAATACACATTGCCGCCAACACCTCAACAATCATCAAAGATTTAGTAAACAAACCACCATACAAATCCCTGAAGTCGATGTTTAGGAAATTCAGAGAGACCTCTCAAGAAAAGGATTTACAAACTTGAGAGAAATGAAATAAAAGACAAACACCCTGGTTGAAGATAAAAACACACACAACCACAACTTCCACCAAACCCATCTCATCAAGAATATTGATGACTCCTTGACATACAGATGCATCAAAGCAGCCCTTATATCCCAATACAATACAATAACATGGAGGTATGGTCACTTCCAGATTGCAAGCCCTCTAAATGCATTGATTTCAAAACAGAATCACTTAGATACAGCACATTACCACACTAGCATACAAAGAATTGGGTAACAGCCAATGGTCCATTTAAGAAATGATATAAGCACACACATACCCCACTTCAAGAAAAGGAAAAGAAGTCTCATCCACCAGCAACCAAAAAGATTAGATAAAAACAAAACCTTACTTCTACCCTGCCTCACTTATACTAACACCTATCCATGCTAAATACCACCAAAAAAGAACACTTTCCTGAGAACTGACCATTTTAGTCCCTCTCCTCTCCTCTCCTCTCACTGCTTCTTCTTATCTAAGAGAGGCTAAACACCCACAGAGACAGAAAACAAACACCCTCTGACCCCACCTCTCACAGACCCTTCTCATTTCAAACCAAACTTGACTTTCACCTTCACAGATATAAATACCACCCCTTCAGCACATACGAATCAATCAAACAACACAGAAATATCTCCAATCATTTCTTCGACCTCAAAAATGTAAACAGCTGAGTTTTCTGTGAACCGCTAAGAAAAAAAAGATGGCTGGTACTCATCAAAATGCATTGAAACATACCCATGGAATGATAAATAATTTGAGATGTAAACCTGCTTTCTCGCAAGTTTTTCTCTTCACCTTCCAAATGTCACTTTCGTCAATTTATATATATATATATATATATATATATATATATATATATATATATATATATATATATATATATATATATACATTTTTTTCTTTATTTTTTCAAATAAAATTTTAACTAGATATATTCATTAATGCATGAGTTTTATGCATCAATTGATTTGAGAGTTTTACATAAATAACCCTCATATATAAAATACAATTTGCATCCATGTATAAATATATTTTTTTGTGAGAGGTAACACTTTTCGACGTATACATAAGTATCATGTACTGATCCTAGGCAGAAGTACCATGGAGCAAATCTATGGTTCCATATAGAGTGCACAGATACAACACCCTGTGGGGTAACACTTTGTTTCTAGGCAGAGTACACAGGTACTCTGATCCTAGATAGAAGTACTGATCCATACATAAATGATCCCATCATTTATGACAAATCCTATGCTAATATTTATATATTTATCTATTCAAGAGTTTTACATAAATGATATGTAAATAAATACATATGTTCATAATAGATATGTATATATTTATTATAAACATACCTATTCACAAAAATTGTTTTTGGTTTATTTTCATATCGAAGAATTGTTAGATAGAGAAATTTAAAGATACTAAAGAAAAAATGAAACAGGAATAACCTCTCGGAATTTTTGAGATGAGGTATTATTATTATTTCTGTTTATATTCGGACCATCCTCATCTTGGTTGTTTTTCATACAACGTTTCGGCCGTTGCACTCTACGGCCTTCGTAAGTTATCATCTGGTAGATGTCCACATGGACACATAGCGCAGTGGTTACAGCATCAGACAAATTACTGTAAAGTAATCTGATGGTTCTAGGTTTGATCCTAGTGTGAGACAATATAACAATACTACTAATGCTAAGAGGGGAGTACGGACAATATACCCCCGTCGGATAAATAAAGGGTTCGGTTCGTTACTTCCCCAAATCTATCAGATGATACCTGACGAAGGCTGTAGAGTGCAACGGCCAAAACGTTGTATGAAAAACAACCAAGATGAGGATGGTCCGAATATCAATAGAAATATGAATAACCTCATTCGTTAGTTCAAAATGAAAAAATAAATGAATAAAAATGGTTGGTCGATCCTGGAAAGAATAAGGTTAATTATTTGAAAATCAGAAACAGATGTTCAGAAAAATTTGGGAATTTAGAAAATTGGACCATTATGAGCTAATATTTCACTTGCAACTGATTTGAGAAAGGCATCAGTAGCATCGCTAATTGTACAGTGACTGTTGCTGTCATTGCAACCATTACTCTCATGGCAGGGAAAGAGAAGCAAATCTTTGTCTTAGGGGCAGGCCGCGTTTTTTGTTTTTTTAACATTCATTTTCCATTCGTAAAACATTTAATCATTTGGTTTCAATTTAAGAAAAAGAAAAAAAAATGTCCGAGATTACTTTCTGCTTTTTTTTATTTCCCTCTCTTGAATTTAATTCCCTTATGGAAAACAAAACAAAAACAAAACATCGCTTCAAAAATGTTTTATTTTCATATTTTATGAATTGAAATTGAAATATTATACTTTGCATGGATAAACTTCTCAGAAAATAACGACTCCTCAAAAAGCATTAACATCTTCAAGAGTAATCTTGTGCAGGAACACCCAAATCAGTTTGAACTTAATTTCAGATATCAAATTTTTTTGGTAAAAAAGTAAAGGATAAGGTGGATAGATACAGAAAAAGAAACCCTAACCACAGAAGGGGTGAATTCCACACTTGCAAAATACTGCCCTACTTAAGTTTGAAAATTTACCCTCCCTTTTTCTCCCCCTGGAAAATTAGCAGCAGACACTCATGCTTGTAGGTATCTATGCATACATTCAAACAAATCTCTCTCATTCTTCACCCATCTCTTTCTCTCTCTCTCTCTCTCTCAATATATATATATATATTCTTGATGTTTCATATTTTTTGATAGTGGTCTTGTCATCTTTTAGAATATTCGGTGCTACAACAGTTGCTGGACGATTGTATTCCGTGGATGTAACAGATAGTTCATCCACTTTTTTCTGGACAATTCT
Organism: Thysanoteuthis rhombus; assembly: GCA_963457665.1. Classification (NCBI taxonomy): domain Eukaryota; kingdom Metazoa; phylum Mollusca; class Cephalopoda; order Oegopsida; family Thysanoteuthidae; genus Thysanoteuthis; species Thysanoteuthis major. Next base: position 33,791,074 of record OY735209.1, on the reverse strand, counting down.
TCGCACTATAACATTAAACAGGAGAGGCTGTGTGCATGTTTTACCAGAGTTATTCCCCGAAAATATTGCGATCATAGCTTCAAAGCAATGTTGTAAGTTGACTGGTTAGCAATGAATTCACTCTGTGCTGAAAGTTATTTTATATTCATATGATCACACAAATGTTTATATACCCATTCATACAGATACCAACTTGGACATTACCAAACATCCATTTTCATCTATACATAACATTTCCTATCAGATAATGATGTGTGTGTGTGTGTGTGTGTGTGTGTACTCATGTGTGTCTACAAAAAGAGAGAGAGCCAGATATCCATATTATATAGACATTGCAGATTTTAGATGTGTATAGATTCAGGAAGGTTATAAAGCACTGATTTTTTATTTGGGAAAGTTTTTCTTTTTCCTAGGTTGGTACTCTAATTACTGGCCCTAGAGACAGCTCCATGAAATGGAAGATTCAGGGATAAGAAGAGGGATTAAATAGACTTTGATGGATAAATAAATGTGCACAAAATACAATAGATACGTATTAGGTGTATGCAAATGTTTCCAGCGCTCAGTTTTGTGAACTAGTGACTGAATACACAGTTCATGATAGACAATAGACAGATACAATCACATACCAAGAACAGATTGGAACAGAGGGACATAGATAAGGATAGCCCAAAACGAATGATGACTGAGAGAAATATTTTGAGATATATCAATGTAGAGGAATAGACTGAGAGGAATGAAGTTGGCTCGATCGTACAGTTGATGAATGGGAATAGACTGAGATGGATAGAGAGACATGAACAGATTGATAGAAGCAGAGGACGAACTAAATAAGATGAATTTGAACCAACTGAAGAAAATAGATACATAGAATGTGATAGATAGATAGATAGATGACAAACTGAGATGGATAGAAATAGACAGGTAGTTATAGAGAGATTGGTACAAGGATATTTTCTCCATGTTCAAAAATCTGATTGAAAATGTATTGGCCAAAGCTACCAAATCAATTCCTATAATAGTGTATATTTTTGAGCAAGAATTAGATATGAAACCCTTCTTTCAGCTAGGTATCTAAAACATCACTTTCATTGATGACCCTCTATAAAAGCTCCTTCCTGCATGTATCCTAATTAACCGCCTTTTTTTAATCTAGTTTGGTCAACTATACCACTCATTATAACAGGCACGATTTATCAGGCTCTATTAAATTGATAGACAGAACCACATCAGACCCTTTATGCAATGTGTCCCTTAAATTCTCATCCTTTCTAATATTTTACGCATAGGAATAACCTGAACCTAACAGGCCTCTTCTCTACTCGTCTTGACACAATCGAATGTATTAATATCACCATTTCATTTATATTCTTCATTTGTACAAAATCTCTCATTTTTCACATCCAAATATTTATAAGTGTCTTTTTGCTCCATTCAATATCTGTGTCCACATTTGTACTTGGCCTGCATATTCTCTATATATCTCCCTTCCTTTATCAACTTCTCTAGTGCCCTTGGCGCTAATGCCTAACCACGTGGAAGCAAAATCCTTTGTCTATAACATCTTCACACTACCCATTCCTCAATGGGAACTACTAGAACTATCCAGAACCATTAATTTCTACAAACTGTTCACATACCAATTTGGATATATCCTACAATAGTATCAGAGCACAGTCCGAGTTTATAATCAGATAAAGAAACATCAGTATCTGAAAGTAATGGCTATTTCTCAATCAAATTAAAAATCAGCTTCAAATAAGACTCAAATACACTTCTCTTAGCTTATTACAGAGGAAGCCACCTATTGTTATCATTTCAGGACAAGGTCTTTATATTAAAATAACCAGCTGATAACGTTAAGCAAAGGATATGAAAATTGGAACAATTTAAATTCATTGCTATCAATTTACATTGATTATTATAAATTTATTGTCATGTTATTAAATTCATGGTTATTAAAGAAAATCTTTACGTTGTAATAAATTGACATGAAATTTATATAAATATTGAATTAATCTTACATAAAGTGTTTGGGACTGACTGAATTTCATAACAATGACTGTCTGATAACATCATCCATGTTGATAATGATGCGCTTCTATATCTAAAGAGATACTGAGTGGTAAATTCATGGCAATTACACAATGATAATAAAAGCAATATATAGAAATAATAATAGAAAGAACATAAGCTTGCAATAAGAATAAAAATAATGGTGTGTGTTTGCATTATGGCAATTGCTTAATGAATTGAGAAAACACAGCATGTTTGCTCATGAGTGTATGGGAGCTCTTTGGTTAAGGGGGAAGAGGGCTTGATCTGCCTGAAAAGTTACATGATTTTGCCCAAATTACACTAATTTGCCTGGATCAGGTTGGGGGCGTTAGTCCCCCTCTATCTCTAGGCTTGTATTCCTATGTGTTTACTTTGCATCAATCGCACAATAGGAAGCAAAGAAAACTTTGGTGTTATTATTGTTGATTGCTGAAATCATGCAGCTCCGACTGGTTGTGCAAGAAGGCTTCGGATTTTATCGTATCTTTTGAAACGGCCTTGAAGTTTGTCTCAAGTTTCAAGGCTGACAGAAAGTTGGTCAAATTCTTTGATGCAAAGAGTTAAAATAGAGGACAAGAAGAGAGAATAAAGATTGTGGAGATGGAGTCAAAGGGAGAATGAGAAAGAGAAGAAAAAGGAGAGAAATAGGTGGAGAAAGAGAGAGATAGGCAGAGTGAAAGCTGCTTTAATTGTAAGCACACACACACACACACACACACACACACACATATATACGCATACATATTCATGCATATACATATATGTACATGTATATGCATATATATGTATATATATTTATACATGCCCATATGGATGTTTATGAATGTGTGTGTGTGTGTGTGTGTGTCTGTGTTTATACATATATATATATATATGTGTGTGTGTGATGATTATAAAGACAATAAGGAACTAATTGCTTGGCACCGATTTTACTCAGTGGCAAACATGCGGCCTTGATAATTCAATAATAATGTAAATAAAGAAATGAGTTTTGTGCAGTGATCAAACCTACATCCATGAAAGCAGTCCTATAAGCAGACTTTGCTCTAACCATCTGAGCTAACAACACTCTCATGGCGAGGCAGGAGTTGAAGATGTATTTACATATACATATGTATATATATACTGTCTTTATAATTATCACATTCTGTTGGATATAAATTGTCCATTTACTGATATTTCACATATAGATATATATATATGAATTATGAATTGCATTATATCATTCAGAAACTTTTTTGAAATGATCTCCCATCATTACATTAATGTATCACTCAACTTAGCGAATGTAAATAGAATAAACAATTAAAGAATATGGAGCTGCTGCAGGAATCAAACCTGTCACCGATAGTACTATCCTATTGGTGGCAGGTTTGATTCATGCTGCAGCCTCATTTCCTTTAATTGTTTATTCTATTTATGTTGTCTAGCTTAAGTGATACATTAACCATGTAATGATGGGAGATCATTTCAAATAAGTTTCTAAATGATATAAATCAATTTATAACTCATTCTGTCAGATCATATATATCCATTTCTTGATATATATATATGTATATATATATATATATATATATATATATATATGAATGAATGGCCATATTTTGTCATTATTTTTTCGGGGGAAAGTGCTCAATATCAAAGATGAAGCACATGTAAATGCATATATAGTATTTTGGTGGAAAAGACAACACTTTAAGTACCCAAGGAACACTCAAAAAAAGGGGGTCATTCTATAGGACAGATACAAAAACAGTGACTAAATACTGAGCTGGAACCATTAATTTCAGACTGAAATTAAGGTCTCATATATCCATGTGTCAAACTGCCATCGTCCCAAATATGTGCATTCATCATTATGATTTCATTGTTATGTTATTAAACTCATTGTCATAAATAGCTTAACATTACAATTAAAATTATAAAAAATTAACATGAAATTTACATGAAATTTTTAATTCATTCTAAGTAGAGTGTTTGGGACTGACTGATTTTGACAACAATAACTGTTTGATAATATCATCTATGATTATAATCTTTATTATAATATGCGAGCTATCAGTCCGTAACAAGAATAGAAAGAGAAAGGAAGTGTGTGTGTGTGTGTGTGTTGGGGTTGGGTTAGTTAATGTGATTTATTTACCAGCTGCTGTTATGTCCTGAGAGAATGTTGTGATGTCATTAAGCGAACATTTATTTATTTTAGTTTCTTTACCTGACCTCATATTCTGATAAAAAAATTTTTGAAAGTTGAAAGGTCAAAAGTGGGGGGGGGGATTTTTCTTCCTATTAATGGGTCAAAAATGAAAGACTGCTAAAAGTGAGGGGAAACTTTTCTTTTGCTTTTACTGAGTGGAAATTGAGGCAAAACTTAAAGGCGGTCAAAAGTGGAGGGAAACTATTTTTTCCCCTCTAAGGGCTCAAAGGAGACGGAAAAATTTTTTTTCCTTTAAAGGGTCAAAAGTGAGGTGATTTTTTTGTCCTTTCACAAGTGTAGGGAAACTTTTTCTTAATCTTTGGTTTCAAAAGTGATGGGAAACTTTTTTTCTCATTTTGAGGGGGAAAATTGAAGGGAAACTTTTTTTCACTTTTGGAAGTCAAAAGTGAAGGAAGACTTACTATGTCTGATTCTGACTTGGATGGAAAAATAACTTCCTCAACTCAATAAGCTTGGGGTTGACACTTTTTACAACCTGATTCATAATTTACCTTACCAGACACAGATGCATTTTTTATTCTAACTGGGATGAAAAAACTGAATGACAACAGAGGCTGAAAATCTACTTTCTACAGCCTGATTGATAAGATACCTTACATTACATGGGTATCCTTCTGATTCTCCAAGTTTTCTTTAAACAAATGGCAGATCTTTGTTAAATGGTAGTAATTTAATACAGAGGATAAACAAAAATTGATCCGTGTTATCTTCAGTTATTTTCCTGAATGTTAATAGAGTATTAGTGTTGGATGAGACAATTCTGGCTAATAAAATGCTACTTGATCCTCTTTTGAAACTGAATCCATACTTCTCAGAACGATTAATTCTACTGGAAGTTTGTTCATAATTTCTCCATTCAGTTTGTCTACTCCATCATTTTTAGCTGTTAAAATCACTCTTGAATACATCCACAGCTCAGAAAAACTACTTAATCTATTCAATGACAATAAAGGCTGAATTACACTTTCTACAACCTGATTCACAAGTTTCCTTACAATACACAGATTCATACCTGATTCAAAGTGGGATGAAAGAGCAACTTGCTCTATTCAATGACAATAAAGGCTGGAGACTAATTCTTTCTACTAACTGATTGACAGTTATGTTACTCTACACAGATATATTTCTGATTCTTGAAGTCTTCCTAACACAAATCGCAAATCTATATTAGATGGTTGTAGTTTGATACAGAGAAAGATCAATGATTGACCTGCATTATACCATTACTTTTTTTTGACTCCTCAAAGGGTATTATTATTATTGCATGATATATTTCTGGTTGGTAAAAAGCTGCATGATCCTCTTCTGCAACTGAATCCATACTTCTGTGAACAATTATTCTACTAGAAGTTAGTTCATAATTTCTTCATTAAGTTGTCTACTTCATCATTTTTAGTTGTTAAAATTGTTCTTGTAGACATCCTCGGCTCAGAAAAAACTACTTGCTCAATTCAATAACAATAAAGGCTGAATAACACTTTCTACAGCCTGATTCACAAATTACCTTATTATACACAAATTCATTTCTGATTCTAATGGGGATGAAAAAATTCCATTCTCTATTCATTTTCATGTAATATAACTTGCGATAAGTTCATCTGTCTCATAGGAAATGAAAGCTACTTTGCAAAATTGTTTCCAGATTGATCTTCCTTACATTATCATTGTTTTTAATTTGTTTGGTAATTTTTTCTAGTAGGTAAAGTGTTAAATATTATTTTTAATAAATGACCTATATATCATTTAGCTGGGTGGCAGTTGTAACCTTCTACACGCATTTTTCCAACTCGTTTCTCATATTTTTTCCACTAATTTGCATCTAAATGGACAATTAAAAGGTGTTGCCAACTTTGAAAAATTATTTTTTGACACTGTCTCATGATGATTGAAGAAATCTCTGTGTTTACTCATCAACTGGCCATCGTGTTCCCTTTCTAATATAATTATTTATTTAGGCACAGTTATTTCTCCATTGATAATAACAATGTTTTTGTTTATTTAATGCCAAAGGGAAAGTGGCCTGAGTGAAGTTCTGATAAAAAGCAACTGAAAATCAAAATGAAGGTAAATAATATTAACGAATGATGATACTAATTTATGATACTTCATCTACAAAAAATAGGAATAAATAATGTTAACTTTGGTTATTTATCAATTTTATCATAGATTGATATATGATGATTATAATTTTATGAATACTACAAACAAAATTGAATAATAGTTTCAACTTGCCCTCAAACAATACATCCTTGCTTAGTTTTACTTATGTAAAGAAAAAACTTCCGTTTTAGCCTACCATACTTGGAAATTCTAAATGTTACTTTTTGCTCAGATGGAAAAACATATTTTTAGTTTGAAAAATTATGGAACTCTTTGGAAATCATAGTCTGTAACCATTTATATTAAAATATCTAGAGCCTACAGCTGGTTCTTTTTTTTTGGCGGGGGGGGTGCAAATTTTCAGAGAGAAACCCCAAGCCGGTTAGGTTGTACAAATTTCCATTATCATAAGGAAGTCAGTAGGAAGTTTTGAAGCTTCAGGTTTTATCTTATGGTTGGGTCTAGTGTTATTAGTTATCATGAAGAAAGCCAGAATAAAATTGACATCAACCCCTTGAAAAATGCCAATAGGGAAGTCTAAACCCTTAGCAAAGAATTTAACCTGGCTACTGGGTGATCAGTCCAAATCTATTTGGGGTAATTATCTCTTTTCTGCTCTCCAACCTACATTTTCCTTTCTCTTCTTTTTTCTCTTTGTTACAAATACCATCAATATCACACCAATAACAATAATAACGACAATTAAAAGTGATCAGAAAAAGGGAAGTGTGCTAGGGTCAGAAATGTCATAATTCGGAGTGTTTCATTGGTTCTTATGTCAGTCACTTGACAGGTTATTATTGGTTACTTCAGCCTCTTTTTTTTTTAACCTTTGGTCATCCAGTTACTCCTCAGACCATCTGCTTGACTCTTAAATGGGTTAAGGATATGAACAAGAAGGAGGGAGAAATTTCAGTGTCCCTTTCCTTAACCACTACCACCACCACCACCACATATTAACACATACGTAATCCTTGACCCAACTATTCTGTATGATGTCAGAAATGGTTTAGTATATAGGCCTTGAATGTTTCATCAGCTGTAAAAAGAGAAAAATATACACATACAATAAGATACTCAAATTATGGTTCTCTATGTATATATATATATATATATATATATATATATAGAGAGAGAGAGAGAGAGATACATATATATATATATATATATATATATATATATATATATATATATATAGAGAGAGAGAGAGAGAGAGAGAGAGAGAGAGAGAGAGAGAGAAAGATGTATGATTAACTAGAAAAACTGATGAATGAAGATGTTTGTAAGAAAATAGTGCTGAATAAAAATATGATTAGAAATTGTCATCCAAAACAACTACTTCGGTTTCAAAGTTGGTCTGGCTGGCACGCTATATGTTTATGTATGTATCTAGGATACAGGCCATACCAATAGAGGTAGAGGGCTGAAAATTTAGACACATTATATCTAGAACAAAACATTCTTTTTTTTAATTCTTCCCTGTGAATAAGTTTTTTGTGGGGGAATCAACTTATGATGCGACTTTCTTGTTTTTTGAAAATTCAGATTTTTTTTCACTGATCCCTGCCCAGCAATAAGCAAAACAAGTAACTTATTCATTGATCACTCCTTTTTTCCAATTTTTTATTAATTCACCCTCAACACGGCATTCTGCCAAAAGATGTTGGTCATTTGACGGTTTGTATTGAGTAACTAACCAGACCAGTTAAATGTCAATATCACTTTTTTAATATTTCCACAAATGATCTCCATATAACTTAGTGTGATCTATTTAGGATACAAAAAAAAAAATTATGAGTGATAACTTGCAAGGAATATATAAAGCTTAAGTATATAATTAAACCCTTGTACGATATATAGTCAAACACAAGATCTTTTTCGGGGGTTCAGTGGAGAATTACTATCTGATGCGTGTGTGTATGGGGAGGGCAGATTCTTCTCATTTGTTCTTGTATATATGTATATAATATATATATATATATATATATATATATATATATATATATATATATATATATATATATATATATATATATTACTATGACATATTATAGTAATATTGCAAAAAAACTAAGTTGCTTACATTCATTCTAAAATAATGTTATCAGTTAGAGTGTCCGATAGATAAGAAAACGATTCCAAGATTGTGAAAATTGATCAATAAAAAATGATGATACAGCAATTTTAGTAACTCCAAAAATGAAATGCATTGTTCTATCGTTTAATCATTGATTTTGAATTTTAAATTTAATCTATGATTTCAACCAACTGGAAAATACAAATAAATAGCCACAACTTATTTCTCATGCTAATCAGATTAAACTTAGAATATAATGAGATTATGACAAAGACAATGCATGGTCCATGAAAGAGATCCAATCAACCAAAGGCTGATTAATTACTTAATAAGTTGATTAAATGTACAATAGAAAATGAAGTACAGTAATTTTGTCCATCTAAAAAATTTTATTTTCTAGGTGTTCGATTATCATCAAAATTGAACTGTTTCAGATACAACAATGGCTTGAACCTCAGTTTAGGTCTTGTTATCCTCTGTAGCCGAGTCTAAAGAAAGTTTTGATGCATGTCAGATATAACCAATATTTTCAGACATTGTTAGAATGGACATCAGTGCATGGAATCAAGAAATTTGCAACCTAGGCAATGGGGAGGTATCTTATGTTCCGAGATTCCCCAATGAATTTCAAAGGAAAAGCCACTTTGTTGCTGGTTATTTGAGGGTACCCAGTGCAAGGCAGTTCAACCACTCTGAGGACTGAGGAGAATATAACAGTCACTATCATACATGAGTATCATTTTACAGCAACTCATGACTGTTGAAATATTTGGGTTTTTGCTTTACGGCAATCCATGTTTTGTTCTTTTTCCCCCTACTCAGAACAGTTCAATAAAGAAAGAGTGAATGCACATGTGCATCATCATTTTGTTTATCTATCTTCCATCAACCATTTATATTAATGAATATGAATGGTTATAACAGCTTCACTTCGACACTCTGAATTAAGTACATTTTCAAGTAAGGCGATTTTATTGGGAAATGAATATTTGTTGTATGAAATAAATGCTTTTTCCATCATTAGCTTGCAGACTTATTGATTTACCTACATATAGTCTGGCACAAGAACTTTTTACCATTATGCTTATGTTATACATCGAGGAATCCATTAACCCTTCTTTTAGTGCAATGAGGAAGTACTATTCGTTGTGTGGAGGCAGAGCCAGGTTTAAGCCAATAGGTTCAGTTGCTCTCCATTGGGCCCCACACCTAAAGGGGCCCTGCACTTGGGTATATTTTAGTTCTGTCAAGCACTCACAACACCTCATTGCAGATAAACAAAAAGATTTACAGAGATCAGTAATAATATTGAAATACTTTCTGAATTCTTGAAAATTCTAGTGTTTGTTTACACTGTTAATATTTTGATTTTTTTTTTCAATTGTACTTGAATTGTATAATGTTAATCAATTACAGAAGAGCGTAACAATTATTTCTGTGAAATTTCCATGCGCACATTTTGATTGCTTCCCATTGTACCGTAGAGAGTCTGCAGATCTTGACTATTAAACGGGGGCCCCGGCAGCTCCAAAGGCTGGCCCCATGTAGAGGGAGATGAGAACGATTCATAATGGCAAGGCTATTTATGATTGAATAGACGATGGGCCTTCCTCTGAAAGTGCTTTAGAGTAAAATGATAGATATGAAGTAAGGTTATTTACTTTGTTAAATAATAAGATCAATATCATGATGATGGGATGTGCTGATGGCCTAACAGTATAAAGTATGGAATTAGCAAACCAAGTTCTAGCTCCCCCTGAGACAGTACGCAATCACTTTGCAAAAATGCCCTTGGGAAAATCATGAATCCATCTCTTCTCCTCTTCACAGCTTTGGATGAATAACAGGGCAGACTAGGCTCTCCAGTCATGTTTGGCAACCAATCTAGAATAACTCCAATTCCAAATCAAGGAGTGAACCCCCTTGAGGTGGATGGATATCAACTGCCTTCCAGCCGCTCCTGCCAGCTGATGCCAAACGTATCACTCCACCTTCTTTTGGGCCAGCAAAACCTAGAGGAATATTCTGTCACCTGTGCATCGCGGGGTCTCTATATGCAGGCTTGTGCCCTGGGAGGGGCCACTTCAGTATTGTTCCATTGTCTACTGAGATAAAAGGAGACCTCCTTCTTCTTCTTCTTCTTCTTCTTCTTCTTCTTCTTCTTCTTCTTCTTCTTCTTCTTCTTCTTCATCATCATCATCATCATCATAATAATAATGATGATAATAATAATAATAATAATGATAATAATAATAATACTGATAATAATAATAATAATAATAATAATAATAGTAATAATAATAATAATAATAATAATAATGATGATCATGATCATGATCATGATCATGATAATACTACTATTTGACACATTTTCTTCTTTTTTATTTTACTATGGGGTTCCAAAAATGATTTGTAACACACCTCTAATTATATTACATGTCAAGATGTTGAGAAGAAAATATTGTCAGATCAGAAAATGATTTGATCAAGGATGTTGCTTTCTTAATCATAATGTTTTTATTGTTGCTTTGGTTTCAATTATAACTATTTTTGTTGCAGCAATTTCAGTCAGTAAAATTATCTCCATCCAGCAAAGTTAACACCATTGCACTGTCTGGTTTAAAATATCTCCGAGGATTATTAAAAAAATCTTCTTTTTTTTTTCTATTTGGTTGGGACAGTAATTTTATTTTGTCATATTTACTTTTGACACTAAGCAACCAAATGTGAAAGTGATAATTTTGATAAGTAAGAGAAGAAATAGAAAAAGAAGACTTGTTCATGTACATTTGTGCGAGGTCTGTCTGGAAATGATTGAGCCATTTTGAATATCTTGAGAATGGTTAGGTGGTCTTGATTTAACTTTGTAATCAATTAACATTACTGCACATATGTGAGTATGAATAAGTCCTATGGTGAAGGAGACTAAGGCACTATTGCCACACATTTTACCTCCGAACCTTTGTTGGTTCAAATGAATGGGGCAAAATCCTTCCTCAGATCATGTGGATCCATGGGTCTAACTATTATGGTTTGGGGGAAACCCCAGATAAAAGTAAAGAAGATGAACATTTATAAATAGCTTGCTTTTAGTTTAGCATGGATGAAGACCCCATACAAATTAACAATATCATTTTTGCAAAATTTGATTTCTAATGTGTGCCATAGGTAAATTAGGACCAGTTGATTTTGAATATGCCATTGTTTTTCCTAAGTGATACATATTTCTCAACTTGTAAGAGTATAAATATTATTGAACTTAACATTGTTATTATCTTGAATCTGGTTTTCTAGGTAAGCATGAATGCTTCTGGATGCATAATTGACCTCCATAACCTTATTTAAAAAGGGGATGTTCAATATCTAACTTTTCCTGAATTATATTAAGGTACTAAATCTGCTGGACATAAACTAAAGCACTACTTTAACAAAAGGTTTTTCAACCAATCACTAAAAACTTATGGGAAGGGGGTTCAATAACTGATTTGCTAAGAAAATGCTCTGGGATTAGTAACCACAGCAAATTTGGTGACCCTACTACCGGGAGTTTTGGAGTTTTGCTTAAGATTTGGTGAATTATAGTAAGAAGCTGAAGTACCTATCTATGCCTCATCAAATATTCAAGGAATAAAAACATAAGAGCTAAAACTTTCAAAATTGAAAGAAAGAGGTTTCCCTTCACTCGGGACCTGTTGAGGGAGAAACAGCTTCCTTTCACTTTTAACCCTTCAAGAAGAGTATTTTATCTTTAATTATGATCCCCTCCTTAAAGTGGTGGGGCAATTTTTCTAACCTTTTTCACACCTGAGAGGGGTTGGGGAGGGGGAGATTTCCTCGATTTTTTGAAGGGAACAAAGTTTCCTTTCATTTTGGCCTTTAAAAGTGGAGAATTAGTTTCCTTTCACTGTTGACACCTTGAAGGGGGAAAAAGTTTCCGTTCAGTTTAGAAACCCATTGCACGAATTTAAATTGACTGTCAGATTCAATCGCTGTCAAAAATAATTTTAAAAATATTTAGATGGAAATCAGATCGCGTTTAATTTAGTAGAGTAAAGTAGCTCCATTATGCTGGCTACAACTTCAGGCATAACACATCAAAAGTATCTCTGCGTCAGTTAGTTCTTCAAAGTTTGCTTCATGTAAAATAGATTTAGAGGCAATTGACACCCGAAGTGTCACTCAACCTAACACTCACTATTTTATCCATAGCTAGCAGAAGGAGACATATTTATGTCTTGACAAAGGACATTGATGCTAGTCTCAATCAGGTTTGAACTCAATTCTCTGAGTCCATTCTCCGGTTGTTAACCAATCGCCTATCAGCACTTCTTATGATGTTTCATCAGATAAGCATGGATGTTGCTTGTCAAAAACTAAGGGACCAATTAAGCAGAGATTTTTATTGTAAATTGAACCTTCAACAACTACCTTTTTGTAGGAAGAATTTTTAAAAACTAGTGAGTTTACAGTCACGGGTAGAGTAAATAGCTGTCACAAAGAATAGTGTCAGTTCAAGTCAGTGTTTGAACTCAAGTTGCTGAGTCCATTTTCCGTGCTGTTGACTGATTGCCTACCAGCACTTCTCATGATGTCTAGTGGAATTTAATAAGAAGGTAAATTATAAGGTAAGCATGAACATTGCTGGATACAAAATAAGGGACCAATTTAGCAAAAACTTCGATTGGAAAATGAACCCTGACCCAAAACTTTCGAGGAGGAGTATTTCCCCAAAACTTACTTGCTGAGAACATGCTCTTGGATCCACAGAAAATTTTTGAGTTTTACAACCACAGACAGATGGACAGACAGACAGACAGACAGATGGATGGACAGACAGACAGATGGATGAACAGACAGACAGATGGATGGACAGACATTTGGGGAATAATTGTATGATATTCTTCTTTTTTTTTCTGTACTATTAGAATTGAGCTTTATTCATAAATTGCAAAGATATACCATGAAATTTCCAGGAGTGCGGTTTCTGTAAATATTCAAACCCTGAAAGTGGGGACTGATTCATCTCAAGAGACATTATCGAGTTTGTCATAGAGAATGCAATTGTGTTTTAGTCACTCATAAAATAAAAATATGTATGATATGTGATATATGGTGACCTTTTTACTGATGTATTTTTAAGGGTCACTGATGGTTGCTGGAAAGAGGATTGCATTGACTCACGAGTCGGAAAGGGAGTGGTGCTGATAATTTTAACGCTTTTATCATGACAGAATAATACAATATTCTTCTTGTCTATGTATATCCGATCATTCTTTTTTTTTGCAAATTCTTTATGAGAAACCATCAACCAATGTTGGCTGCATAGTCAACATTAGTTTCTTCATTTTTGTATGTGTCAATGGAGCTAGAGGGCTCAAAATTTAAACATTTACTCTTCATTATTATTATCATGAAAAAAACGTTATTTTTGTGTTTTGAAAATCACCCTCCCCCTAGAGTTTTTTTTTATGGGGGTTAGTTTACAATGTAAGTTTATGCTAAATCGGTCCCTTATTCATTTTTTCCAATTTCTTAATTGATCACCTGCAACACAGTATAGTCCAAAAAGTGTTGGTTACATGAAAGTTTCTATTGAGTGATTAAACAGAACCTGTTTTTGTTTTGTTTTTGTGGTTGGGTTAGGTATGATGGTGTGTGTGTCTGGTGGGCAATAACCCTCATTTCAAAGAGAGAGCTAGAGAGAGAGAGAGAGAGGCATGGTACTGAATCATCTATCAAATGGAACAAAATGAATACAGGAATTGTGTTCTACGTTCTGAACGGATTTTGTTTGATCTGTGTTTCTGGGACGGGTTGGCCAATTGCACAAATGCAAAGTTATACAACTGATAAATGAATTGTTTGTTTGTCATGATATGACAAAATGAATATCTGATTCTGTGTGTGTGTGGGTGGAATGTACACATAAATAAAACAAATAAAAATGACAGGCCTGCTCTTTGGATATATCTCACGTAGACAATAACAAACATACTGGCTGAATTACCACATTTCCTGGCATCGAGAATGCGCTGTCTTAAAGAAAGCACCCTAATTTTGACTTACCAAATTTCAGAAGGGAAAAAAAAGATTAAATTAAAATAGGATAGGCCTATAAAAAAAAACCCTTTGACCTGGAAGACATGGGATGAATTTTTTAGAATTTCTTGGGAAAAAATTGTCTTCAAAGCTGGGAAGTATGGTATACATGAATCAATTTGATATTTCATATTCCAAATCTGTTTCGTTGTCGCAGGAAGAGTTACCTAGCTCATCGAATAATGTTTGCATCAATGATAAAAATATTGCCCTGTTTATCACAGAGTTTGTCTTGATCCATAGAGGCTCTCAGATACAATAGTCTTAATTTCAACTTATTGAATGATCTCTTACAATTGATAATGGAAACTACAATTGTTATCATTATATGAATAGCAAAGCAAAGATTAAAGGAGACCTTCTGATGTCTATTCTGAACTGAACAATCGATTTGAAAAGCTGTTTGGGCTTGGATGTTTTCATGTTAACCCAACTTGATTGAAACATTCTGCTATGTGAAATTTCTTCATATAGCTGCAGTGCCTTAGAATCATAGCTGCGGAATTTGCCCAAATCTCTGCTCTGCTTCTTTATGTCATTACTGATGGCACCGAATCACAATCCCTTGAAATTGAGAAGGAACGCAAATAAAGCGTTCGTGTGATGCTAATAAGTGAACCTTCCATCCATTTCTGAAGACAGTCGAGTATTCCCATCATGACTTTTTCCATTTCCCTTATTAGTCACAAATCCAGTTTTTATCCCCCTTGATACTATTTTCCAATACTTGGTGGCACAGCAAATAGAAATCCCAGATTTTCAAACAAATATAAGATAATATTAACAAAGCATTTGGAGTGAACACCACTACAGTTAAAACAGTTCAGCATTGGTTCGATAAGATTGGGGTCTGGAAATATGAATACCTATAAAGAAACTTAAGGGAGCCTCAAACTTGTTCTTAATAATGAAGAATTATCTAAAGCAGTGGCCAACAATTCAGGAACTAAGGTTCAAGCACTCTCTGAACTGAACGAAATGCTCCGTGATAGTGCCAGACCCCACATATCTCAGCTCACTGTGTTCAAGCCTAAAGAATCGGAATATATAGTCTTGTAGCATCTTTCATATTCACCTGGTATCTCTCCTACTGATTATCATGTTTTCGAGCAATTTGGACATCATGTATGGAATAAAAGGTTCAATAGTAAGGAAGCCATGATTTGTGCCTTTACTGAACTTGTGAACACTAAACCTGAAAATTTTTATAGAGATGGCATATTACCAAAGGAGGATCATTGGAAAAAAGTTATTGCTTCAAATGAATCATATTTTGACCAAATATTTACTTTTTTGTTGTGTATATCATCCTTCATCTTACTATTCAAAAATGGCATTTTATATGTAACAAACTAATAGTGAATGATGAGACCTAGCATAACATCTGTATTGTCAAGCTGGTAACATTTAATTTCATAGCAGGCATAGACTCTAATGAG
The DNA here is from genome assembly GCA_963457665.1 of Thysanoteuthis rhombus. NCBI lineage: Eukaryota > Metazoa > Mollusca > Cephalopoda > Oegopsida > Thysanoteuthidae > Thysanoteuthis > Thysanoteuthis major. Next base: position 33,775,083 of record OY735209.1, on the reverse strand, counting down.
CATCTTATTTGCCATAGCATGCTATATGAATTCCATAAAGGCAGTATGGTAGCAGAGACAATGAAAGATATTTCTGCTGTGTACCCAGGTGTAGTGACTGTGTGTAAATGTCAGTGATGATTTAGCAGGTTTAAGATGTATGACTATGATCTTTCTGATAAGCCTCAACCTTGAAGACCAACCACTTTAGTTGATGATCTTTTGAAGGTAAGGTATCTATTGAAGCAGATCTTACTTCAAAACATGAGAGATTTAGCAAAAGGGCATAAAAAATTTGAACTCATATCCATTTTGCCAGGGGGGCACCTGAACCATAGGGACAGCAGTGGTACCTCTCCACCCACCTGCCTGCCTTCTTGGCACTGGGTAAGCTGTGTACCCTCCATGAAAAAAGAACAGTGTAAGATATACTGAATCAAAAATTTCTATCTGATTTCCAACTAAATAGAATTTTCTCATAACTGCTAAAATCTTCACTGTATTATTCTAGTGACAAATGTTTTGCTTATTATGCTTGAGTGTCTTCAAGTTCTTCAGCGCCAAGCAGAAATACAAGTTTTGCTCAGTGAATGACAGAGTTTTATGGTTGTCTCAGCGTTGCCAAGTATGGTTTTTCATTTAGAGCCACAAGAATTCTCTATGCTTTATAGACAGAAAAATAAAGAATGAAAGATTGATTACTTGAATCTGGAGAGTAGCAAACATCTGTCTCTTGTCAAATTCTTTTTCTTTCATAATCTTCAATTGAAAACCACTATCTGGATGAAGGGTTGGTGAGCCATAGAATATGACAGAATGTTGTTGTATGAACCCAATCAAAAAGTCACGTGTTTTATCGAAGACAATCCAGTGTTGCCAAATTAACCATTTTTTGGCTAGATCTTTTTCCTAATTTTTCTGAAAATAAACTATAACAACTGAAAATCAGTCCAGTTTTTTTTTATAAAAATTAGCAATTTTGATAAAAATAAACTTTGTATTCCCATTATTAATTTGTTTTGGGATCTTGGTTATTTTATTTAATCAATGAAGTTTAAATAATTATATGAAACATTTCAGTGATACAGTTAGCTGAAAATGAAAACTTTGGATTTTAGCCATTTTTTAGCCATCATGATAAAGATATATGTTGTAAAATTAACTTTTTGAAAAACTGACCCTCATAAAAAATTACTTCCAGTACCCCTGCCTTTTGCATCAGGGAAACCAGGTTATCCATACCAGCTCTTCTTACCAATTGAGACGAGAGCTCTACAGTTGGCAGAAAACCAAATCTAATCTTTAAATCTATCCTTCATTTTTCCCCAGATTTCTTGGCACTATATTTATTATTATCATTGTTTTCACACTAGTAGTATCAGTTGCAGCAATATTATCTCGCATAGATAATGAGGCTTCCCTGAGGCAAAAGGGATATAAGTTTGTCTCACAGGGAGTTTAATCCTTTACTCCCTATCCATGCCATTTACTCACTGCTGTAGATTGATGGCCTGAGTTGTTGCAATGAAAAGCAACTAAGATTAAGATGAAAAGAAAGCACCAGTCAAAAATTAATAATAACTGACAATGCTTCATTTTATAAATATGAATCCAGTTGAGACTTCTTTCTGAAATGTAAAACACATTTTTTCAACTAAGTTTTTTTAAAGAAATTTTTTTCATTTTGTGACCATGAAAAATCCTCTAAGTTATTTAGAAAATACTGTTAATGGCGGAATGTAAGAAGGTCATTTGATTACAAAAACTATGCAAATATTACACTGTGTCCAATACGCTGGTATAATGATTAGTTGTAGAGCTTGGATGAGTTGTAGTGAATGGTAGGCGTCCTAATACCCTTGTGAGCAATTCTTCTCATAGTCTTGCATAGATGGTAGAAAGAAAAACAAAGTTAGCTATAAAACAGGATAAGGAAGTTTAATTTCCATTTTCAAGTGTTGTAAGATAATCTATCAATCATTTCATTGTGCTCTTAATGCTTCAGGATTTTCATATAGTACAAATCTAATCCTAACACTTCCAAATTAGTGCAGTCTTTATTCTTAGAGATAAAGACAGGTCGCATGCTGACCAAAGGTAACCACGAATCTTTCTTTTTGTGTTGCTGCCTGGAAATCTTTGTTAATTGAACCAATGTACAAGAAGTGAGTGGTTCCATTGTTGTGCTAAGAACATACTTCTTTAATCACAATTAATTTCTGTAAGGAAGAGAAAGACAAGATCCACAAAGAGAGAGAGAGAGAGAGAGAGAGAGAGAGAGAGAGAATGAAAGCAGGAAGGTGTAAGAGGGAACTTATTTAATCAACATAATGAGAAGAAGAGAAAGGGCTAGAATGAAAGAGAGATCAAAGAAGAAAGGGAGATTGCCAGAGAGAGAGAGAGAGAGAGAGAGAGAGAGAGAGAGAGAGAGAGAGAGAAGAAAAAGCTAATTTGACAAATCCAGTAGGAATTAGAAAAAAGAGGAGGGAGAACAGGAAGATAGCGGAACAAAAAGAGGTGATTGCAGAGAGAAAGAGAAAGAGAAAGAAAAACTGGACCTGTGAATGAGAAAGGATGAATGTGAGAGAAAGGCTGAGAGAGACTAAAAGCAAGATAGACAGAGAAAGACAATGAGAAGGAGAAGGAAGAGAAAGAGAGAGATATAAAATGAAATAATGAGAGAGAGGGAGAAGGATGTGGAGAAAACTAATGCATACAAACAGGAAAGAAAGAAAATAAAAACAGGTCTGGTTAGTCACTTGATAGAAACTGTCACGTGACCAATGTCTTTGGCAGCATGCCACGTTGGGGGGTGATCAAATGAAAAATTGGAAAAAAAGGTCAACAATTAATAAATTGCTTCTCTTGCCTTTTTTGGATCATCCTAAAATGTCTGAATTTTCAAAATTTTCACTTCCGTAAATAAAGTAAGGGACGTATTCAGCATAAACTTACATAATAAATTAACCCCCCACATTAAACACATTTTTATAAAGGAATTTTAAAAAAAAGTTTTCTCTGTTTACATTTTCGGGCATCTAGCTCCACTGGTGCAGTTTGTACACATAACACATGCATAGACAGGTCTGGTTTGTCACTCAATAGAAACTGACATATGACCAATGTGTCTTTGCAGCAGGCCATGTTGGTGGTGATCAATTAAAAAATTTGAAAACGAGATGAACAATGAGAAAATTAATTCTCTCGCCTTTTGTTGGGCTGCGCTGCTAGGGTTCCCCTTAATGTCAGTCTTTTGATGTGCTTTTGTGAATTGTAGTCTTTAACAACTGATCTAAAAAGAAGGATCCAGGTTTTAAAGAGGAGATACTTTGAAGAGATCGGATGTGTCCCCATTTGAAGACTGCTTCATTAATGAGGTGATGTGGAAAGGAAAAATCGCGACAAACATAACCTTTGAGTACTAGCTAACGATTGTCAAGGAGAGGAAACTTTAGTAGTATGGTCTTAATAGAATGATGGTCTGGTCTTGTGATGATCATCTCTTAGGGCACCGTTCCAAGATAACTGGGAGGGAACTGTCATGAAACACAACAATCATGCACTTGATGATACCTTCTTAAAATTTGGCATGGTGTTAGGGCAGATCATGAGATTTTCAAAAACCGTCAACAAGTTAGTATGTCCCCCGGTGACCCATGGCTGTAAAATCCAAAATGGCCAACAACATATACAAAAAGTACAATATAAGGCTTCTACTGATCATATCTTCAAGTATGATATAACTTCTCTGATATTTTAGATTATGGGGACCCATTTCTGAAGAGTATTTTTGGTTTTAAGGTCATATTGATCCTACCAATGTTATTTTGTGCTCTGAAATGTTTTCTCCATCTACAAGGTTGTAGGAAGCTCTTGTTATTCTCTCCTACTGGGTTGACTTTTCAGAAGCCAGTGGTTTTTGAAAGTCTTATGGCATGCCGTATGACAGGTTTCTCTCCTGCAGATAGATTAGATACATACTTACAATGTAAAAGACTTAGAGCTGCCAAACTCAAAGGGAGCAGTTATCTACGAACTGGTTGGTCCAGATTAAAAAATATATATGAATACCCTACCTACTAAAACGTTCTGGTAACTTACTGAATTCCTAATCATACATATGGATGAGGGTGTTGCAGTACTGACTTACAGCAAATATGGTGTTTTTTCCACAGTAACTATCAACAATATTGAAGATACGCAAATGATCTAGCTACTGAATTCACAGTGGTTTTTTATGTGGAAGACTTTGGGAGTGATATCAGTCTTGACCCATGTCTTGAGCATGAACAAAAAGGAAAAAAATTGATGACAAGTGGTAGCCGGAGGAGATATCTGTTACCTTTGCAGGCTTCTTTTCAAAAGGCCAGGAACAAGATGTTGAGCCCCATGCATTTATTGGAGTATCCCCTGTTATCAGTGAAGAAAAGGCTGACAAATTGAGTATTCAGAAACATGCCACGCTTGTTGTCAAGAAAGCTATTGCTTTTGTAAATTCTGGACAAATAAACACCCATTATCGATGGTGACTACCCCTTAGTTGCCTACCAGAAAAGATGTCAGTAGCTTTTCCCAGAGAATCTTGGTGAGCAACAAAAAGTCTGCACAATGGGCATTGTGCATCTTTAAATGTGTACACATAAAGCTGGAGGCCAGTTGATGGGCAGTTCAGGCCGGGAGTGAATGTTCCACTTGAGAAAGATATTTACTCCTCAAGTGGCTGCTTCTCCGCTTGGTGGATATCATGTGAATAGAAGGCACCCAGCATACTTGCTCAACTTGGCTTGGCTTGAAATTCTGCCTATGACAAGCATTGTCAACAACCTGGACCCTATGAGTCACTTGAAACATGGGAGCAATGGCTTCTTTCGACACATCCACAGCAAGTTATTGGGGCAAAAAAGACCAAGACTTTCTTTTGACAAGCTTTTGTGGCTCAATGCACAAAATACTATTGATAATTTGTGTCCATGTGTCTCCGCCTTAGGTCAAACTAATTATTCCCCATGGGTGCCTGTATTTCTGAAAGACATCAATCATTTTCTTTATCGCCATTCTGCAGTCCATGTCAATATCCTGGATGGTCATTTTGAGGTCCATTAGGTGAGGAATTCAGTCTGATAGTCCTGGACCAAAGCCTGGAGCAAAGCATCAAGATGTTGAAAGATAGTTGTCCCAAAGACAGAAAAAAACTCTTAAAGGCTGAAATTCTTCATGTCAATGAGAAATTTAAACATGGGAGCATTCATACAACACAACTGGACAGCATTGAACACTCAGAAAGCTCTGAATCTGCGCAATGTAGACTTCTCAACCAACTCAATTCTCTTCTCTATTTGGAGGATCATGAAATGATAATCAAACCTTATGGAGGGACAGGAAATCAACTAGTGACATTGGACACTGGTGAATATTGGCACCGAGGTGAGCAAGTGTCTTCAGGAGTCACAAATCATTTGGAATACAATGTATTCAAAATTTGTAAAGGAGTGGCTAGAGGAATGGAGCATATCACAATCTAATTTCATATGCAGGGCAAATCCCTATACCTCCTGCAAACTAACCCCAGTGAACTTAGACAAAGGCACAGATAAACTGGCCTTGTGTAAAGCTTCTGCAGCAATTGTGACTCAAATGTTTTTGTTTTTTTTTGCCAGCTCAAACTGATTCAAACATCGATGAATTTTTCATGGATTGAAGTTCAAGAGATCCTCCATCATCATCCAAAAGATGAAAGTTGCTAGTTGGTACCAAGTCCCAAATTCTTGTCTGCTTGTTGGGTATGCCTGCTCGTGGAAGAAATCCCGCAGTCAAACAAGTGTCAGTAGTCATCTTAGATATGTCTACAGTTGTTCATATCATTAAACCACGGTGAGCCTATGTGTTTGGTAAATATACTGGAACGTATCTCCTTCCCTTCATGGAGAATCAGATGAACATATTTACCACTGGTAATTGATGCAGTCTGGGATTGTTAGGCTCACCTATTGACAACAAAAGTGGAACTTGTGCTGTACAACAAGACAGTCTATCTATCTGATATCACTCCATCTGACCGTGCTTTCATGGATGCTCATAAGAAAGCTTTCCTCGGAGCACTTGATTTTGACGTCATTGTATTTTCTGTCCACTTCTTCACAATATTTCAATTTGGGCTCACTGAGTTAAGAATTGGCTTTGGATGTGGAAAAAGGTACACAGATATCCCAGTTCATGAAGTCTCTTTGTTGCTTGGACCTGATAAGTATTAGGCTCTAGCATTCTTCCGTGCCTTTACGGGTTGTGACCTAATATCTAGCATTCTATGCACTGGTAAAAAGTCCGAATGCTTAGATGAAATTACCTGAAGTAACTGAAATGATTCTCAGCTTACTCAAAAATCCACAAGAGCTGACAGAGGATTCTCTTTCAGCAGCTCACAAAGATTATGTGCAGTAAAATCTGTTCCAATGTTACTGTAAATCAAGCAGATGGCTTATGTTCACTCATAGCTTTAGGTCTCTTGAGAGCACCCCACCTACAAAAACAGCCTTTTATCAGTACTTTGAAAGTACTGTTCTTTTGTCAGCCTCTATTTGGCATCATGCCTTGGGGAAACAATTGTATCTGCCAGATCCTGAACAGTATGAGTGGAACGGACACCTCAGGACCCATATCAAGGCTTGCAAAGGGAACTGTAAATGTTTTGAAAATGGACTGAGGTGCAATCAATTGTACAAATGTGAACATAACTGCAGCAACAATCTTGAGCGATGGGAACAAGATGGGCAATAACTATCTTGTCTGCAAGATTCGGAATTGTTATCCATTTTTAATAACTTTTCATCCTTTTGTGTTTTGTTGATTGGCTTTTCTTTAATATTGTCATGCATAGCCTATCTGATATTTGTGTTGTTTTTCAAGATCATGGGAAAATAAATCAACTTCAATCCTTAAATGTGATATTTCCAGCAAAACTAGAATCCATGAGGCATTATTGGGGATCCTTATACTTTTAAAGACTGTTTCCTCAACTGACTTATCACAAAAGCAAAACCAAAATAAAAAACAAGCCAGATGTATCAAAATCTTTAGAAAATTTCATTGCTTCTCAAGAAGATATAATTTAAACTAATTATTTAGAAATTGAAGGGTTTGAACACTAGTATTTTATTGGTTAGATTTACCAAAGAAGGCGTGGCTACCAGTAGTGTATTTTATTAGTTGTATTCTCAGAGAATATATAGCCACCAGAGATAAAAGCCACTGGTTGGATTCACAAAATAAAGGCACAGTCAACTGTCAATAGTTGGCTGTTAGGGGAGTGAGGAGGCCAACTAATATCAATTTTAAAACTATTACTTTGAATTATTCCTGATACTTCTTACATATAATCAAGAAAAATGTTCTTCCTCAAATCAACAAAGGAGATAAGCTATTCATTTCCTATATTCAATTAAATATAATTACTTCAGCATTAACCTGTTAGAGCAGAGCCTGACATAGGGCACAATAATTTGGTATGATGTCAAAGCATACCATGAGGGTCTCAAAAACCAACATCTTTTGAAAAGTCAACCCAGTAGGACAGAATAACAAGAGCTTCATATAAACTGGTAAATGAATTGGATAAACATTTCAGAACACAAAATAACATTGGTATGACTGGTTTAACCTCAAGATTGACCTTAAAACTCAAAATACTCTTCATAAATAGATTCCCTATTGTCAAAAACATGGGGAAAGTGGTATTACATTTGAAGATATGATTAGTAGAAGCTGAGGTATTGTGCATTTTGTGTATGCTGTTGGCTATTTTGAATTTTGTAGCTATAGGCTACCAGGGGACATGCCAACCTCTTGCCAGTGTTTTTTGAAAACCTTATCATCTACGCTAACACCATGCCAAATTTGAAGAAGGTATCACCAAGCGCACAATTCTTACTCCGTAAAGGAAGAAGACAAAGAATTGCTGCCATAGGAGATGGGAAGATGACATGAAGAAAGGGACAGATCTTATGATTAAAAAAAAATGGCGGTAAAGGAGAGATATAGATTGTCAATAGAAATAAAACAGAAATGTATCCAGATACGTATATATATATATATATATATATATATATATATATATATATATATATATATGAATGAATAAATGTGGTAAAATTAAGATCTCTTAAGAACTTTTGACTTAATTATATCCTATTGAATTTTTATAGGAATTGGTGGGGGGATGGCAATTTTATTTATCAGTTTAATGCTGCTTTATTTAGAGACCATTAGATCCTTCAAAAGTGTATAGTTATATATGAGTTCTATTTCAACAATGAGGCACTGGCCATGATAAGCAAGGAATTAGAACAGCAAGTAAAGAATTATATTTGAAAGTCTCTCGAAGATTACTGTTTAGGATATTCATTTAATGACAACTGAAAATCAAACCAGTTGAAATGTACTAAGCTCAGAAAAGATGAAGAATATCAGTGAGGATAGGAAGAAAGCAAAATGATAGAATAACAGTAAGTTTTCCTAGCTATAATCTGCTTTACCAGACGATCATTAATCTCCACTGAGGATTCACGCTGATACTCTGCGTGGGTGTTGGTTGTTCTCTAAAGTAAACCAGGAAATCTTGCTTGTTTTTTATGGGTCAAAGAGCCTTTTCTGATTACATACACAGACTCCCACACACTTGTTCCTGCATATCATTAGGGAGATCCAAACTGTAAACAATGATAAAATTCTGTTAACTTTATTCTGTCCTACAACTATTGCAAGATGAGAGCACAAAGAACTTTTCCAATAATCATAAATGATAGATGGGCGGGTCAGTTTTGACATTCATTGCAATTTTCTCTTTGACGAAAAAAAAATAAAAGGGAGGAAAGTTTCCCCAGAGACTGATGTCATGCTTTGTAAAAAAAATGACAGAATAATAATGATTGAATGATCTGATTAATCATTCAATTTTTTTTTTTCTTAACAAAGTGAAATAAAACAGGAATCACAAAAAACAATAGACAAAAAAAATTATGAATATAAAGCAATGCAAGCAACGCAAAGCCCGTATGCCAGATTAAGTAAACCTTAGAAGATAACTACCTACATAAAGCAAACCCTAATCAAATATGACTTTGTCGAAATGGCACGGTAGTTAGAAATTTTTTAAGAACAGTTATAAAATATGAAAAATTCCACAGCACTACAAAACATATTTTTAAACATAAGCAATATTAGTGTAAGAATATCAACTTCTTGTATTAATAGTCATATCATTTTTGAATTTATCATTAGATGAAGCATTATCAGTTGCAATGAAAAAAAAACTACAGAAATGTGATTTGATTATTGCAAGATGGAAGAGAAAAAATTGAGCAATGGATAAAAATTATAAGCTTACACAACAAAAAAGAATCTAAATGAAGATACTGAAAAAACAAAACCCCCAAGAAGAATTTAACAGCAGTAACAAAAAAAATTGCCCTCTAAACTATGGATGCAAAAAAGAAATCACTTTATTCATGGCCATAATCTCCACAGTTGAAAGACCAAACATAAATTTTACATTGGTACAGTGATAGGAAAATGGTAGACCAGGTTTTACAACCATGATAGTTCCTTTACACTAAAAAAAAAAGCATCAAAAGGATAATGCATCATCAAAATATTTTTGGAATTCGAAAGAGAAAGGGTTAAACCCTATTATCAAATGGTCAAGGATTCTGAGTTTCTCTTCTGAACAGATGCAGCATCTACTTCCAATTGCTATTTGGGGAATCTTGAATGGCTTAGTGCCATTCAAAACTCCTAAATAGCCTCAAAAATTGAAGCTATATATGTTTAGAAGAAAAAATCAGAATCCTGACCTTTAGGGACAAAAGTAACAATACCAACAACAAAAGGAATAAAATGTTTTTGAAATGCCATCACAGCAAGGAATTCAAGTTGAAAACATCCACATGGTACTAATATTTTTTTTAAAAGAATGAAAAAAAGCAAACATGATACTTTTTTTTTTAATCAAAAGAAGTTTATAGATAAATGTATACACAAAAAGATTATAAAATTTTTAAAAAATTGAATAAACCCACTGAATAGTTAAAAAAGAGAGCTATAAAACAAAACCCAAGAAATAAAATAGAAATGAAATACTGTAGATGAGATGATTAGGACTATCCACTTATCACAAATGATGGGATTAAGAACACTAGTAAACATTAGTATAATATCAAAGCACCTTTCCAATATTATCGTACTTTATAGCCTAGGATAATATATAATACTAAAATTTACGATTCAAAGGATGTACTGTTATCACTAAATCGTGTTAAGATTGTGGACAGATGAATGAGATTATTTCACTCCGTATCTAACTTGAGGATCTACACCCAGAACATAGGATTTAAAACCTGTCTATAACTATATATATGACTAAAAGTGATATATTTATAGTATGAATCTATAAAGCTACGTTGGTTTATCTAAACTTACAGTCACTTTAATATGAACCACTGAAGTTCATCATATTGAACCCCTTGCATATTATCAGATTAATAAATATAAAGCTGTATATGATGTAAAATAATAGTAAGATAAATATACCTCCGTATAGATATGGACGGGTAGGAAGAAAACCATTCTAGAACTTTCTAAAATCTTTTCTGAAATAAATTATTCCCTAAATGAATAATAGACCTTCATCTAAAGTCCTACCCTTTAAAAAAACAAGGTATATATCAAGTGAATTTACATCAATAGATGGTTGATTGAGGAAAAATGTAGTAATATAATCATATATAAAAAAAACAAACTTGGAGTGAGTAGAATAACAGTAGCAATATACACCTACTACAGAACAAAATGAAATGTTATCATTGTGAAAAACAAAAGAAATAATAGGCCTGGACATAGATCAAAAGCCACACTTATACATGTGACAATTAACAAGGTGAAAAGAAGAGGAAAAATACAAATTTTACAATAACACCCATCAAATGACTATTGAAACCCAATAAAGAAGATACTCCAATAATAATAAATATACACAAAAACTGATCACATAAAAATAAGAATTTACTTAGTATAATTTCTTTTAAACCAAAAGCGAACAATAAGAAAAGAAGTTGAGTGGAATAAATAGCAGCATATGAAGATATGGAGATATCCCTTACCCTATGTCAGAATGTAAAGGGGGGCCACTCCTGTCAACTTAGCTACAAGTAGCCATGAACAGTTTTTGAAATTAAATTAAGAAATCTGATTGGTTGTTTGTTCGGATGATGTTGAGATAATACCAATAACAAACTTTTTCTATATTCTTTCCATGCCTTTGTGCTAAGATCTCTCTAGTACTTTTCTACATGTTATTGAGCCCTCGAAATAAATTACATATATTCAACTTTACTGCCTTTTGTGTTTATATTTTCCACAAACTTGCAAAAAGTAGATACTAGCAAGTTATATATATGTACTAGCTGAAGAACTTGTTACCTAGGAAAATTGGAAACTGAGAATTCATTTGACCACATTTGGTGTTGGTAGTTCGCATGTTGAAGTGGACTATCATTGTTGCGTTTGGGTTAGAAGCAGTGTTGGTGTTTAGTTTAGCGTTTGATTCCCTGAAAGATTCCGCCCAACTGACAAAAGCACTGAGAAAGAGAGAAATTTACGTCCATGGTCTCTGATGATGAATAGAAAATAAAGAAGCAATTTAGCATTATAGATACATTGTAAATAAAATCCCCTCTTATGAGATCTTTAAATATTTCCTTCCTGAGAACTGACAGATTTCCAGAACATTTGAGGATCTGATAAAGGTTCCTACAGAGTAGTAAAGTAAAAACTTGTTCTCCACACATACCCAATAATTTCTCTCCCCTAAAAATCATCCTGGCATTTTCTGTAATTTTCACCATTTCTCTCTAGATGACCTTCCCTCTCCTAGCTCTGATGAACCCCAGAGTTCCATGGGTGAAACATATGTTAGCTATTACCATCTTCAGGAAAAAAATCGAGACATACTAAGTAAAGTAGTCTCAAGTCTTTTTTCTTTTTCTATGTTGTCAACTTTTCCAAAACATATATACATATAAATATATATACATATACATATATAAAGGTATATACATTAAAGCATACGTTGTTAAAATTATAAACACTATTTAATTTTTATATGTATTCCTCAGCTACACAGATACAAACACTTTCCTCCGACTCTTACAAAACAACTTAAAATACAAAAATCTTATTTCATTCCTCAAATCTCAAACATGTAAACAGTATACAGTTTTCTCTGCAACTGCAGCAAGTTCTCTGAGAAAGGTAGTTGGCAACCATCACGTGAAGATGAAAAATTTTAAAGATGCAGCACAAGCAATTGAAAATTGATCCATCATAACCTGTGTATCCTCCACAGTAGGGGCTACAGAGGCTGCATTATCTGCATAAAGCAGTTCTCGAATTAAGGCCCTGAATGTAGTTGATTCACCTCAGATCAAAAACCTTTCCTGCTATTTGAAACCCCAAGTTTATGCCTCTATCACAATCTTGGAAAGCATAGGTGAGAAGCATGGCAAAGTATATTGTGAAGAGAGTAGGAACCGTGATATCACTCTGTTTTATCCCATCGTCAACAGCAAAACCTTCAGAGAGTTCCCTGTTGAACACTATCAGAGCTTTTATGTTTTGATGTAATTGCTTTAGCATGATTACAAATTTACGAGAACATCCCAGCTTACCAAAACATTTCCACAGTGACTCTCTATTCATGGTTTCAAAGTAGCAGATAGAGAGGTACTTGCTGTTTGATACATTTCTCCTCAAGTTGTCTCATAGAAAACATCATGTCCATTGTACACCTCCCTGCTCTGAAAGCAGACTGGGTTTTTTGGAGGACCGAGGGGTAAATATCCTTCACTAAATGATTCAGCATGAGCCAAGACCGGAATTTGCCAACAGACTCTAGAAGAGTAATACTACGCATATTATTGAATTATCACATTCTGATTTAGACACCTTGCCCTTGTGAATAGGGACCAAAACACCACTAATCCAGTCTTGTGATAAAGGAGTTCCCTCCCAACTCTTTGTTATCAGATTAAGTAGATGCAACCCACCCACCTTCAGCTTCCAACAACTTCACCATTATACCATACAATCCTGGTGCTTTGTCTGAATTTATCTGCTCAGTCGCTAAGATGACTTCATTGTTTGTAGGAACATTATCCATAAAATGAAGTAAACCTCTTTGAGGCAAGCCATCAATAACCACTCCATCAACCAATGAAGGATTAAAAAATAAGCACTGCATGTTATCTGCTGAATCTTTAAAAGGTGTTTTTCCATCTTTTGATTCTAGAGGAACTATGGATTGTGGGACAAAAAAATCTGTCCTACGAGACCATAGAAGGTTTTTAAATCATTTTTATCAAAAGCACTTAGAGCCTCTACCGAAACATTTGACCACCACTCATTTTTAATCCTTCTCAACTCCGTTGCACAGTCACCATGGGCGATTTTTACGAATTTATCTATCTTCTTAGATTTGGGTCTAATAGAGACTGGGAAAGTGAGTATTTTGTTTCCTAAAACTGATTGATAACAGGATCACTGTCGTCAAACCAGTCTCTGTGCTTCTTTTTCTTAAAACGATGGACATCAACTCCCAAAGGTTACACTTGGTCCTTAAAACTTTCTGAAGTACCATCATAATAAGATCACCAAACTTATGGTATACAGTTTTGCAAACATCTGACTGGACCAGTTTAGTTACGTTGATGCACTTAGGAGCTTCCATACCATTTGTACAAACTTTTTTCCAAATTTGAAGCTTGAATTTTGTACAGACCGATTTCTGATCAGTGTCATATTTCACACTGCATGGTACATGTACGCTAAACAAATGTTTAAGGCTGCTCAAAACCTGCTCTGTTTGTGAAAAATATATAAAAATAGCATAAATAGTAATTATTACTGCATCAAAGATTTATAATTATCTATTACCATCTTTTAAATAAGGGATAAAAATGACTTTCTAAAGTACGTACATAATGAATATGTAAATGGCAATATATTAGCATAGTACGAGCCAAAAACGATGTGATTATTAACATATGGATAAATTATACTAATATATATATTTTATATGTATTTATTGCAAACAAAGAGATACAGACCTCAAACAAAATTCTGTTGATTTGGATTATAAAAAAAATTAGATTTATTCATGAAAAATCAGAGATGGCTATATTTATTAGAATTACTTTCCATGCTGCTACTGAGCAATCATCAACATCATCAGCAGCAGCAGTAGAACTAATAATGATATAGGCGTACAAAGAGCCTTGCTTTACTCCCTCTCTGTCTTTCTATTTGCTTCAGCTTGACAGAATACAAACAAAAAAGTGAAATAGTCTTTCATACCATATGATTCTATAAAATTGTCTAAGCAACCAAAAAAAAATGAGGATTTTAGATGTTCTTTCCAATTCTTTAAAAATGACCAATGAATTCCATTCATCTTCATCATAAGCTTTTCAGAGTCCATCACTGGACATGAACCTTCTCCAGGATTCACAAGACCTCTCTATCATAAGTGTCATGGAGCCAATACTTTCTGAATTTATCTAGTACATCACACCATCTTATATTTTGCCGAACGCAGTTTCACGTATGACCTCAGGGGATCCATGTTGTGTGTTGTGATGTCCATTGGTTGTCTGACACTTGACATAATCATTTGAGTTTTCTATTGGATTCTAAATATCTGACTTCTATTTTTTTCCAAATATACTGTGCTGATCTCTCCATGTGATGTTGAGCCTGATTCTCTTGAGTGCACGTTGCATTGTTCTCAGTTTCAGTGTCAATTTTTTGGTTAGATTCCATGTTTTAGAAGTATTTAAATATATACATTAATCAAAATATTAAAGTATATAAATTTACTGTATGGTAATTAAAAAAAGAAGATATTCTGCTTTAGTTAAAATAATTTTTCTCTAGATTGGTGCAGCTATGAGCTTCAAACATCAAACTTTTTGTCCTTCAATATGAATCTCAACTAAATCAGATAATGGCTTCTGCAATTCTGTAAAATATAGTTGATGTAAACATCAAATGGCTTTGTGTATTTCCCCGAGTGTAAAGCAGACTATTGCCTTAGAAAACTCATGACTACATCATTTGGATCTGACAAGCAAAAATCTTTTTCAGACACAAAAGTGTTAAGGACAAGATATCCAATATCCTTGACACTACAGAACCTCTGACCTAATGAGTTCTATGTTCTAACTCCTGTGCTATACCTGTAAATTTTGTTTGCGGCAGTGGTAATAGTAGCTGATGTTCTCTAGATGGAGGTTTGTCAAAGTTTACAACTAATCTCAGATAATAGCTTAATTAGTATAACTCTTTCAGCTGTTATTATCAGCCAATATCTTCAAATGGTTGGGGTTATTTGATCAAACACATAATAGCTGCTGCTGCTGCTGGTTCAGTGGGCCAGATTGCTGACAAATGAACTCACAGTTTGTAATGTCAAGGTATCTGACTGCCATATTGGATTTTACTGGTTATAATGCCTGCTCTCTTCACTATTCAATGAATCAATCTCTTTGAAAATTAAGCTGCTTGGTATCCTTGAGCATCTCTTACAGGAAATTTAGAAACAGCTCCACTAAATCATTATTGTGATTTTTTTGATTAGTATTTTTTTTTTTCATTCTCATAGTTGCTTTTTATCACAACTTCACTCAGGCCGCCAATCTATGGCGGTGAGGAAACAGGATAAGTTCAAGGGTTAGATTTGATTTATTACCACACTGTAGAGTTATTGTAGCTCAGTTGGTAAGAGCAGCTGGTACAGTTAATCAGGCATCTCTGAGGCAAAAGGGACGTGCGCTCATGTTTCACTGAGAATACTCACTGTCATTGACTGACAACTTGTGTGAAGATACAATAAAAAGCGATTTAAAATATTAGTGAAAAATGGTAAAGGTTGACAATGCTTCATCTTATAAAAATTGAATGTGATATTGCAGCTTAGTACATATGTTTACTTCTGCGAGATTAATAACAATTCAGACTGTTCTTACAAAGGAGAAAAAAATCCAACAGTAAAGAAAATTTCAAAAATGTTTGCCACAGTTCAGACTCATCTTACAGCTGAAATTATCAATAACGCAGATACATTGCTACCAGTTACAGATATAAAAGTGTATTACTTCCCAAATTTGGCCCGAAGATAAGATAACCCGAATCATATCTCAAAGACTTACCAAATACAGGCATTGGAATAGGGTGGAATTTTGATATTGAGCGAGTCTGGAAGGTGAAGTTGCTAGTATCAGACATCTGCCATCGGACTCACTCGATTGCAAAATTCCACGCTATCCAAATGCCTGTGTTGGGTATATTTTGGAGATAAAAGTTTGGATCATCTTTCCCTCTCGCCATATCTGGCAACCCTGGTGCTAGCTATCCAATTTCCTCAGAATGTTAGCACCCTGATGGGTGCCTACAGTGGCCCATTGGCCAGACTAAGCTTATTTGCAATTGTGTCCAAATATTATGTTATTTTTGTCAATTGATTGAATGATAATTCTAACAGCTTTATCTATTGCTGTAAGTCTATTCCACCTTACTCCATCCTATTCTGTATTTTAAAAATCCCAAGCATCGTTGAATCCTCGTTGCTAATGTTGTATCTGTTGTCTCCCTTGTTGCCAGTATCATATCATATCATCGAAATCCTAGTTAACCGATTGTTGTATGTATTAGCATCCTTGTTGTCCTTTAGTTGTTTAAAATAGCAAAGAATTTGTGGTTACTTTCACTGTAACTCCAGTTCACTAACAAATGACTTCACTCTCTCGCTTTTTCATAATGACTCAGGAGGAAGGAAACTATTGAAACAAGTTTCTAAATAGGATTTTATTTACAAATGTTTACAAAATATTTTCACAAATCACTGCAATTTCAGTAGATTTTTTTTCAGTAGAGTTTTTTACAGGAAGGATATTGCCAGTCCCATGCCCAATCCTTCTCCTTTATCTGGGCTTTAGACCTGCTATGGTGACTGTAGTACGGTTGCTTTTTGGTTAGAGCTGCATTCTCTTAGATGGACTGCCTTAAAGAGCTAAAGGGCTTCAACTGCCTTGCTATTTACCTATAGCTGGGAGAAGAAGTGGATTTATGCCTTTCCGAAGGGCATTAGTCCAAAGTGAATGTAAACAGCCTTAACCAAAACTTAAACTTGATTTGCTGATTCCATTTTCTGTGTTGGTAACTGTTATGCCACTCCATACCTCCACTTGAACCTTTAAGATGCTGAATTTATCAATTTCTGTTTCATAATGTTTTTATCCTCAGCTACAAGGAGAGAAACATAATTATTTTTGTTCTTTACTTTCTATTGTTACTTTCTTTCCTACATTCACCACAGTTGTTT
This sequence comes from Thysanoteuthis rhombus, assembly GCA_963457665.1. Classification (NCBI taxonomy): domain Eukaryota; kingdom Metazoa; phylum Mollusca; class Cephalopoda; order Oegopsida; family Thysanoteuthidae; genus Thysanoteuthis; species Thysanoteuthis major. The sequence continues at coordinate 33,757,679 of OY735209.1, read as the reverse complement.
TGAATTAGGGGAGCATTAGGCAGTTACTAGAGAAGCCAAATGGGGTTGGTATATTTTATTGGAAGTGTTCATGCACCAAGCAATGCAAAAAAAAACAAAAAAACTTTAGCAACAAATAGTACTTTTTTTTTCTCCAGCAGTAATCAGTTAAGTTTAGTTACAACTTCAGTACACACTTGCAAAAACAAAATTAATTGTAACTGGAAAATATTGAGGTTTTTAATTTGAATATTATGGGATATTTGGAAAAATTCCCCAAATATTATTGAACATTAAAAGAAAAATAAATGCCAAATAATTTTGTACTTTATTTATTTATTAAGCGTAGCTTAGTTTTGGCACAAGGCTACAAGCTATATCCTTTAACCTTTAACATCTGAAGGCAATGATGAAACTTATCAGGATACATTAAAAGAAATAAAAGATTTTTAAAAAAAATGTATTTATATATTAACCAAATATAGATTTCCTGCTGTGCCTAACTAAGTATTCATGGTTGTGTTTATTACCCCCCCTACACACAAAAAATACCTCATGAGGCTGAAATGTATTTGAAGATGTTGAGAACTTCTGATTTTACAAATCTTTAAATGTACCAATTATTGTGATTTTAAATTCAACCTTCAATGAATATGGATAATACAAACATACCCTTTTCGAAGTCCAGTCCATAAAATCGGCAACTTAACAAAATACCAATATTATTAGGGAATATAAAAAAAAAAAGATGGCAGTGTCTGTCTTTCTAACAAGCCACAATCACTACACCTGATATATTTTATAGATGCGTCCTTACGTTATGTTTATCTGAATTCAAACATAGATGACAGCCTGTCACTTATACACGGAGATCCAAAACTAAATATCATGGTTCATCTGGTAAAGAGTTTGTCCTTTATTGAATATGCAGAGATAAGAGTGCTTTAAGTTCTAGATGCCTACTCATAGGCTGGAATGAAAGAATGGAAAGCAATTTTGTAAAGAGGCAGTGATTCCCTCCCTGATTGTCCTCCGAACAGATTACAATAAGGTAGTCACATGATCTGTTTTTTTTTTTTTTTTCTCATCCTGAGTCTGCAGTTTGATTGACAACTCATTTTAACAGCTGATTGGCCGAGGTTTAATGGAGTGACATTTTTAGCAAGCTCACACTCATTTCACAGTTTAACTGTGTGTCCTTTAGATCGCTAATGATGACTCATCACTCTTGCCTTGACACATTTGTGCATTATGTAGACATTTGAAGGAAAAAATCATGAACATTCACATGATATTCAATGTGTATCAAAATATATATTTTTTTGTAATGCTTTTTAATGAGCACACAAATACTACGCTCTGATCCTAAGCAGGAGTGGCTAGGAGCATCACTTTTTTTCTTGGCAGAATGTGCAGATACTCCACTGATTTTAGGCAGCGGGCCTTGGAGTAACTCTTTAATGCTAAGCAAAGTGTATAAATACTCTGATTCGAGGCAGAAGTGTAACTGTCGTTTTCTATGGTTGCTATGATAGTATAGATATAATATGTAAATATATGATTTGTTTGTAAATATGAATGATAGGAGTGAAAAGTGTAGAAAAAAAAAAAAAAATCGCACATGAGAGATTTGTAGGGAAAAAAAAATCTATGTATATAATGAGCAGTGTGATTTTTGTTTCCCCTTCCATAACAATGAACTCTTCCATTTGAAGGTAATAATTTTGCAGATAGAAATATCTTCCACCCAGCTTTTGAAACAATGAGCTCTTCCAGTGAAATGGATTCGGTAGTATTTAAAAAAAAAAAAAATATTATGATAATAATAATAATAATGATAAATAAATGAATAAATAATCTTTTAGAAATTCAACCATTGGATTTTTTCATGGGGATCAGCTGAAATTAGGAACTCTTGTTTAGACATTTGTAAATATCTTTATAAGTATAAATATACACACGCATGAAAATGAATAGACATTATTATTTTACACAGATTTGACACTCCTTGACAATATACTAAACAGATAGCACATGAAAGAGAAATAATGGCTCAAATATTTTACACATGGGAATTTCCGATGGAGGCAGATTGTTGGTCAGTTGAAAAAGTGGAATGAGCCAGCATCAAAATAAAGTCTACTTTTGACTGAACTACATGATTATACAATTCACTGACTAAAGAAAAGGAATCACTACTCCTTATTCAGCTCTAACTGGCCATCAGGAAATAGTCTGTGTCACAGAATGAGAAAAAATTGAAGAGAAAAAAACCCAAAAAACCCAGATTCTTGTTGCAGGGCAGCGGCTTTGGCAAGTGTATCAAAATTAGAAGAAGAAAAAAGCCGCATTGGGCTATCTTTATCGCATGGTTTATTATGACTGAGCAGCCAGATGAAAGACACTTCTTGTGCCAGTCAACACTTGGTAGAGAAAGTACTGGGTAGACCCTTATCATTTAGTTGAATCCTCATTTGCTTGATTTTTGAACAATGAATGAGTATAGGTCTTGAGATTACATCACCAAGAATTTCATTTCATCATTTTGAAGCCAATCAAATTTTCATTTATGGTGTTGGAAGCAATTTGGATTACTGATCACTCTAAGCTGCTGGAGTGGTGTAGAATATCATTAAAAAAAAAAAAAAAAATACACATTCATTGTGCAAGAGGAAGTTTTCCAGATATTCAGTGATATCTATTTGAACAAAAACAGCAATCTTTTCATCATATGCATACGAGCCATTAGACAAAACCTTGGAAACTTGGGATAAATCATGCTTTTTGCTTCCCTTAAAGAACTTGTTTACGTACATCCATGCTTTTCATAGTGGATGGATCTCCATGCAATACTGTAGAAAACACTCAAGAATGGCAGGTCTAATATGGTTTCAAGTGACTATCATAGCCAAGTGAGTCTCCTGACATAAATCCTACTGAAGAGGTCTTGGCCATTTGGGCTCATCAAATAGCCTTCTACAAAAAAACATTTGCTTCATGATTTGAATGCAGTTTGGTCAGATATCAGAGAAGACAACATATATAATAAATTCAATGTGAGGAAGTATGAAAACTTTAAAATGTGCATGATAGGCTTGAAATGTTTTAATCCTTGAATAAAGGCAGTTGTTTGAAAATGAAGGTGTCTATTTACTTATCATATACATGACTATATGCACACACACACTGTAAACAAACATGCAGCTAAAGAAAGGCAAAATATGGCACAAGCTTAGTAGTGATAGTCTTTGAACTTCAATGGAACATTGTTGCTATAAGTTTTTGACAAGTACCAGTAGCCTAGCTAATGGAGGAGCAGTTGCTTCCCCTGAGCGCATTTTTCAAAAGTGGCACCTTTTCAAGAATTATTCTCAATTTTTAGTTCTCTTGCATGATAGATTTTTTCTTTCTAGAGTCATTACTCCAAACCACCAACTTCCCTACAGTAAGGACATATTTAGTAACCATATCATGTGATAGAAGATCATTGTAAGACTTTTGAAATGAGGACACTTTGTGAAGAAAATTTCAGGAGAATGACCAATAAAAAAGATTTAAAAAAAACAAAAAAACTGGCCAGGTGGAGTGGTGCCTTTTTTATTCTAAATAATCTAAACAGCAGAAAAGCTAGTTATTAGCTAGAATTTCCAAATAGGTAGGTTGCCATTCCTCAGTCACTGACAAAAAACCTTGAAGAATATTTGCTTCGAGGAAGCTTCGACCAACTCATAGGATAACAGAATTTTTCAAGTCAAAAAATAGTTTTGATTTCAGATGTCAAACTAGGAGATTGGCAAATAATTTTGGGATGGTTAACTAGATAAGCTAATTAGTTTTGATTTAATTTGTTAAGCAAGGAAATTGGCAAATTAGTTTTGATTTGAGATGTTAAACTATGAAAAAGGACGATAGTTTAGATTTGGACCATTATCTCTGGGTTACCCAAAGATTTAGGCCCCTTAAATAGCAATTGATTTTTAATCTAGAACTTTAAAGTATTTCGATTATGAATTAATGGATGTATTTGATCATTGTTATATAATTCTATAAAAGACTTTCAAGGAGAAAAACATAATTTGTAGTGAAATATCTAGGTGTACCATATATGATCAGCTGATGACTGGAGTAAAGTTTGGTCAAGGAGAGAAGTTAACAAAAAGGAAAGCTACAATTATGATGAAGATATTGGAGGCTACCATTATTCAATGGTTCAGTTTTCTTAGGGATGTTTGTTTCGATTGATTCCTAGATAACCCAATCTAAGTTAGAGCAGCCAAATTTGAGGAAATAGTTGAATTCCCAATGACCTGAAGAAGAAATAATTGGGATCACCATATTCCACGAAGGTGGTTTTCCATAGTTTGTGTCAAACCACTCAGAGGCTTTGTTGATCACAATAATCAAAGATGATATAAAACCAGGGATCACGATCCTGCATGGATTGCCAATGATGGAATGGGTGAGATTGTTGTTGAACTATAATACATCCACCAGACTATTAATCACAGCCATGTTGAAACCATGTGATGCAAATGGGAAATTGATGAATGCACTCCCAACGTATTCAATGTCACCCTCATATCTAGAAATGATACGGAAAATGGGGTATGGCAAGAGCCACACTGATGCCTTTAACAACATATTGGCATATATTTTGAAATTATATCCCGCGCCATGAACCAAAGAAACATGTCAAAGAAGACCTTAGGATTCAAGTTGTGAAAATAAATTCTGTAATTTGTATAATCTATATTTCCATATGGATGGCAGAAATTGAAAGGTAGAGTTTAGTATCATAGTTACATAGTAAATTGTAAAACCTTAAAAGATTATCTTTTTCAAAACTGACGAACTTGTGAAAGCACAAACAATTGTGTAAAAAAATTATCTATTTTTTTCATTTTTTTAGAGACCAAATTCCTTCAGCAGTGTCCCAAAATTCATTTCACACTTCCATATCATATAAGTAAGAAATCTTGTTTTATTTTTTCATGATTTTCTTGATTTATTGTTTCTTTGGTTAATTTCTTAATTATGATTACTTTTTATTTTAATAATGCACGATCAAGTATTAATTTCTTGTTTTTGGTATCAGAAGTTTGTTTTTTAAAACATTTTCAGCAGTGAAAAACAATTAAATAACACACAATTTTATGTTTGATTTTAAGTATAATAAACAGTATAGTCCCATAAGCACATCCAAAGGATGCTCTACTGTTATAATGGTAGATTAAAGAATACGGCCAATCAATTTGCCGGTCATAATTCATAATCTCTGGTAATAGTCAGGCAAGAATATAAGAACAAATGTACCGTTAGAACATGTGTCATCAAATAGTGCTGTTGGAACAAGAGTTTACTGTTGATTTACGAGCTTACTTTTAAATAAAGAAATTTTCTATTATTTGTGCTTTGATTTCAAAAGTAAAATAACATTAGCAATTATATTCTCCCTTTAAAACTTTATTTCAAATGAAAAGAAAAAATGTAGAATGAATCTAAATTCTTTGGTGCCTTTTTTCTTTGCTTGCTACCCCAACATTAAAACCTGGCTCTTCCATTGATAGGTATTTTCCCATCCCACTTTTGTTGCACCCATCAAAATCCTCAGGTCACTATTCTACGAGGATCAGGTGGGCAGTATAAATTGGAAACTAAATAAATGCTTCAGGCAAGATTTGAACTGGCATATCTTATCCTCAGGAGCCTGTCTAACAATAACACTATCTTACTAATCAAGCTACAAAGGCTAAATAGGAGGTCTTGTGGAAATTCAGCCATACTTTTGATGGGGACTGATCAGAAATCAATAATGGTAATATATATATATATATATATATATGTATATTAGTCTAGAAAGTTTTACAGCTTTGAACACTAAATATACAAAAATCATTTCCCAAAAGTTTGTCATTACAGTCAATTATTTCTTAATATCTGTTAGTGTTTGAATGGACCCTTCTGCTTAAAGGTAACATGTCTGCTGATGAAATAACTCTTACCAAATATTTGGAAAATGAAAATTAACTCTTCCACTATAACAAGTTGGGTTTTTTTAGTATCTTTTCTGAAACAAAAATCATTGAAAAGAGTCCAAATCTTTTCAAAAGTTTGCCTTATGCCACTTAATAAGTAGTCTACAGATTTTGTTTTGTAAATTTTTGGGTCTGAGAACGCTCAAAATTCTTCCCATATAAATTAATTTTTAATGCTTCTGCACTTTACATTGACTTACAAAATGCTTTTATGGAAATACTCTACCTTTGGGTATCATGGAAACCTGTACGTTTGTAAATCCTTTCACAGGGATTGACTTTATATAACATATATATATATATATATATATATATATATATATATATATATATATATATATATATATATATATACTAATAATGAACAATGTGATAATCTTGGTTCTATGCCTGTAATCATGGACTCTTTGGTAATTGTTTGGAATAGGTTAACCAAAGATTGCCAAAGGGAGATAACTCCAATTATTTCAGCTGCTGCTTCTAACTTATTACGTAACAATAAAAGTAGGAAACCTGACCATTTAAAACTGTTTTTCATTAAATTTAAGTTAGCCTGTAAGTGATTGCTCGAAAAAAATCAATAATTATCTGATAGACAGGACAATTAGTGCCTTCATTTTCCTTAAGCTTTGCATTGTCTGTTTTGTAATTTCTATGCACTACTCGATTCGATCTATCTCTATGCATTCTAATCAATGGGTAGCCACATTCACTCTCATTCATGAATGTCCTGAAGATGAGGAGAATCTTCATCAAAATCAAAAACTGTTATTGAATAATAGTTATCTATATATTACCTACATTTTTTAGAACATATTCTTTTTAAAATCGAAATGTCATGTTTGTATAACCAACTGCAATATTATTCCTACCTGCATTCCAATGTTGCACTTTCCGCAGTGAATAAGGGAAAGGCGAGGTAGTTTGATAGGGGGATAGGTAGAGAGAAGGCAGAAATGAAAGTTAGGTAGTTTGATAAGGAGGGAAAATAAAAAGGTCATTTACTGAGGAGGTTGGAAGATTTTCACTTATGAAACTAATCCATGTCCGTATAACATTTCGATAAAAACAAGGACAAAAATTGGAAGGAATAAGGGAGAGAATGAGAAGACAAAGGGTGAGAGAAGAAGCAAAGGATAATAGATAATCTCATTTGTCAACATCCATGGAAACTAGAGTTATATAATTCAGCCATTTTAAAGACGGCTCGTAAACTCAGTGATACCTAGTGAGAGAGAAAAAATTGGACTGGTCAGTTGAAATTTATCAACTATGGTCAAAGTGGTCAATCGAAAACTTTATTTGACCTCAATTTATCTCGGCATTGAAATTCAAGGACCAAGGGAGATAACCTACCTCTGTGAAGCGCAGTTGCCTCCCCTGAGGAGAAAATGTACAGTAGTTATTTACCACTTATAGATAGGTTTCGAGACCAGGCCAAAAGTATGACGCACCACCGAAGAGCGAAGTCACTATTCAGTTTGATATACCAGATCAGTTTCTTAACCATTACACACCGTAGAGGCACTCAATTTATCACAAATTTAAATATCATACCTCATGGAAGATAACAGACTTGTAAAGCATAGTTGTCTCCCCTGAGGCCATTAATAGCAGTAGTAACATTTAAATGAATTTACCGGCTCTTCTCAAGTACTATTGAATCTCATAAATATTTGCTGGTCAAATTAAACTCCAATACCCAAGTGTTGGACCTCTACGTTCATGGAGTGGCCAATCTGGTAGATTAGAAAGGTGCCAATAGTGTTCATTCAAAGATTTTGAATATTTTCAAGGCAGCCAATCAGCTTCCAACAAAAAAAAAAAAAAAAAAAAAAAATTGTTTTCTTTCTTTTTAAGTTACATCCTGGAGACCACGTGCCCAATTTTGGCATAAATTGTCGGAGGAAACCTGGACCAACCAAGTACCTTTTTAGTTAGAGGGCAATATATTAAAGCTTGAAATGGTCTCTGAGGATATTACAGAAGATGTATTGATTAGAAGTAAAAGAAACCTCCCATGTTGGCTGGAGTCAAATCAGATATCAAAGCAAATCACAACTCACAACATGGATTCCCAGAGATCACATGCGGATCCTGGGGAAGGTCTATGTCCAACGACAGACAATAAAAGACGTGATGATGACTTTGAATTTACTGGCAATAATATCTACCCCTGATTCATTTTCCTTTTCAGTTTTAATTCACACATACAAAAAGCTATCAATTTGGTTGAGAGAGAAAAAAATAAATAAAATAGATAGATAAAATAAAATAAAATAAAAAGAAGAAGAAGCAGCCTGCTCAATGGCTGAGTTAGCATTTTATTTCATACTGGCATTATTGATTGATGCTTAATCCAGGATTTCAGATGTTTATCAAGGCAGGTCCTCATCACTTGGAAAATTTACTGAAAGAATCTTCCGGACCGCAGTGTGTGTGTGTGTGTATATATATATATATATATAAATAATCTCCCAGCAGTTATACAAACCTCAGGATATGTATGTCCCATAGATCTCTTAGAAGTCTTCTGACTAGGATTTATGTGTCATGAAAAAGAAAAAAAAAAAGTAAATGAGATTTTCTCAGCTATTACAACTACGGACAATGATGTCCTCCTAGTGTGAAATCCATACAGAAATTAGTTTACATTTCATGACAGAACAGGGAAGATGAGGAGGCAAAGCGATGTGTTATCAGTATTAACCCAATTGACTTATCTGATAAATTGTATAATTTTATATGCCATGATTGTGAAAGGAAGAAAGGGGAGACAATAACAGGAATATGTACACTGAAGTAAGAGTCGAGGAGTGAATCTTTTCCTTTTTGAAATGAAAGTGCATCCAACAATTGAATGGTTAATAAATTGGAACAGCATCAGCCAAGGCCATGTTAATGTGTCAAGTTCAAATGCGGATTATGATTAACCAAATTATCCGTTAATGGAGAAGCAGATTTACTCATGAAGGTATAGCTTCCAGCTAGTTTTAATCCTACCATGGCTAAGGTCTATCCTCATTTTGACTCTGTAGATTTTACAAATTGTATGCATTTGACTTTTAATGCCTGATATTGGTTACAGCTTTATCCACGTTAAGCAATATTCCAACACAAGCCGGTTAGTCCATGAGCCAAGAGACAAAAATTCACTTACAGGTATCATTTGGGTGGGCAAATTCTAGGTGTATTTTTTGACCTGCTACTTTTCTAGTTTACAGTTTGGCATAACCATTGTGGACTGGAAGCTTGAAGGTTGATACCATGACTTTTAACCCTTACCTCTGGAACAATGAAAAAAGCTGTCGGCAACTTATTCCCAGAAGTCCCCAATAAACTTCAAAGAAATGTTGTGGAAGGGTGGTCTAAAGCCACGGAAGAAGTGATTGAATTTCCAAGCGGGTCCGTGTACAATTATCTCCCCTACAAAGTTATACATCCACACCCCATAAGATTTCATGAGAACATGAAATTCTGGCAAACTTTCAAAGTTCTCAATGAATATCTGATAGTAGGTGGAAACGTAGATAATAGACTATAGAGAAAATTATCAAATTTTGGTGCAGATCCATGTATAATTACCTCCCATACGGCTTAGTTATATCCACACCACAAAAGTTGCCACCCATCTGTCCACACAATGTCTCCAGAAATTCTCAATGAAATAGTTGGAGATGGGATCAGTGAGAATTGACCAAATTTTGGGCAGATATAGGAATTATTTTCTGAGAGATTTTTTTTTTCCTCGTTTCATTTTATTTGTTTACATTCATGACTTTCCCCACAATATCTCCAGAAGTTCTCAATTGATTACAATAAAATTTTGTGGAATGGTGGACAATGGCACGGGGAATAGTTGGTCAGATTTTGAAGGTGGATCCAGGGACGATCTTTTGAGGCGGGGGAAAATATCTCCCGTCTTTTTTTGTTTTTCATACACGTATTCTTTAATTGAGAACTTCTCGAAATATCCTGTGGATAGTCAAGAATTTATAAATGTAGGAAACACAAAAAACGGAAAGATATCTATCAAGAAGTAATTCCTGAATCTGTCCCACTATTCAATGAAATTCAATTGTGATTCATTGAGAAATTTTGGAGATATTGTGTAGACAGTCAGGAGTGTATACATGTATCAAAAATATCTCTCAATCAAGAATTCTAGGATCCGCCCCCAAATTTGACCAATTTTTGCTGATCCTTTTACAGAATTTTCTGGCAATCAATTGAGAATTTCTGGAGATATATGGACAGTCATGAGGATATATGTGTACGATATTAAAACACCAAAATATCTCAATCAGAAAATTTGGTCAACTCTTACTGACCTCATTTCCTGCCATTTAACAAAATTTCATTGAAAAATCTACGCACAGATGAGTGGCATTAGTAGACAATACCCCCTGCCATTTGTAGCTAAAAATATTAAGTACACTAAAAAAAAAAAAAAAAAAAAAAAAAATCACACAAAAGCTCCTGAAATGTTTGAATTTTATTTTGATAAATACTTTATTAGTCTAGTTGAATTAAAAATGGAGCCAGATGTAAATATACCAGTAGCCGTTTTTGCATAAGTTGCTCCATTATATGTAGAATAACAGAAAGAACCCTGTAGACCTGTATGTTATGGGGAAAATTTTTACAGCGCATTCAAAATTATGGTATTTTGAGCCAGTTTTGGCTATTCAATGAAGAAAAATTTTTTTTTTTAAATTGTCACTGAAGTGCTCTTACTTCCGATATATAATATTAGTAGAGCACAATGAATTTTCTATATTGAATGACACTTTGTAGATATGTCTTGGTCAAAAATGAAATTTCAAGGGGCTTATGCAAGACCTAATTGATAGGTTATGTCAGTTTTTTTAAAAATGTAACTATGTCGTATGGAAGATAATTATGCATGGATCCACACAAAAATTTTTCAACTTCTTCTGTAACCTATTGTCCATGCTTCCAAATTTCAAAGAAATTTATTGAGACCTTTGGGAATTATCACGAGGACAGATACAAAATTTTGGTGATATTACACGGTGTGGACATATATCTATGTAGTGGAGGTAATTATGCATGGATCCACACAAAAATTTGATCATGGCCTATTGCCCATCCTTCCACAAAATTTCAGAGAAGTTCATTGGGGAACTTCCAGAGTTACCATGTAGAGAACCATTTTCATTGTTGCAGACGTCTGTTATAGGGTAAGGGTTAAAAGCAGTGGTATCTACCACTGAGCTGCCAGTCCACAATGATAATCATGCCAAACTGAACCCCAAGATTTCTAGAAGGTCAATTTTGGCATTTTCTATCTATGAGGGAGACAATGGTTTTCACTATTTTGTGCATGTCCCCAAATTTGATTTTAAGAAACCTCTATAAAATATTGCTTTCTTCTTGTTATATGCAGTTTTTTTTTTTAATGAAATCTCTATGAAATGCAATTCCAAAATGGTGTCTGTAAATATTCAAGAAAGTCATCTCCCTTCGAGGCTAAAATAGCTAAAAATGGAAAAATCTAGCCTAACTTTACAGCTAAAAATGTTAAGATGCTTGGAAAAAACATATGAAGGTTCCAATATTTATAATTACATATATTGATGACAATTTAATACAATGAAAATAAATTCAAAGTATAATTATTATGATCTTTAAACAATACATCTATTAAAATAAAATTTGAGCATTATTATGTGAAGTTTTGGTAAGAATATATTAGTACTACTAATTAATGAAATGTGCCTGTCATTAAATGGGGATATTAAAACAAAAGAAGCAAGTATCAATTTATAGATTATATAAACAATGATTTTTAGAAATATTTGTTAAAATAGTTTTACAGCAAATTTCACCAAAAATGGTCAAACCTGGAAGTAAATACACCATTGGTATTTTTTATTTTTACCAAATGAAGTGCAATTCTATGTCTATGTTGAATGACAGGAAAAAACCAAGAGAAGGGAAATTTTTTTATAAGCTCAAATGTAGAGGGTGGTATTATAAAGAAGAAAAAATTATGGTGGTTAATTCATATCTAAAAAAACATCCAGATCAAGAAAAGAAGCATTTTCAGTCTTTCTATGGACTGTAATGGCAACTATTTTGAAATAAAAAAAAAATGGACAACTGTGAATGAACATTTCTTCCAATCATGACCAAGTCATTGTGCATGGATCTGTATTAAAATTCAAGTACATCTCCTGAAGCCTATTGCCCAGCCTTCCTCAACATTCAACTGAAAACTTTTGGAGATATCGTGTAGACAGGCACAGATACACAAATGCATGGAAAAACAAACAAAATGCCAAGATATCTCTAAATCAAAAACAAAAGACTGGTCTACGCCAAAATTTAATCATTTTCTAGTGATATGGCACACCTTTCCATGAAAAGTCAAGAAAAGACAGGAATAATTTACATAGGGCATGCTAAATTTTATTTTTGCTCGTCTTTCTACATGACATCTCCAGGATTTTTCAATATTTTGCGGAATGGTTAGTCACAAGATATGGAAGAAATTATTAAATCTTGAGGTAGATCCAGGGATTCATTCCTGACTGAAAAAAATTTAAAAAAAAAAATCTCACAAAGAAATATATTTCTGTATTCAACCATCTGAACATATAAAATCTCCAAAAGTTCTGAATAAATTTCTTTTGTGGAACAGTGAGCTCCTGAACTAAGGAGCAGATCTGGGAATTGTTTCTAATTGAGAGATATTTTCCTTTTTTGTTTTATACTTTTCTGTATTTGCTGTTCGTCCACACAATATCCTTAAAAGTCCTAAATGAATTTCAATGAAATTTAGTGGAATGGTGAGGCACATACTAGGCAAGATGCGATTAAATCTTGGGGTGAATCCAGGAACTTCTTTTTGATTGAGATATTTCTCCATCCCCCCCCTCCTATGATTCTGAATTGCCTGCCTATCCATGCAATATCTCCAAAAGTCCTCAATGAAGAAGTAACCAAATTTTATGGCAAATCTGGGAATTTGTTCAAGATATTTTCGTTTTGTTTCTTATGAAAATTTTTGCATTTGCTCCTTTCTCTCCACATGATACCTCGAAAGTTCTCATTGAATTCTGATGAAATTTCGGGAAAGGTAAATCACAACAGAATGAAGTGATTTATTCTTCAAGTGTTTCCAGGAATTCGTTCTTGATTAAGAGAGATTTTTGTGTTTTTTTTCCCTCCTTGTACATTTCTGTTAGTCAGTCCACTCAATATCTCCTGAGATTTAAGAAAATTTTTGTGGAAGGATAGGCATTGTGCCATGAGAGAAGTGATCAAATTTTGGGATGGATCCATTCAGGGTTGTCCATTTTGAATTCCTAAACGATTTCACTTAAAGGTCATTTTTCTTCCTAATCTGAATGGTTCTTAGATGATTTAATCTGGTTGCCTTGATTATACACAAAAACATGATAACCTCCATGTTCCGATAAATTAAAAAAAACAACAACAAAAAACCCGACATAATCTAACAATTTGGTCTCGCATATCCCCCTGGAAAATTCATTTTTGACCAAGATATATCAGCAAAGTGCTATACAATCCAGAAAATTCATTGTACTTTACTTATATTACATATCAGTGAAGCAAAAGTACTTCATGACAATATTTGTACCCTCAATGATAGCTTTGAAAAAAAAAAAAAATTCTTTTCATTGAATAGCCAAAACTGGCTCAAAATACCATAATTTGGAATGCGCTGTAACCCCCCCCCCCCCGAACATACAGGTCTTGGGTGTTCTCTCTATTCTACTTACAACGGAGTAACTTATGCGAAAAATACTACTGGTATATTTACTTCTGGGTCCATCTCTAATTTGACTAGACTAATAATATATATCAATGTAAAATTTGAACATTTCAGAAGCCTTTGAATGATTTTTTTTTTTTTGAGTGCACTCAACATTTTTTGCTATGAAAATTAGTTACAAATGGCAGGGGGTAAGGGGAGGGGGGATAAAGAAAAAGGGAGGAAAATCCAGCCACAAAAGGGAGGTATTCTTCTTTTGCCATTCACAGATACCATTATAGTGCCTGATGGGCAAAGATGGCTGTTAATCAATATCTAATGTCATTTGAGAAATTCAATATTATCTGCTGTGGTTCCAGGAATGGTTCTTAGCAGAAAGTTTTTTCTGTGTGGTAGCAAAGTTGCGGAAATGTTGGATGAGGATTTAATAATCGAGAATGCGGAGAAATGTCTAGTTGTGTCTTAGTGAAATGAAACAATAGCGAGATAAATTTTAATAAATGACCAGTGGAAAAACCCATCCTAGGATTTGTTTAGTGTGTCAGTCTATTGGGCGAAAATGTATCTCAGCTAAGTTTTCCAGAGACTGATTGAATTTAGGGATATTACACAAATCTGAATTGTTCATCGTTTTCTTCAGACTCAGGGAAATACCTACTCAATTTTTAATGTGTTTAGGAATACAAGAAGTTAAAAGCACACATCAAAGCATCTTTTCTGAACTCATTTACATCTGTTGATAGAACTACATATTCTGGTAAATCTATTTCATAGTCCTACGACTCAATTGCTAGAAAGCTTTATCAGTTAATGATGCCTACTTTCACATTACTTTTTTGTTTTTTTGAAAATCATTTTTAGATGTAAAATTATCACAAAAAGTAAAAACTGAATAGGAAAATTGCTAATTAATGGTTTTGTATGAAAATAAATTGTTTTCAGTTTGTAGTTTTGTCAAATTAATAGTTGGTTAATATGTCTAAAATAATGAATGGATATGCAAGAAAAAAGGAGGTTTTGTTAATGTAATTGAGAGAAAAAAAAAATTGCTTTCATTTTTTGATTGAATTAAAGAAATAAAATAATCATATTCATATATTATGGTCATGTGATACTGGACTTTTCTGTGATGATTCAAGTGGTAGCGACATAAGCATTAAATGTCACAATCTGTGATTGAAAATACAAATAGACGACACAGAGTGAAAACTGACCAGAGTTCTACCTAAGGATGGAACCGATTATTCCTGATGAAATAAACCTAATTGGAAAATTAAAAAGAAAAACTATAATTTAAATTTTTCACACCTCCGGGCATCTTTTGCCGATAGATATAAACATTGACATGAAAACTAAGCAAATTTCACATTTCATTTATGAAAATCTTTCTTTTTCTTAGAGAAAAATTTGGTCTTTTTCCTTTTCAGTAAAAAAAAAAAACAAAAAAAACCCCACCCCAAAAAACTTGAAAACAATTTTTTTTCAAATAATAGTTTTTAAAATAGGGTTGTTTATCAGCCTCATGAGGTCAATAATAATAGGTTAATGCCAATTATCCCGAAAGGTCAAATATCAGCTTGATCAATCAGCTAGCCCCTGCTGGGTACCCCAGCTAGTATTCTATAAATTTGTTATCCTTCAGGTCTCAATCTCTGAAACAAAACAATGAGAAGGACCACAAACTCTTGTTGCAACTAACTTCCATAATTATCACAGAAGAAATTATCTGTTAGATGACAAGATGATTTTGATTCATTTTGGAGACTTACAACAAAATTAAAACAAAACCCACACACATGAATATGTAACTAATTATAAGTCACTGTTATCTTCACTTACCATATTTGATGGCATAGGACTTTCTTTGAGAAAAATAAACGAAAAACCCAAAATTGTCCAGCCCCATATTAGCCAGAACTGAATGAAGAATTAAAGAAAAAAAAATGGGTGATAAATGAGAAGAAGTCTTGGAAAGGAGTTTTCTTTTTAAATATTCCCTGTTGATATATGTCATCAAATACAGTACTCCCAATTTCAACATAGTAATTACTAAAGGAAATCTGGATTTGAAAAGTATTTCAAAATAAGAGATAAAAATTGGTACTTTCTAAATGAGTTCAGTGAACATAGTAAATAAAAACAAAGGGAAGCAACTCCCACTAAGTCCATTTTTTTCTTTTCATGAATCTAGACTATGACATTACCAAAAAAAAAAATGTACCCAATTACACTTTTTTTGAGCCACACGATGAGAAAATATTAAAAAAGAAAATAGAGCAAGAAAATTGACTAGACAGTTCCTGGCTATAGACTTTGAAACATTCAAATAATGCATACCTGCCCTTACACGATATTTAAAAAATAAAAAAATTGATTGCTTGAAGGATTTTCTCTATTTTTTTTTCTCAATTTGTTGGCTCATTCTTTTTGATAGATTTTTCTTCTGTTAAAAATGAAGTAAGATAAAAACAGAATCAAATAATGCTTCTTTAATTTGACGTTCAACAGAGAGCTAAACATCCAATCAAGTAATTTCAGATTTCAATTTCAAACAAATAATTCTACTTTTTGATGATTGTAGAATTTGGAAGAATAAATAAAAAAAAATTCAAATTAAAAATATTTTTTTTTGTTCATATAAGATATCCCATACTTTATTCCTCGACCAGCCGGTAAGTGTCTATATTTTTCTTGTTCTTTTAGGTTAAAGAGTGCAAGTGGTACATTTTTTTTTTGTAATGTCGATTTTGTTTGTAAAATGAAACATGCATCTTTTGAATAGCCTCTTCCATTAACACAACTTGCTCATAATACATCAACTGATCATTCATTAGGTGGACTGGTAAGAAAGGGTTATTCAACTAAGACTGGAAGAACAGGGATTGCAAGTCACAATATAATCTGAAGAAAGTCTATGAAACGTGTGCGTGTATAGAAAGATATATATATATATATATATATATATATATATATATATATATATATATATGAGAGAGAGAGAGCAATGTACAAATAAGTCTTGAAGTCAGGTCATTTTTATCTTTAGAATTGGATATTGTTTCAATTCATTTGTTTACTTTTTTTTCTTATTTTTATTTATTATTCTGTGCAAACCAGATTGTGATGGCCAGAGAAAATATTTTGTTTGTTGCACATAATAACCATACTGCTCAGGACTTAAATACATTTTTCAAAAAAGTTTCAAACAATGAGTCAATGTTTATTTGGGTTTTGTTATTTTGTCTTCATAATACTTTGCTTTTTTGGATTTGGTGTTGCAGTTGCTGCTGTTCAGTACTGAGCAAAACTCAATGGACAGTCGTTCATGCAGCACATGAATAGAAGAGGAAGAGGAACTTCACCTTGCCAACTAATATATAAAATGCGTGTTGGTTGGAGGAAACGTCTTAACATAAAACAAAATCAGAGCAGTCCTCATTGTATAGAAGGGAGGGAGGGATTTGAAGAGGCTACTGTATCAGCAAGCGAAAAAAGTTTCCAGATTATGTGAGTTTAAGCAAGCTAGATTGAAGACAGAGGAAAGGACCTGCAGGTTGGCAGATGAGATTGGGGCGGAAGGGAGTGGAAAGAGACCGAGCCTAAGAGGACAGGGGGAGAGAAAGCACCCCAACAATATCTGCAGAAAGGCATTTGCAGGCTTGTGGAAGAAATTGATAGAACGGCACAGAAGAAGAAGAAGAACAGGAATGGGTCAGCCCTTTTTCTATTTGGAAGAGAAAAATCAGAGCAAATTGGATAAGAGAAAGAAGGGTTCAACAGAGAGGGAATTTGTTTTTATTTTTTCCTGATAGTATAGAGGGAGGCAAATAAAAGATGGAGAAAGATGGAAGTAGGTGGATAGATAAGAGGAGAGTGTAGAGTTGTTATTTCTTGTTTTTTTTTGTTTCTTTTTTTTTTGTTTCTGCTTAGAATCTTGTTAGTTGACAATGGGAACTGGAGGGGCACTGAGTGCAGCAGACAGGGCATTCCGTTGAACATCAGAGATTGTAGAAATGCACGCATTGAATAAATCTGCATTGGTCTGAAACGAGAAAGGAAAAAAAAAGAAAAGAAAAAAAAAAAGAGAATAAGTTTGGTTTTCTAAAAATAAGAATAAAAAGAAAAGATTTTCATAAGGTGAAGGAGAGAGAAGTATTGCAACAACTTGACTGTTTCAATTGAAATACACACACCCATATTTTATGTAGGCACAGATCTTTATTAAGACAAACTTGGAACATTAGAAAAACTTCAAGATTTAGACTAGAACATGATAAGAGCCATATTGCTTAAAAAACCATCATTAAAAGTTGGGTGCTTGCTGTGGCATGATGTTTATTAACAACTTGGTTTTGCTGACTATTTTTAGTGTAACAAGTTTGATTCTTACTCGGTACCCCACTATTGTGGCAGCATGTCAGATTGAACTTATACCTCATATCTATTTTTTCTATTGATATTCGGACCATCCTCATCTTGGTTGTTTTTCATACGTTTCGGCCGTCAGGTATCATCTGGTAGGTGTCGGGAAGTAACGAACCGAACCCTTTATTTATCCGACGGGGGGGTGTATCCCCTCTTAGCATTAGTAGTATTGTGTGAGACAATATAACAATAGTACTACTACTACTAACAATACTACTAGATTGGATTAGCCAATTGCTTGCAAAATCTATAAAAGCCACAAGTTAGAAATATTGATTTAAAAAACAAAACAAAAAACAAACTCAATACAGAATAACATGTTTGAATTTTTTGTCAAAGAGGAAGAGAACACAACTAAAATACAAATAAAAAAGAAATTTTTAGTAATCATTTGCTTTGTTACTGCTTAAGTCAATTGACTTGAAAAGACAAAGGTATCTTATCTACATTCATTCATGTCAGGTATACACAGTTCCTTTAAAGTGATAAAGTGTAATGGCTTCAACATAACTCTTCACTATTATCTGATCAGAGCTAATAAGATCCTACTTCTCTCCAAAATGAATTCAGGGTCCTTTAATGGGCAAGGGCTGGGAGTTGATACATTCGAGACAAATAAAATCATAATACTTGGAATAAATCATAAAACTAAATAATTTTACTGATTTTTGTTTCTTGCAAAAACCACAAAGAATGAAAACTGTAGATGTTAGACAAATGAACAAGGCTGCCCTTAAGTAGAGAAAGTTGGTTGGTTTGATTGTGGGTATGAAAATCAAGGTTGCCTACTTTCTTGGAGTAGACACATTCTGATTTCATACTGGTAAAAAGAATTAAGACATTTCTCACACCGGCTCATTAGAATTATTATTAATCTTTTTGTACACTGCCCTAGTTTATATTAATTGCTTGATATGTCAGTCAGGACTTCTGTTAGTCAAAATATGCATATAATGGATACTTTTGGTTAAACTTCTAAATTGTGCGTGTGTGGATCAACACAAGTTTTTTTTCAAAAAAGAAAAAGAGACTACTGCTACCGCCACCTTCTTTCCAGGAATACAGCAATCTCATAATAGGTTCCAACTGGCAGTGATGCTTTGGTGGTGAAATGGGGGTGGAGAGATAGAAATTTGACAGCCGTGGTTGGAATGCAATTACATTGTTTTTTTTTCTCTAATTCCTCTGCCATTCAGACTAACCACTTTAGAATCAGCTGCCAAGTATAAAATCAAGTGTTGCAATTGATAGCAAAACAGTCAAGATTTTTTTCATTTATGAAATACTAACAGAATGATAATACTGCAAATTTCCTCTCTACAGCATAAAACTAAATGTGCACATCTTCTGAACCTCCTATGGCAACAATAGGATATATTTTAACCAAGCTGTAAACCATATACAAGACTAAAATTTTCAGATCTTCATTTCTGACCATTTCACAAGTGGTATTCACTGTGGGTTGTTTAAAAAAGAAAAAAAGTGGAATTTATCAGAAATCCATACAATGTAAACCAAGTTCATTTTTTTTTTTGAAAATAGCAAATTGCAAAATGTTGACTTGACTCAGTCTTCACAGATAATGCTTCCAGACATGATAATAAAATTCACTGATAGTCTGATGCCATCTCCAGGTGGGATTGTTTACAGGTGTTAAAAGTTGGAATCTGCCTAGAGGGGATCCATGGTTATCTCCAGCAATAAAAAAAAAACAAAAAAAACCCCCATGAATCCACATGGAGAATGATGTGAACTATTTCTCTCACTTGTTCTTCCACAATGAGTGAAACGAATGAGTTGCGTTTTGATTTATCCAATGTGAATATAAGTGACGTGGGTGATTATGCTAGGGATTCTGAGGAAGAAAATGAAGGAGACCCAGTGAACAAGAATGTTTTATGGACAACCCTGGACCAATTATTCAGTTGGATAATACAGCTAAGAAGATTTGATTTTTTTTTTAGAGATAATCCGAAATAGTTGAGTCACCATGGCTCAGGAAATACAAGCATATATTGCCAGGCATATCATGATAGGGGTAGTGGTAGCCTCAAAACAAGACGTGTATTATTTCAAGAGACATTCCAAATAGGATACTTGAGAAATTCTTTCTTTAGGATGAAAGCCTGAGTAAATCATCAGGTGATGATCTAATCAGTGAAAAATAAGAACTAGATTCCATTTGAAATTATTACATCAACTTTTAAGAGAGAAAAAAAAAAAAAGGAGAGAAAAAAAAAGGAAAAGGGGAAAGAAAGAAAGAAAAAAAAAATAAAATCAGGATGGAGTGGAAATCTAGATGCAAACAATGTGGTATGAACTTGGATGACAATGTGGGATCATTTGTTTCAAGCCATACCATAAAGAAACAATCAAAGCCATTTATGTTTTTATTCCACTGAACATGGAAGTGATGCACCAAGAATAATCAGAGAAAATTTGGTAAGCGTACATTCAATATTATAAGAGATACATCACCCATTGATATTTTTTGTCAACATGATCACACTGCAAAGAAAGGCTATCAGGGACAAGAGAGTTGGGGAGAACAAAAAACAACAAAAAACAAACTTACTTGCACTTGTCTGAGGATGTCCAACATCCTGATATAAACTGGACAATCTGGTTTCAAGACTTCCTTTTGGAAAACAGTGGCCATGATGTCGAAAATTCTAGGGAGGTTGCTATTATTCTCTCCCAGGATAATCACGTTATTCCTGAAAAGTAAACGAAGTAAATGATCAACAAAGGTGAAACCTGAAATGCCAATAAACAAAAACTGAATTCATTGTAAATAACATATTAGAATTGATAACTTTGTCTAATCTTGAGGCCATGAGAGCACACTTGCTTTTTACAATTAAAAGAAATGGGATAATATAGCAGTATCATTTGATGAAATAATAAGATAGGATGGGATTTAACCTATTTTTAAAGCATACCACTACAATCTCAACTAAATCTTGAATAGAATCAATGCAAATTGCAATTTACCCAAACTATACCATTTTGAAAATTATTTCAATAAAAGATAAAAGAGTAGTTAGTTGTCAGATTTTAGTTTATTTTCATGGTTCCAATTATGTTGGTAAGAAAACAGATTAGAGTTGCAAATGTAACCTATTTCAGCTGAAAATAAGCAATGTGAACTTTGAATCATAAAAAAGAGGGGAGAGCAAGTGGGAAAAATAAATTAGCTGCTGATTTTTGCTATCATTCTAAGAGATATGCTAAACCTCTAAAAGTAACAAATATCACTTTTAAAGACAAATCAAATTTAACACAAATTACTATCAAATTTTTTTCTTTTGATAACAATTTAACCTGCTCATTAGGGTAGATATTTAGTCTAGTTTCATCAAAAAACAGCACTGAAAAGAGAAATTAGACTCACAGTTGAATTAGTTCACATAAGTAGTCATAGACATGTTCAGCCTCATCTTCGTCTTCATAGATAGGCAACCAATTTACCCAGTGAGGCAAGATATCATTGACGACAACATGGTTAGGACAATATTTGCATATTTTAGTTACAGCTGAAATGATATTTTCAGTTGCATTGATGTTTTCTGGTTCTCGAGAATCAGCCTGTTGGATCACCTCCACAAGAATTGGTAAGGACTCTGTAGAAGACCAAAGGACAACAATGAACCAAAACAATGTTTTTTTTCAACAAACACACAATTTGCAGCGCATTATAAGAAGAAAAAGAATCATTAACACGGTTTGAAATGTATAATAGCAAAAAAAATTTTAAAGATAGCATGATTATTCAAGAAAACCCTTGTATCTATGGATGTCAAAATGCCAAGAATCAATTTCCTATGTCTACAAATACATTAAAAAGCTATATTGACCAACAATACTATCCTTGTGTGGTTCACATCTATGGATTTGTATCAGAGTGAAGTCTTATCTTAGTAATCAATTATTTTGTCTGAGGAGAGAGAGAGTTCAATATCACATTTTGTGTTCGTCAGTTGTCATGCTAAAAGCCTACAGTAAGATAAGCAGAGAGTAAAACAAAGCTTGTGTCTGCATCTACACCACAAGTAAAGACAGAAAACAATTTTAGATACCTGATTTTTCATTAGAAAAAATTATGGTTTTCTCATTAAAGAAGAAAACTTTCGTCTAATTTTGTTGCTTATTTGCTTTGCAATTATCAAATTACTGAAAATATGGAGGATCGTGAAATATTGAAAAGAAAATTTTGTTTGAGGTATGCATTCTTTTCTATGCAATACATTTATATCAATATATATTTGTGTGTGTGTGTGTGTGTGTGCGTGTGCGTGTGCGTGTATATATATATTTTTACTTTTGTAATTGATATATAAGGTTCATCCATAAGAGCAAACTATAAATGTGTGTGGCAAAATTGGGTAATAATCAAAATTCAACTAGAATTCTAAGAAACTTGGAAAAATGCATTTGCTCAAGTGAAGAAAAGATTTAATTACAGGAGGTTAACAAAAACAAATCAACCAACTCACCCACACAGACTTGATAAAATGCAGGTTCAGCAAACATGGCCATCACACCAATCCCATACGAGGCAGCTTGGCGTACTTCTGGGTGCTTATCACAGACTGCCTGAACCATTTGGGTCACAAAGAAATCTCTATACTTGATAGCTTCCTGCAGAACGGAATGCAAAAAACCCTCAATGACAGAATATATTTTTTATGCCAGCAAACACAGTCTACTTTGCTAGAGAGAGATCAGCTGATTACCATCTAGGCAAGAAGCAATTCTTGAATTTTCCATGGATGGATAATACCATCTAACAACTTTGCTACGGAGCAACATTCATGATTTTAGTATGAACATTTAGATTCATAAAATTGAAAACTCATTTAAATACTTCTGTTGATACTAAATATTGGCATTAGAATAATCAAAAAAGAAAACTATTTGTAATCCGTCATCCCATCATTAGCAAATATTCAAGACTAATCAAGAAAAAAAAAAAAAAAAAAAAAAAAAAAAGTTCCATAAAAGCATCAAATTACTTACGACACCAGCATGTTCCACCACATCATCCCAGACACAAAATCCCCATAGTCGGTCAGCCCAAGGCCGATCCGGATTCTGAAAAATATTTTGTAATGCCCATTATTTTTAACTAGAGTATGTAAAGAAAAGAACAATACAAGTAAAATGCAAAATTCTAGAATTACAACCTCCAATCAAGTTACACTAAGTTTAAACATTTTGAGGATTGATGAAAAAAAAAAAAAAAAAAGAAATAAATAAATTGCTACTATCAAAAATTGTAGTTAGATGATTTGCAGGAAATATTTGTAGCGAATCATTAAGTAATTAAAGAGACAGGAAAAAAGACAATATTTTGTTTGCAGTATATTTAATTTTATTTTCATTTGAAAAGCTCAATTACTTACCACTAACTTGGCAAAATGTTGTGACATGGTGTCAAAAATAGGGATGAATTCTTTTTTGTGTGTGCCAAACAAAGAATGGATGATATCAGATATTTTGCTGAGTATATAAATATCTTCTTGGTCCTGGGTGGAGAGAAAAAAAAAAATCCATATTTTTCATTGGTCATCATATTAAAGATTTGAAATAAGAACACGAAATCAAGAATGTTCAAGTGAGAATTAATGTTTCATGTAGAATTATGATTCACTTCCTCTTCCAAAGACAATAAAGGAAATCCATTTCATTACAATAGCTTTCTGTTTGCCAGTGGTATTGGTTGCCATTCATCTGAAACTTTGTGTTGACCTTCTTTATCTTGATATATCAATTTAAATTCCTTTGTCTTTAATAACTTGTATAAGGCCAGAATGGAGATGGGGGGGGGGGACACAAAAACGGTAGATATCAACCCCTGGGGGTGAATGGGACTATAGGAGTCAAATGCTTGGGAGATAAAAAGAGGGTTTATAAATATTAGGAGCAGTCTATTGAACTTTTGGGGTCAGAAGCTGGGATTCACATGAATAAAAATGTTTAAAATCAGTGTTTGATAATTGATTCAAATCAAAAGATTAAAAATGAAAAAGACAAAACAAAACAAAAAACAATTTTTTGTTTTCAATTTCATGAAGAAAAGATGTACCGAATCAAATTTTTTATCTTCAATCACCGACTGAATAAAAATTTTCAAGTGCAATAACATTTTCAACATAAAATGAGATCTGAGCCAAGTGACAAATATCTTGCTTATCATGCTTCAAACAGAAACAATTTTTACTGCTCCATTTGTACCAAAAGAGTTTCTTAGTTTAGGATGAACAGTCCATATGAGAAAAAAAAAAAAAAAAAAAATGCATTCAATACAAGAAAATGAAGCCACTGCTGACAGGAGTTGTTTTACTGCAGAGAGTGAATTACTAATCAATAGCAAATACAGTCTTGCTCAGAGACCACAAATTTAAATGTCTGAAAAGGAGGAGACTTTGCTTGTAACTTCAGGATAGTGAAAACAAGCAAGCTATATTTCGTAGCTTAGTGCTTTCCCTCGGAGATTATGTTGAACCATGTTGGTAAGAAGGTCGACTTTCTATTTTACTGTTTCAGTGGCTTTTTTGTTTTGATCAGGAGCTTTGCTGAAATTCTCACATAATCCTTTCCAAATATCAACTGCTTCACCAATGGTGCATGTATCTCTGCATCTTGCTTATTGGTTCTAGTCAAGAAAGTAATTCCTCCACAAAGCACAAAATTGGATATCTTATTTCTTCAAGATCAGTTTACTTCTGGTTTACTAATTCGAAGTAAAATCGACCGGTTAATATAAATCTTCTACCTGACATGGTGTTCTACCAAGTATCCCAGGGGAAAACAAGATGTTGTCTCCCTTGTCATTAGCAGAAAAGATAAATTGGATTTTAATTGATCAGACAATCTCCAAATTTTTCTTTAAAATTCTACTGTGATGTTGGCATGTACTAGTCAAGAGAGAGTAAATGATGGAGAAGTCAGGCAAAATTGTGAAGTCTGAGATGAAGAAAATGAACATACAAAATCATTGTTCAAGAAAAAATTGAAAAACTTAAAGAATGGAGGAATTAACTTTCGGCAATATCTTTGCAATGGCTGAAGACAACACATAAAAATAGAAATGGAACAGGTTTTAAGAAAGTGGAGGAAACAAGTCTTTCCCTAAAAAGATATTTCTCTTGTATTTCTATTGGGTTTTCAATAGAATGTGATATAATGAAATTATGATTATTGCACGTTGATAACTAATTCTCTACCCTATATTTGATGTTTTTGGTCGCAGTATATGTATGTTTGATAGATTCCCCTTGGCAACCCTGCCTGGGTATTCAGGGTTCAAGGATTCCATGAATGGGGTCGTTGGTCAAAAAAGTTTGGCAATCCCTGGCCCAGTCAATAAAAAATCTAAAAGCATGAAGAAAATAATCTTCAATCCTATTCAAACTGCAGGCCTCAACTTAAAGTGGTGATTAGAGTAAAATTGAAATCAAGAGAAAAACATTACCTCCTCTTGCAATTCTTCTTCAGCTACTTCATCATAATCTTCATCTTTTCTCTTCTCTGGAAATAGAAAACGCAAACAAGTTTGAATACAAGTTAGGGGGGAACTATTCTGAAGGTTTGATTTGACTAGCTTAACGATAAAAAGAAATTCATGTGTAAATCATTGCAATCAACAATGCATGAATTTTCATATTTGGCATTCTAGATTTATACAAATTCTTTCTCCTGCCAATTTTTTTCTTTCTTTTTTATAGAGAAAATGCCAACAGAGGCAAAGAAAGAAAAAAACTCACCAACTCTTTCTTCCTGTTTGGAAAAGTGCTCATTCATGAGTCTGTCAATAATTGCAACCAGTTCAACCATGTGTTCTCCAGTCAAGCAACCCTTGCCAAGGTTTTCAATGCACTACAAGAAAAATGTCAAACATGCTTATTACTAACCAAGTACAGTTATCTTTTCTGCACACTTGAAAATGATGCATTACAAAATTATTGCTAAAAAAATCATTATTTAACAAAATCCAGTCATCCACAGAGTATTAATTGATTCTTACCAGGCCTAGAGAAAAAGTCAAGCTTTTAAGTGCAAAAATGCCTTTTGGCAACTGTATCATAAAAGAAACAAAGAGATGACAAGAGGTGCTGCTTACCTTTGCAAGGGATGACAGGTGGTCAGGTAACACAGCTCGTTCTGGTTCATATTCAATGGCTTTGAGCAGATTTGGGCAAATGTAGCACCACATGTCAGCCACATATTGGTCCCCTTTAATCCGGGCACATTCAAGTAAGTAAGGGAGACACTCAGCTGCAGAGACACGAACGTCTTAAAGCAAAGTCAAGGAGTCAAATACAAAAAAACATTGAAAGAAATTCTAAGTGGTTAACACTGAAGAGATGGAAATTAGAGAATATACTGAAAAAGCGTTTCACTAAACAAGACACGTTAATATTATGTAGTTCCATGGAAGAACATACAGTGGAGGTGGAAACTTTACACACATACATAAATTATTTTCAATTTCAATTAGTTGAAGATAGTTCTTGGGAAACATGAATTGAACAGTTTAGATAGCTATACAAGAGAGAAGGGGGGGACATCCGAATGACAATTCAATTAGAAAGCACATACCTCTGCCAATAACACTGACTAAATACTGAATGAAAATCAGTTTATATATAACTACTATAAAGATGGAGATAACTTAACCCCCCCCCAAAAAAAACCTCATCAATTAGCCCCTGCTCTACAAATAAATAAAAGATACTGTACATCCATTTCTTGATATAATTGTCCATGTTGAGAAACAGATATGGTCAGTGAATGAAGAA
Source organism: Thysanoteuthis rhombus (assembly GCA_963457665.1). Classification (NCBI taxonomy): domain Eukaryota; kingdom Metazoa; phylum Mollusca; class Cephalopoda; order Oegopsida; family Thysanoteuthidae; genus Thysanoteuthis; species Thysanoteuthis major. Next base: position 33,730,671 of record OY735209.1, on the reverse strand, counting down.
AATGAGAATTTGGAGTAAAAGCAGTCATTTGGGCCTTTACATTACTGGTGACCATTGAGCTCAATGGTAGGAGTGGTGCTGCATTGAAGCAGCTGCCTTGTGAGTTGTGTGTTGATTCCTATGATTGTTTATTCTATTAATGCTGTCTAAGCCAACTGAAAGTTCATGTGTAATAACGGGAGATCATTTCAAATAACACACTGATAATTATTTTAGATTGTATATCCATTTCCGAATATATATATATATATATATATATATATATATATACCCACGCACACACACTGAGTACTTCATAAGTATTTTAACAAGCAGACATTTTGCTCCTAATTACTTGCCTCAGAGTTAAAAACAAGAACAAATATGAGAGAACCAAATTTTATTGCTATCAACATAAGCATGCATTTAGCCAGGTTTCGTGGTTCTGAATACAAAATTTTAAAGAAAAGTTTTAAAATTTAATGATCAAAAATCTTGTTCTGAATCTGAGATTGATATGTCAAACTCACATTGTGATGCAAAGTTGATAGATCAATTCTGAACAAGATTTTAAAAAGAATAGAAAAAAGGATATAAGAAAGAAAAGAAAAACAATCGTTCATCAATTTTATACAAGTACAAAACATTTTCGAGATATTTAAAATTCAAAACCATATAACACAATGTATGTGTGAGGCTGATTGCAATAAAATTTGGTTCTTTCTGTTTTCAACTTAAAATCAACCATTCAGAAGCAAAATGCCTGTTTAAATACTTATGAAAAGTACTGTATATATTGCGTAATACTTTTGAATGAGCATGCATACACTCTGATTGGAGACAGAAGTGCCAATCCACATGTATATAATCCCATTATTAGCACAGTAACCTGTACAAAATAAGTAAAATTAAAATCATTATCCTATGGTTACCCAGGATAAGAGAACACATAAATGTCATTATTTTTAAATTATCATTAATTGGTTGAGTTACAATTTGATACTTAACATATTCAACCTTGAAGCAAATTTCAGGTTTGCTTCTTGATATGTGCTCAAAGAAAAGAAAAAAAAAAAAAAAAAAAAAACATTTTAGGAAACCTGATACAGAGATCCAGGTCACCAATTGGCTCTCAAAATATGTGCCTCCGAGTTATGAACATTTACAATTATGAAATCAATACTTTTTTTTCAATGAAAGATAAAGTACTTGAGTAACATGCTTGTAGGCAATTTATGTTCAATTAACAAATTTGATAATCAGTTTTTTGATTACCTACAAGTCAGTTTTATTCTAAAGTTAATTTCATCTTCAACTGGAGTGCACATAGGGCTTTGAATTTTGCAGCCATTTTAAATACATAATGAGGTCACATGACCATTACATTTGTATAATTTTGCCATAAATGAAATCCATACCATCAAAATGTTATATGACCGAGTGTTTCTCAGGGAATGGGAAAACTTAAATCCATTCATTATGTCCTAGGTTGGTAACCCTTAAAAACCAAAACAGGTCTGAATGTGTTAGTTAATGCCTTACTGTTTAATTGACACAGTTTTCCACAAAATCTCTCAATGTTATTTAATTTACATCTTTTCGTTTCAATATTCATGGCATCAGTTAGTTGTGTAATACTAAGTCCTTAAAATGCAAGGTTTTATCAATGGATCCAAACTTTCTATAATATTACTGCTTATTCTTACCTTCCTGAGTTCAAATGCTACACTTTATTTTCAATAAGAGAGAGTAGTAAGACAAAGGGGAGAAGAGAAAGTCGGGCAACTTAGGAGTAGGAAGATTTTGCATGTGAAGCTGATCCATGTTTGTGCAACATTTTGGTAAAAACATGGATAGGCAATGAAGATTGGAAGGGATAAGGGGGGGGGAAAAAAAAAAAAAAGAGAAGATACAGGCAAAAAAGGCCAGAGAGGAGCAAAGGCATGAGGTAATGGATAATCTTAGTTGTCAAGACTAGACACTTATTTTTCCAAGCACCCTTTGGATTGCTTCTCATGCGGAAATCAGCTAGTATTGGAGAGACCTGTCCAGGTTTGTCTGTGATTCTGTGAGGCACTAGAATTCCCACCCTTGTGTCATCTCAGCTTACCACGTTAAAAATAGTACATTAAAGGATACCATCATGGAAAACAAATTTCAGCAGTGGAACTATGAGCTTCACCACTTCCTCGGTGTATTCGGCAAAGCCTTCCTTCAATTCACGTGCATAACAGACTATCATCTGGCAAGCGGTTGCTTTCTCTTCCAGGCCTGAAGTACGCACGCCAATACTTTGCTATAAATAGAAATTTAAAAAATTTGAATTGTCAACTTTGTTCGAAGATAAGTGAATAAAAAATTCCAAGATAGAATGATTTAAAATGGTAATAATATTTGTAGGATTTCAACATTGGTTTTAGAATTAAATTTCTGACGAGTATATAATAAGTGTTTTGCTAGCTGGATTTAGTCAAGAAAAAAAAAAAAGATAATGTATCTCAGTGGTATCCTTAGATGCAGTCTTGTGCCAAGCTCATATCAGTTCAAAAAAAAAAAATAAAAAAAAATTAAAAAAAAATATATATATATATATATATATATATATATATATATATATATATATATATATATATATATATATAATGTAAACCCTCTTATTAATGGACCAGATTTCAGAAACATCAGACAAAATTTCTTCATTGCAAATATTTTGTCTGCCAAGATTTGCTCAAGCGCATGTACATAGAAATTAACGAAAAAACAATTTACACAGTAAAATGAACTTCTTTGAACCAGATCTTCATTTTCATAAACTTTTCATTTTTGATAAAAAGTAACCGCAAGTAAGTTCAGTCTAACTATTTGGGTGGCTTTATTTTGTGAATTTTGCATTTGTCTATGAAAAACAAGTTAAAAGGGAAAGACAACACCAAGCAAATACCAATGATGTTGCTTTTGGTGAACTGTCTTGATAGAGATTGTATGTAGGACAAGAATAAAATGGTGGATACAAGCAGGGGGAGAAGAGAGGATTGATAAAATAACATCAGAGAAATTACTGTGAGTTTATGTGTTGGAGCAGCTAGATATATACTCACAGTATCCACAAGATGAATACTTTATAGCAAAATTCCAAGACTGGTCCACACACACAGCTTTTCTGCCCCTTTTGGTACTTACCTGATCCCCGAGTGTCACAAACTGCCAATCTGTGTCATCCTCCATTTCTTTCATATCATCACCTAGACGGAAAGAAAGAAAGAAAGGAAAAATTATCTCTCGTTTTCCAGAGCTAAATCTTTATGAAACAAATCTAATCAATGCAGTTTGGAAAATCTGCAGCAGAAGCCCATTTTCCCTTTTTCGTATATTTTATATTTAGAAAAAACATTCATCAAAATAGGCTATCACCTAAAGCATGAAAATCTTTTCTTTTTCAGGAAGATTTAATTTATAACTAATCTTATTTTTTATCTTACACATAAAATTTATATTTTCATAAAACTGGTTATATGTATGAAGGGAATCAGAATATATTGTTATTTAACACAAAGAATTATGTCAAGTTCACAATAGAGCATTCTTGTGAAATGTGGAAATTCAAATATCTGCAGTGCTAAGCATTCATTGTCCGAGATAAATTGAGATTATACAACATTATTATAAAAGTAATTTCTACTCACTATTGACAATGGCTACATCTGGTTGAATTGCCACTGCTTTCAATACTGGCCCCATTACCATTGGAAGGTACTGTTGGAATTCCTTGCCCAGAATTTTACACATTCTAGCCCAAGCAGAAATCATGTAAGAAATCTGAAAAAAATTGTGATATAAATATTTTGAGCAAACTTTTCAATTTAATATTAAAAAGAATCTATGGTATGAACTGTTCATTTATAGATACAAAACATACAGTCACTTAAATATTTCCTTTCTACTTCATAGATTTTAGAAGGGTCATGGACATACCCTAATGTTTATGAATTGATATAAAGGTTCATGTTATTTTTTCCAACATTGAAAAGGAAAATTTGGTCTGTGATCCAATAGAAACAGTCATGAGACAAATATCTTTCGAGCATTGATGACTCAAAAGACTGGATTTTCAAAGAACCAACAAAATGTTTTTTTTTCAAGACATGAGTAAATTTTTTAGTACACACGACATACATAAATAACCATCAACTTGAAATCTAAACAAAAAAAAAACAAAAAAAAAAAAAAACCAAACTATTTTAACTGGTGGACAGTTTCTTAAAGACCTTTGCATTATTTTGGATGCAGCACATTCATATTAGTTCATTAGTAGTAGTCACCAACTGAGAATTGAATATGGCTTACCCTTCCAACTCTGTTTATCAGTATTCTATTTGATCTGTTCATTTTACACCCTAATACCGCCACTAAAATTGGCATACACTTTTTTTTGGAAGGGTGTAGGTACAAATATCCCCTTTGGGTTTTAATAATTTTTGGTATGGAAATTGGTGCAAGAAATGTCATGATAATCACTAAATTAATAGCATACTTCCTCTTGGATATTGCAAAACAATTTTCATGAGAGCCAAGTCCTTACTTTTAGTTATAAGCAGAAGCAAAATGTAAATAGAAGTTACAAAAATTGAAATGAGGCCAATTTATAGACTGGAATGAAAATAAAAATTTCGAGCTCAGTGATCACTGAAAAATTATTTGAAGCCCATCATCTCTTGAGCAGCAAATCATAAATGGTATTTAATAAGATCAAAAGAAAGTGAATAATCAGCAAACTGACCTGTGGATCATCATCTGGTAAATCTTTCATGTCTGTTTGTGTCTTCAACAACAATTGCATTACTTCACTGCAATCTTGCATAAACTGAGAAGAGATGGAGAAAAATCCAGCTTAAAATTAATACAGATATCTTTTGGGTACATCAATAGCAGCTCAAGTTAAATAAATATACACACACACACACACACTTGAAAAAATTCTACAATCATTAATTTTAATTGAAATATTAATATCATAGATATTTATATTTAAAGGCTGAAATAAATTTTTATACAAATTTTAAATTTGCATACCTCTCAATATAATTAATATTAATATAGATCTTCTCCCTCCTATTGGTTCTTCAAAATCTGGTAAATTCATTCAAGTCCATATATAAATTTTATGGTGCGCTTTATCAGATCAAGCCAGGAGAAATTCACTTCAGTTTATTTTCATGTCCACACTTATTATCAAACATAATTTTTGTATACTAAAAATGTCATTCTTTGACAAAATGCAAACATCACTGTTTATGAAGTGATAAAACATTTGTAGGGAGAAAAGAAAAAAGAAAACAAAAAAAAAAAGATGCCAGATGAACAAATCAGATAATTTGTTAAGTTACAGTCTAGTTTTGAGAAGTGCTATTCAAAGCGTTTTCCAGACAATTGAACTTCCTCTTCTTGTTTGTGTTAGAAACCATCAGTTTGGCAGAGATATGTGGACGACATATTTATCCTTTGGCCCCATTGTGTTGATATATCTTCTTTTTCGATCATGTGAGCTCAATCAGACCATCAATACAATTAGCAATGGAAAGTGAAAGTAACAACAAACTTCAGTTTCTAGATGTACTGGTAACCTGTACTGAAAGTGGTTATGATGCAGCTGTATGCAAAAAGCCTACACATACAGGACTTTACCTACAGTATAATTCGAACCATCTGTCCAGCTAAAAAAATGGGTTAGTCAGAAAGAAGAAAAGGGCATCAAGTGACCAACATAGAAGATAAATTTATCAAGAACTCTCAGAATCCAGCCCACCCCATAGCCAGGAGAGGAGGGGAAAAGAAAAGGAAAAGGAAAAAAAAAGAAAAAGAAAAAAAAAAAGGTGAGTACATCCAAAGTTTCCACTAATTACTCCCTTGGCCCTGCCACTCATGTTGAATGTACAGCAGAGAAGATACTGAAAGTCCCACATCAGGGTCCCTTTTAGCAGTTTCAACACTTCGCAATTTACTCAGAGAAAAATCTGACCAGTAACTACATTAAAGTTATTTTGTGAAAATGTCTATACAGGAGAACCTGATGAACATAATAAAGTAGTAATCAAATGAGATAGAAAGATCTGGAATGGCTGACTATATTTGGAGACAAAAAGGTGAACCTTTCCCTTTCTGGGAAGAAGTACACACAATAGACAGAACATTGTTGGAAATGGAGAAAAATCAAGGAAGCAGCCAATATTAACGTATCAAGTGAAAGTACATAACTGAAGTGCAGAGTACAATCCGATAGGACTTCCTCTGCTCAATAGGAACAAAGTATGGAAATCCAAGTATAACAAAGAAAGAGCAAGAAATCAACATTCCCTGATTACTATAATGCAGCTACCATTGGAATATGCTTATCATTGGAAAGTTCAGGTTACCAACATCACAAATTTGATATTATACCAGAAGAAAGCTGTAGAATGAATTGGCCAAAACTTCATTTACATAACAAACAAGTTCAATCCTCTGAAAAACTTTGAATATGCAAAGTTTCTGAACAATATAGATTGCTATGAAAACATTGATTTATAACTAGTTTCTTTCACTAATGTTCAACTATTCCTGTAGATAAGAGTAGAATGCTGAACTGCTTACCTTATCTTTGCCAACAGCCAAACCAATCAAACTGATGCATTCAATTGTCTTCCCCCGTAAAAGTCTCAGTTCAGGACTTGTTGCATGTTGCACAATGTACTTGAGACATGGCATAAATCTACAGGAGAGGAGAAAAAAAAAAAAAAAAAAAAAAAAAATCATTACTTCTCTATTCATCATAAAATGACTTCTCAACTGTTTTAAGATTTCTGTGCAAACAAAGCATTCATCTTCAAGTTGATACACAAATTTCAAGTATTTTTTGACAAAATACTGTATTCATATAATTTCATAGCATCGTTATTCAGTTGAAGATATTTCATAAATAGTCATGATTTAAAATTTCTACCTCAGGTTTTTCTTGGCTCTGCGAGGAAGAAAAAAAACCCAATTTTTGTCAAAATGAATGAAAAACAGGGGTTAAGATGGGTTTTTTCCTCTTTTACACATGCAGTTCTCCAAGAAGGAAATATTTTTTCTTTCAATCCATTAAACCCCAGAACCATCCAGAAATTTAATTTTTAGAAAAAACTATTTCGCTAACTATAGCATTATAATTAATTGTAAATAGAACCCCCTGCCTTGTAAAACCTAAAAAAAAAAAGAAAGAAAAAAAAAGTGGTTTCAATTCAATGAATTTGTTCCAACTGCTGACTAAATGAGTACTATATGGAGCAAAATAAGGTGATGCGTCTTACGAAGATGCTGCATATAATACCAGCTCCATGATAGTTTGTTGCATGACACATGACTCAAATGTGCCAATTGCCAAGAACCAACACCAATGCATCATCTTATATAATTGATGATTCTCCAAAATTTTTACTAAAAATGAAATTTCTTGTAGAGATTTAGCATTGGAAGTAAAATCCCATGCAACTTCTCAATACACTGGGACCATATTTGAGTACAGATGACGAGTGGCAAATTGGTAAAGTGTCAGCCTCATTGCGGTATGAACGGCTAGTGACTAAGTCCCAGTTTCCTTTGCATGCAGCAGATTACTGATTCTTGCAAGTTTCAAGTCTGGTCAAGACCAGAACTTTATTCTTACAAGTTTTTATGACCAACTCCTTGTGGCAGGATGCAACTCCACTAATGGGATACCTCGCCCATTATCACATAGCTTGTAGTGTATTCAATTAGCTACCTAGTGTACAAAGAAAATTTATTCTAATGTACAGGTTTCAACACTTTTGCTAACACCAGGAATCAAACCTGGGACCTACAGTGTTCGAGATAAACATGCTAATTATTACAGTATTTGAGTGGACAATGAATTCTACCGGCTTTATCCCAAAGACATTTCTGTCGGCATAAATAAGAAACACTAATCTGCTGGAGCAATTGACAAGCAGAAAAAAGAAAAGAAAAAAAGATGAAAACATGTCATACAGTTAATTTCAAGCAGGAAGAAAAAAAAGGATGGGGTTATCAATAAACGGGACTTACTTGTCATAGTAGACTACAAATTTTTCTTCTGAGGTGTCGGCAACTGCAGCTAAAGTGGAGACCACTTGTTCTAACACGAGCTTCCGGCCATGCTCCACCAACTGAAAGAAAGAGAAATTAAAAATGGACAACCATAAATTAATAATTGCCTTGAATATACCAAAGTCAGCGAAACGTCCATGGTCAAAATTACTTATTCAAATGAGCTAAATAAGAAACCATCAAGGTGAAGGATACTCTGGACATAAAAAATTGAAATTGTTTTTTAAAGCATGAAAGCTTAGTTGAAAAAGCTTCAAATGTAAAATTTTTTTCAAGGTAATGTAACTTTATATTTAGCTATCAGAAAGTCACAAGACTAAAGTGAAAGTGTTTGATAAACAATGGAATAAAACAAACAATGGGAGAAACAATCATATTAGATTGTTACACATGAAATGTCTTTTTAGAAATCTTTTTATCAAAAAGAACCATAGAGAATAATGCAATGCACCAGGTTGATTTGACAAATGACTTATTGCTGACAACAGTTTAGCAAAGCAGCCAATGAAGTGATGTTTTGCTGATTGCCATTTTGTTCAATACTTTTTGTGCCATTTAGAGGTTAAAAAAACAAAGAAAAAAAAGTTAAATTTTACATCTTAAATATTTGAAAAAGAGGATGATGATGAAACAAAACGAATTTTTTAAATGATCAGAGAAATAATCTGGCAGACATAGACACAAAAAAGGGGTCAAGTTGAAAAAAATTAGTTCTAGAGTTTTTTCTTGGCTTTCCTGAAAAAAGCCCAAATTTCAGTCAAAAGAAATAAAAAAAAATTTTTCATTAATTATTGAGTAATATTGCAATGTTTGGAAATAATTTGAAGAAAATTTTTTTTATCGTAAATTCAGAAGTTTACATTTATTAATCAGCAACATTCAACATATGCACACCATAGTTATTTGGGAAGTTAATAAATAAAACTTATATGCAAGTTTTTCCTTCATCAGGGGACAATCTTCTGTTATGTATATGACAGAACAGTTTAATTCCCTTAGCAAAGCTAAGAAAAAAACAAAAAAAAAACAACTCAAGAACTATTTTTTCTCCAATCTAAGTTACTTTTAAAAAAATATAGTGTTGGATTATTTCTCTTACTTGCGAAAATTAATATTATATGTTCTATCATCTTGATCTTCCAATGTTATTTTAGATGTGACAAAATAATTCTAAAGAAACTTCACTTGTTTTCTTTGTTTCTAACCTTAAAATGGTAGGAAAAAAGCCATAAATCTTCACCCATAATTGCATTACTTCCCGCTGAGAAGAATTTGAACACAAATTCTAATTCAATTTTTGTAATAGAGTAGATTGTCCAAGGAATACAAGTAAAATTTGAAGAGAACTTGGTTTATTTAATTAAAACAGGAATAATTTAAATAGAAGTAAAAAATCTAATAAATGACTAAAACCCCGATGTAACCAAAACTAGTGTAGGACTATTCTGCTGTGGATCTTCAACAACCAGTTTTTTTCTCTTCATAATTTCATTTTTGTCTGAAATAATCATTCACCCACTTATCCCCCCCTTTTATTTCTTGACAAATTTTGTTTAATTCTATGACAATTATTAAATAAGTTTTGTAAGAAAAACCTCAACTGATACTAACCCAGAGTTTGAGATGTTCAACCAGTAAACAGTTTGTTTTTGAAAAGAAAAAAAGTCATGAGCCATTGTAGACAAAAACAACCTACAGTTCACTTTTGGAGTGTATACTATGGCAGATTCTCACATGATATCCTAAAATGGAATCTTTTAAACATGGAATCTTTTAAAGCTATAAGAAGGATCATTTCAAGAATAGCCTCTAATGTTCAAGATTTTCATTAATACTCACTTCTTGAAGTTTATTGTTGAGTACTTGTTCCAGTTTAACTAAAATGACATCCAGGTACTCTTGGAGAATTGACTTGGGGCACTCGTCGCTGAAGTTGATCAAAGCTGCAGCACCGTGGGCTTGAACACGAGGGTTTTCATTATCATCCATAATGAGTAAAAGACCTTCAACCACCTGAAGAGGAAAAAATATTTCATTTTAGACCAAAATCTATAGCACATTATCAATATAAAATATTCAAGAGCATAATTCCAAATTTGTTGAAATATTTTGGGTTGCTCCTCACCTTAGCATGGAATTTTTTCTGGAAAGTTGGACCAAAGTCTGTGGACAGCTGACCAAGAGCATTGCATGTAGCATATCGGACTCGAGGATGCTAAATATGGAGAGAGAGAGGGGGAAAAAAAAAGGTTAAATTATAAAAGAAATATACATTTACACATATAAGATTCAAGTAGAGAAGATGTTCAGATTTCGTTAGGCACTCAATGTTTGATCCCAAATTTAGATACTAACTTTGAACAAGGAATGGGTTAGGTTGCCTGCATTGATGAGGAAGAATGATAATGTAGCTAAATACAACGGTGACTGTTGGTGTATAGACACACATGTTGGATAGAAGCTGAAATTATGCCAGTTATTTCAATGTTTACAAAGATTTAAAGCAGAACCACCCCCCCAAAAAAAACAAAGACAAAGAAATATTTATACATATAATTTATATCTATTTCAATCAAAGGGCAGTAATAGAGTGAAGAATAACCAAAAAAGAAAAAAAAAAAAAAAAAAAAAAAAAAAAGAAAGAAAAAAAAGAAAGAAAGAAAGAAAAAATCAGTGTCAAACCCAAGTCCAAGTCTGAAGTTGATTTTCTTTCCTTTTATAACAACTATCTTCATCAAATTTAAGGGAGTAAACTTTTCAGTTGGTCTGTGCCACCGCATTGAACCGAACCAAACCGATACGCAAAATTAACATATTTTGATTTCAAATCACAACCAACTGATTAGTAGGCAGCACTCTTACTAACTAGGCTAAATTGAAAAGTCTTACATATCTACAAAAAGTTGTAAGAAAAACAAGAGCTTATTTCATTCTAATAGATACACTTCTAAAATTAACATTAGAAATCATAACCAAATGATTGGTAGCCAGCTCTTGTACCTATCAAGCCATACTGTTAAGTCTACAAATTCATCATACATACAATACAAAAGTAATCATCTTCAGTTGGAACAGAAGTAGTTTAACCATGCAGCAGCCAGGCTTGCTAATTAAAATTACATAATTTCAAGACAATAAGAACACGGATGGAGGGGTTTGTTGGGAGCCAGCAATTGTTTAGCAGTTTTCAATTTCACTCCTTCAGAGGCCTATTTATATTCTATCATAACCAGTCTTGAGAAGAAGCTGTCACTGACACCTGCCTTACTCCATTTGACAATGGCTATGTTCAAACATCTTGTTCTTAATATCAACAAATTTCACGAGAAATTCATACTTTTCTGATGAGCGGCTAAAATAAGCAAATCTACACTAGGTAGATTCATTTCAAATGTAAAAGAGTTTTTTTATCAAGTGACAGGAAACTGATAAATGAGGCAACAAGTAAACAGTTAGGGATTTACATTTCCTTCTAAACACCTAGGCCTGTATTTTTTCCCCACATATCTCAAAGACAATTTCTTAACACAAGGAAGTTTTGCTATAATGTCATTTAAATAGTTCATACAGCCACTTCTTCACAAGTAAGGAAAAGAAAAATAATATTCTTGTTCACATTGCTAAAGGCTTCATTTGTTCCTTAACAACTGTCAAGTACTTCAAGTATTTCAACTTCCTGCTCTTTTATGCTTAGTTTGTATATATTTATCACTTGATTTGTACAATCTATTTAGCATTAGAATACTATTTCCCTTCATTTTATAAGCAGAATGCATTATCTATTTTGTATAAGAGGTTTTTGCTACTTACTGGATCTTTCAGGTAGGGTAGCACTGTATCCACAATGTTTGCAAGCATCTGTTCCATTTGTGTATGACATCCTTCACCACAAGCAGAGATTGCCATCAAAGCAGCATGACGATACCGCCAATCAGCTGTCAAAGCAAATGAAACACAAATATTAAATTACAATTACATAATAGAAGTTCAAAATTTTTGCTTCATTAATCTGAATTAAAAAAAAAAACGAACAAACAAAAGAAAACAAAAAACAACTTTAAACAGGAAATAACTTCTACTGAAAGCCAGCAAGATTTAGGTAGATTTCTATCACTTGAATTTTTAAGGAAAAAAGAAATCAGAAGAAAACAAAAACAGTAGAAAATAAGGGTTATCTTGCTCTTTTGATTCAAGCATTTGCATTTTAGACTAAATATCTGGATTTTGAGCTATATGATATTAAAACAAATTCCATTAGTGCCCTCTTAGCAGCCAAAAGAGTGCATTGTAACAAGTGTCTGAATCAAGGCAACCCTATCTACACTCACATAAGGCATAAAAATGAAAATAATAATCTAGGTCCTGTTACATCATGTCTAGGGAGGGGGTTCTATTTACAATGTAACTAGAATGCAGAACTAGACCTTTATTTTCAGCCAATGAAACTACAGCTTCAGTAACTTCTCTTTACTACATTGAGAAAATATTTTTTCCCTGCTTCTATTTATGATATCAGTATACCGATGAACTGGACAGTTTCTCTATGGAAAGAGTATAGTGTCCCGAAGGGTTATAACTGCCAAGTGGGCAGTGTGATTGTCTTGTAGGATTGTCTCGAGGATTTAGTAAAGGATCTCACATTGTTCTGAATTTAGTCAGGTGGCATGTTTTCAATACTTTCCAGGGTTGTTGAATTAAGTTTCTGGAATAGTTCTCACATACATACAGGTCTTGTGCATTCAGAAAGAACAACATAAAACAGATATAAAAAGATAAATTGACTTTTAATATTCACTCATGAGTTTCCAGCCAATATATATCCATAAAATAACATCAGGGTGCATTTGAGCCCAGGAGATGAGAGGTTGTAGAAGGGTTATGGATAGCTTAGGCTGACTTTATGCCATACATATGTTATACAGATAGTTGACTCCTCTGATGGAGTCAACTATCTGTATCTTTCCAGCCTCCTTGTATCTCTGATCTGCAGGGTCTTTTACGCCTAAGTTTCAGGCCTATAATTTGACTGTGTATTGTTTCTCTAAGCTCATTTTATTGCATTCAATTTCCTGACACAAATCCAATTCTTTGCCTCAAATGATATTGGTTGTTGATATATTTGCTTTTCACAAACCATAATGAATATTAGCCCACTTTATTAGCACAAAGAGTTACTTTGGTAGGGTCAGTCAATGACCAGCTGTTCTCATAGTAACTCTTTGTCTGACTGGGTTGGGTTAGCTTAGGGTGTTAGGCCAGAGTGCCTTGCTCCATATCATTCTTTCCATGGTATGAAACTATGGCCTTGAACGTATTGTGGTTAGTTCCCTCTACTTCAATGAGAGATCATTTTTCCAAAATACAGGGGGGGGGGTCTATTTATGATGTAACCATACTACTGAAGTGGACCCTATCTTATTGCCATCTTTTGAAACTATGGCTAGAAAGTGGCAATGAAGTATTTTGGTTACATCACTTTATTCAATTTAGAAATTATTTTTCAAGAACGTAAATTTTCATCTTGCTGAGGGTTCTATTTATGATGGAACTATACTATTGAACCAGGCCCTTTCCTTTTCCATCAAATGAAAGTATAGCTCAAATATTGCGGTTACTTTTACACCATACATATATGAGTAAAGGGTTGAGGTTCAATTTACTATATTATTGAATTGGAGCCTGTCTTTTCCTACACAATACATAAATGGCTTTGAAGAATTGTGGTTATTTGCCTTTACTTTATTGAAGATGTGATTTTTCAAACTAGAGTCACTCGCCATTTGTTAACATTTGAGGACAGGGGTGGGGGGGGAGATACAGGTGTTGAATTGAAATTCACTTGAAATGTGCTAACTTGAAGAATGCCATAAAGTCTAGGTGATTTACAACCAATAAGTAATACTGTAGCACCTGTGTTCATACGCTCTCCTATTAGTGACCCATCAAGTCACAGGGTTGTCTAGTAATACTTGCAAGCCACAAGCACACTCCAGCAGTTATCTTTAAGTGAAAGACAAAATTTTTGGTATTTATAACAATAAATGAGTTTAATTAAAAGGTAAGATTATTTTTGAGAAGAAAACTTATCCAAGTTAAGCAAGTCAACTTGTCAGAGAAGAAATATCAGAAAAGTTTTAGAAACTGCTCATTATCTTTTGGAAATCATCCAAAGAGATAGAGACTTCTATTAAACATGCATCAAAAGCAAAAGTCACTCACCATTTGTCAACATTTGAGGTATATGGGAAACAATGTGTGGAAGGATAGTTTTACCACCCAGAGCACAGGCAAGACGATCTAAAGCATTCTCACCAACAATAGCATTACTGTGGGGAGGTAAAAAGAAAAAAGAGAAAAGCTTCAAAACTTGTAATAAACAAAGGGAAGACAAAATGTCAGTTTATCAAAAATGCTCAAATAATAATATATAAATATGAATATATAAATGATAAATAATGAATTTGTTCCAGCCTCCATACTGGAATCAGAAATCAATTTTCACAGCACAAAATGTATTTAATAATCTACTACCTACTTCATTTCTTTCAGGAAGGCTAATAATTCTACAATTTATGGCCGTTTTATTTCATGAAATCATTTTAAAAATTTGATATATAGGAAGTTATAGTACCCAGTAAACCTTTCAAATTGTGTAAAAAAGAATTAGTTGATAAAGTTCCCAATTTTTGTTCTTCAGGCAGCAGTTGAAAAAAAGACTTGGTATTTAAGAAAACTTTCAAGCAGAGAAATTAGTACTTTTATTAATCGAAAATTGAACAGAGCATCAATAAGGCCTTACAGAGGATAGATCATAGATCATAACATCAGTAAACATTAATAGATGTCCAAGCAGGATAAGATAAATGATAACTGAGTTTAACTTATTCAACTGGTAATAAAATTCAGTCTCAGGCTGATCCTGACTCAAGGCAGGAGTGTTTAGATGCATTCCATGGCAGATCCCACCCAGAGGCATGCTGTACACCATTCACAAAATCGGACTTTGGTTGAGATACTAAAGGATCTCTCAATCACAATGGAGCTGAAGAATACATATGGCGAAACATGAGACCTATTCCTCCCTTCATATTTTTCTTTTACAGTAAGTGGAACAGACCTTTATCTAGATATGGATACCGGGTGAATGTAAACAATGGAAATTGCGATAGGTGGAATAAAGTATTGCAAAATGTAAATATTGAGAATTTTACTGGAATTCCTGGACCAGCTATTTGATTGGATGATATTGCAAAGGGGTTGATTTTTTTTTCAATTTGATGCTTCCAGGCGAATTATATAAAAAAAATTGTGGTTGAAATCTACCAAAAGCTGGCAGCGAGCAGGAGAAAAAAAAAATAGCAATGACCTGAAATGATGTACTACTATGGCCAAAGAAATATGGGTATATACTGCCATGCATATCCTTATGGGGATAGTGGTAGCCGCAAATCAAGATAAGTATTTCTGGAAAGACAATGTATCTTCTGACTGAAATACATGAGGATATCTTCTGATAAGACTGGATAAATTGAATCAGTATTTTTATGCCACTCATGCAATCCACTCCAGGGACAGGGTGGACACAATTTGATCGCTCAAGTAAGGCTGATTATGGATATGATCCTCCCTAAAATCAGATCTGGATACATCCACCACAGGGAAGAGTCACCATAGTCAAAACCATGATAGCGTCGCTTGAGCTTTGCAAGTGGATCAGCACAATGGATATGTAAGTGGTCTATAAGTCTATACCCGCTAAGAAGAGAATGTCCCAGAGGAAGATCATGGGGGAAAAAGTTGTGAAAAACTTGACACAGGACACATCGGGAAAATACCACCTCATATACTGAGACTCGTTTGCTAATGGTAGTTATGATTGTTGGACTATCTAGGGTATTCCACTTTGTTAGCAAAGTAAAACCGGAAAAAGGGGGGGGGGCAGAACCAGAGAGGCAACATGGTAGCAACAGCATGGCTGAGGGTCTTCAAGTACTCATGGATGTTAGCAGAAAAAAATTGTCTAGACTGAAACTCAGTATTGCCAACATGAGAAATATTTTTGTGCTAAATGAAAAAATAGCAAAAGAAAAGAGGACCCCCCCCCCTACTCGAAATGGTCAACGTTTAAGCACAATTGCACTACTCAAGTGATTTTAAAATGGCCAAATTTTTATTTGTCAAAGACAAGGATTCAACACTCATAAGCTCCACTCACTTTACATGAAGTGTGTAATTAGAGCTGACCAACTCAGTTCCACCTGCAGAAAGGCATTCAAATACTTATTTTGGTTTATGGTGGATATTTATCAGCAATTCTTTCATCCTGATGAAAGAATCTAGAGGCCATCAAATTTGGACCCCCACCCCGAAAAAAAAAACAAAACAAGAACAAACCAGCAAAAGCAGGGACACAACTCAACTTGAATTCAGGATGAGATTATCTCATCAACTTTTGGATAATTGCTGGGGGGGGGGGTCACTAGGAGATGCACAAACAAGGACTCCTGCATTGGCCAACAAAGTAAGGCAAAAAGCCCACTTGCAAGCAATGTACAAAAAAATAAAATAATGACAGAATTAGAATAAATTTTTAAAAATCCGGAAGGAACCAATGTTTGGCTGGGAATATGTGTATAAAAAATTGAATTGGGGAGAGGAAGAAGATAAAAAAGAAAAAGAAAAGAAGTTGCTCTCAAGATTCAAAATCACACAAATTTGAATCATAACAAAGCCAAGCAATTGATAAACTTTTTCATGACTTTATTTCACTGTACTTGAAAGGCATATATCGAGAAGAATCGCTGAAGACTTTGGTAAGTTGACATTTGATATTAATCATAAATAGCAATTTATTTATTGCAAGGCAACAGCTGATGCTAAAATTAGCTTAGGGCACATCAGTCAGGGAAGTAAACAAACATGGCTGTCAAGGAGGAAAGAGTTAAAAAAAATATGTTCAAGTGAAGGAGAACTCAATTACTTCTCCAATCCATCAAGTTTATCTAAGATCAGAGCATTGCGATAACAGATTCATAGTCCTTACCCAAAAGATGTAAGAAAAAACTAGTATCATATACCACAAAGCAATAGTGGTATTCCATTCCAAGGGGAGTTATCAACGAAAAGGAGGAGCATGGTAAAGTGATATCAACATTCAAAAATGGTTTAAAACTTAAAAAAATTATAAATTACCTTTCAATATCATCATCATCTGTTTCATCTTGTATAGACCATTCAGGATCATCTTCGAGGTCAACCATTAAGGCTAATGTTTCAGGAACTGCAAAAAAGAATAGTCGTTTTTCCTTCACTATATCAATAGTCATATTGCTCTTATTTATCTATTTATTTATAGAATAATTATATCTATAAATACCTAAACAATAGAAATAAAACAGCAAGGGTACCTGAACACACAAAACTTATATAAAAATCGATTTTACTAGAATAAATGTGTGCAATTCCAAAGGTGAATGATAGACAAAAATTCTGATATGAATGTTTCCAAGGTTTAGAATTGGATATTGAATAGAAATGACATCAGACATCAACCTCAAATAGCCAAAGTCACAAGTTGATATTTTGTAAGTTTACATGCCAAATATCAAGCCAATAGGCCTAGTATTTTTAGTCTGAAAGCGGAACAAAATCAAACAGAAGACTCAAATATCATTATAGATTAACATAGATTCAAAGAAAAAAATACAAAGATATATTTTTCATACATAACTTCCTTCATAACTTGTATTATTAATCAGAAATATATTTGCATTATGACTTAGAAATACTTAAGCAAGTCAAGAAGGCTTAAATTTGTGCTTTTCTAAGCTTTCTGTACTTGTAATTTTGCAAAGTTTCTTGAACCAAACAATTTTGAAAATATTGAACAGCTATACGTGATAAGGCAAGACAAAAAAAACCAAGAAAATTCATTCCTAAATTTTGACTATAAAGTTTTCAACAACCATTTATCAAATTACACCATTGTTGTTTAGTAAACTACAATAAAAGTGGTTGCCTGAGATACTCCTGAAGAGTTAACGAGAGCTCTTATTGCGACCCAGGTCAGTTAGGATAAGATTTTTAGGTAGAAAAAAATAATTGAAACTCAGACCAATTAAAATTAACAACCTAAACATAAGAGTAAAAATATAGCTCATAAAGATTTTAAATCTTACCTAAATTGGGAATATACTTCCAGTTTTTTCTGACCATGGCAGGAGCAGTTTCAGAAAGGGCAACAATCACTTCTAAAGCTAACTGCCGCCGATGATCCTCAGCCTCAGCATTAGAGACAACCTGTAAGAGTTCAAATATTGCTATCAGATTCATTGGATTGTGGTGACTCAATTTTCATTTACACATGTGCAAGAAAGCAAATGTATACGATATCTGAAAATGAAGTCAAAGTGCATACTATAACGATGATGCTATTGAGAGAACAAAGGATAACAGAAAAGGTGTAACTTTTACCTTGAGACAAAACGGAAGAACTCCCTCCAAGTGGTTGCGCAAGAATTTTGGTACATTGTCTGCTAATTCGATCAAACACTTGAGTAAACAATCATCATGTTTTGTATTGACACTTTCAGCAACTCCCTGCAAAGAGATTCATAAAAAAACAATAGGCAACATGTTTTTGTACAAGATGGAATGTGGGGAAGACATACATCTGAATACGTTTTTATTCAACATATTAATTCTATACTTTAGTCATGATATCCAGTATCATTCTCTAACTGGAAAGTCAAGAGAAAATACTCTTAAAAATCAATAACTGTTATTTTGTCAATACAGCTATGGTAACATTTGCTTAACTTCAGATACTCAAAAGATGTAACATAGAATGAGGTGTGTTTTGATATATTAAAGACATTCCTTTTTAGCTTATATTGAACTATGGGATGTGTAGAATAAGCACCCAAGATTTGATCCAACCGAAAAGTTCAAATTTTGAGAATATACTGAATGATGTCATGTGGTACATCAGAAGTTTTAAGGAAAAGTAAACAAATTCATTGTTATTTCATATCGATCCAACTTTTTTTCTTGGCTAAATCTCTTTTAGATAATATAAACTTTGACCAAATTGAAACTACGTACATATTTTAATTTGTAAAAAAGATCATTTAAATAAAATTGAGATTAAATTGTAAACACCTTTTCATTTATTTAACCCTTAGACTGCCGTATGGACATATGTAGTACATCATCTTAGTAAAGCATACAATGCAATGTGAACATACGAAGTATGTCCTCACTTTTCTTTTTCTCATCTGGCATAGGAGGAAAACCAGAGCAAATAACACCAGTGACTTCCTTTGATAGTTCTATATATTCGAAGAAAAAAAACAAAACAAAAAAAACACACACACACACACACACACAAAAAAAAAACAAAAACTAGACAATTTACTTTTTTAGCACTCTTTCTTGAGAAATGGACAACATGATATGTAGTAAGTACCATGCTCTTATGAAAACAAGCCATTGAAATGTCCATAAAAAGCAAGAACCTTGTGAAACATTGATGTTATCACTATGAAAAAAAAAAACAAAAAAAAAAAAAACGTGGCAACAGAGAGAAGAAAGATTTGTGAAAAAAATTTAAATATAAAAATTATTTATATAAACTATATATAAGCAGTGATATGTTAGTGTTTGAAAACTTGCCCATGGAAAAAAAAAAGAAAAAAGCAAGCCATTGTTATCATACTACAAATTTATGTATAAACACTGTATGAGTGATGTAAACAAAATATTAAAACAGTTACATCTCCAGTTTTATACAGTTTACTATATCTTTGTACAAGCCTTCCCCTCTCTAATGACGCATAAATCATCATGACAACATCTGTATATGAAAAGTCTTACATGTTTATTTATGAACCAGCCAGACTGCTGTCAAAAGTAATTACTGGAATGCCACGCATTTGTTTCTGAATTTTTAACTGAATATTCTTCTTTTAAGACTATTCTTCACTTACTATATTACAAGTGAAATCTTCATTTATTTCGTTCATTTTCTATATACATCTGTGGGTCTAGCATGAATACATTGGGAATTATGAGGATATGAAAATAAATTTGTTCAATTTTTCTCAAGACTTCTGACATACTACGTGATGTCATCCAGGGTATCTTCAAAATTTGAACCTTTCAATTGGATCATATCTAGGGTTCTTCTTCTACACATGATCTGAACTATGTATGAACTAGTTTACCCTTGCTTTCAAAAAAATGGTAATATTCAAATAATTTTGTGGTTGCACTGAAATGATTAAACATCAAAAACATTGTTCCACAGCATTTTCTTTCTATGTTCAATATTTCCTGAATATCAAGCTAGACAAAAAGTAAAGACATGAAAGAAAAATTTGGAAGAGCTGAATACAAAGAGATGAGCAAGTTGCTGATCATCACATTTTTTGTGAGTGTATATTGAAGTGTTGTAACCCCCCCACACACACACAATGTCCGTTTCTCAGATAAAAATGTTTTGCGCCAAAAAATGATCAATGAATAATGTTCTACTCAGGTTTTCAATTTCTGGCTGTAAGTAAACAGCACTGATGGGGAATTGAAGATGAGCACTTGGTGAGACTCAAACTCACATTCCCTTTGCTTCAGGGAAGCCAAGTCAAACATGCCAGCTGTGTCTAACAACTAAGATACAAGCTTGGCAGATCACCACATCTAACCTTTACTCATCCCCAATCCCTCTTTAAGGATAGGGGGTTTTAATGATATAGAATGTAATAAAAGATTGTGATCCAGAAAAGATATTGAGGATCTTCAAGGATCATTACCGGGGTGCACAACCTGGTCAACAGGCAGTTGAAATAGTAAATCACCGCCACAGTAAAAGACTTGCTTTTTGCACCATACTTCAATTGAAAGTATTCTATGTTGTAAGTGCAAGTTATCTGGGAGTTAGTGTTAAGTGGTTCTGCCAAATTAATAACCAGTTTATTATTTGTGTGAGTCATTGTCCCTGTTTTTATGAGAAATGGTATATTTTTAAGAAACAATTCCTGGTGACAAACCATTCATTTTACTTTAATACCAAGTCTGACACTGACTTTCTTGGTTATTGACGTTTCCCATCAGCAAATATGACAACAGATGTTGAACACAAAATAATCCATCAGAACTAGAAAACAAGATTGCCATCAAACACGTGACTGACATTGAATATAGATGTCCAATATTCCAATAAATTTTCGGTGTCTGTCATAGTGGCATATCAGTTATTTTGAGTGAATTTGCTGAAGTAAACAGTTTTTGCTTTCTAGTGATTCTCTGAGTCTTTGTTTCAGTCACTGCTCGCAAGTGTTGCAGTGAACTGCATATGGCCGTCAGTTCCTGGCCCTACCTACTTTGCACAGAAACAGTTCTTCTGACACATCAACATTAGATTGTCTTCTTCATTGACACAGGCCAAGTTGGCTGTGTAGATGAAAACAGAACTGCATTGTCATCATCATTCGGAGACCATCATAATTCTCTGCATGGTGATGTGTGCATTCTTGTCATCGATGGTCACCAGAGCAGTCTTTTTCAGGCGCAGGAGGAATACCCGTGTTGTGGAGTAGTAGCTTCAAGAAGGTTGATCTGTTGTTCAGGAACTTGCATGCTCTCATTTTTCTCAGATCACAATCAAAGTGATCTGCTGCTAAGTGCACAGCAATAGTGAGGTCTACCACCTGGTACAGGAAGTCATCTGTTATGGCATAGACAGGGTTCTCACCAAACTCTTCAAGTGCAGGCATGTCCAGGCACATGCTGCTCTTGAACCATAGATAGATAAATAGATCTCAGAAGTGCATTGGACCATAGTATGGGCACATGGTAATGATGTCATTGGCACAGATGACAACTGCCAACTTCTTCATTCTGGACATAGTAGAGGGTGTGGAGTACTATCCTAGTATCAGCTTTCTGCTGTGTGGATTCCAGAACAATAGACTCATGTGAATACCACACTCTTCACTGAATCCACCCTCCCAAAGTACAGAAAAGTTGGGCCAAGAGTGGGCTCAAGTTGCTCATTCTCATACCATCTCTCACAATGGAAAGCTCCGACAGTTTGTTTTGTTAGTTGATACTGCAAAAACTGTGGAGCAGTAGCTCTCTATAGGTTGCCAACTTCATATACCATGACTGATTAGGCGTATGTGTGTTCCTGCTTGGCTGATCTAAGGCTGGGTCCACTGTACCTGTCATAGCTGAAGTGTATAACCTCAATGCTGGCAAGCACATAATCAAGCAATAGGTTTTTTGTGTCATTCAGTGATGATTCCAAATGTTCAAACTTTCTGAAAAGACCAGTGTTATATGATGTACATAGCATCAACGACTAATGCTGTCTTTCTATGATCTTGAGGCAGATCAGAGACACCGGTCACTTTGGTCTCCCCTTACAGAATCTTTACTATGCTTACAGCGTGTGCTTGCGTGTGGGTCTTCTTGGCCTATGTCATGTTCTTCTTGGGATAATTTTAGCAACTTTTATTAATAGTATTAGTTGAATTTGCACTGGCACCAAAAGCACTATTTCATAGTAGGTGTTACACTGTTTGGACCAACCCTGTAGATTTCTAGTATCTGGTTGTGCACACAGGTTGTGATCCTTCTAGCTCTTAGATATCATTTCTGGGTTCAAACCATTTATAACATCCCAAGTCTGATTTCCAAAGAAAAAGTTGATTTGCTCCCAAGACATAGGGCCAGATTTGTTTTTGTACAGGTAGTATTAGTAGCAACAACATTTTCTCTTAAAATTACTTCAATTAGGTGATCATTCTATATTATTTCATTTCATTAAATTATCAATTTATGACTAGTTATTTCCTTCCATCCTCATTTTTCTAGGTGCTTTTTATTGCTTATTCACAATCCATGTGGTTTACTCACAGCTGTAGATTGATGACTGAAGATGAAAAGCAACTAAAAAATTAAGATGAAAAAAAAAAAAAAAAAAAAAAAAAAAAAGCCAAAAATTAAAAATAATGGGAATTTATAGTTGAAAATAGACATTTGAAAATGCTGAATTGAAGTAACAGATTGATAATTATAAACAAGAATTATATATTTTTTCTTTACGGCTATTTCATGCAGGTTCTTGTACCCGCTAAGCCTAATGTAGCTTCTATTTTAGAGCTTAATGAAATAAAATTCCAGTGAATTCCATCGAGAGAATAAAAATTGATACAAGGATCGGCTCTACTTACACTGATGATGCCAGGCAGGAGTTCTCTGAAGTGGTTTAAGACATTCATTTGTTTTTCATTGGCAATGATGAAGGAGGTTGTCGCTCGCACAGCCTCAAACCGAACCTGCAAATAATACATAGGATTGTTTAAGAAAATAACTCAAAATAGAAATTGTTCAACTAAGTACAAAAAAAGTGACAAATAGAAAGGAATAATTAACACGTGGCAATGTAATGAATCATTTTACTAGAATGCGCTCAGAGCATATACCATGGGCAAAACCACAGTCAAGGGAAGTAATTATGCATGGATCCGTCCAAAATTGTAATCATTTCTTCCGGAACCCATTGCCCACCCTTCCATAAAATTTCATTGAAATTCATTGAGAACTTTTGGAGATATCCGGTGGATACAAATGAGCTACTGGTGATATTGTGTGGTGTGGACATAACTATGACACAGGGGAATTAATTATGCATGGATTCACTCAAAAGTCTGGCCATTTCTTCCTTACTCCATTGCCCTACTTTCCACACAATTTCATTGAAATCCATGGAGTATTTTCGGATATATTGATCAGACAGATAGAAGCAACTGAATGCATATACTTCTTCAACTTTGGAAGAGGTATTAATAAAATCAATAGAAACTTATGAGCAACATCAGTAATTTATAGACCTTGAACAAAAGGGTGACTAGTGTTTAGACAGATATTAGCCAAACATTTTGCTGTCCACATTTGAGGGGTTTCAGAAAGATAGGCCCAGGAGATTGAGAGATGAGATTTCAATCATGAACAAGATAAGAGTGATATATCATTAATCACCACCAGCCCAGAGGCAACAAGTTTCAACAGTGTTGTCAGGTTTAAGGAATTCTATGTATCAGCTCATGGCCAAGATTACTGTTCATGGTAAATTAATTAAATTTTGCACTTATACTCCTCTTGGGGACAAGAGAAGAAAATTTCTTTTTTTGGCAGTGAGGAGAAAAAAAGAAAAAAAAAGGAAAAAAAGAAAGGGTCATTTATAGCGGTAGTACTGTGAAATCGAAAGTGGGACGAGTTTGGTTGCTTATGAACAAATGGGCATTAAAGCAGGATGTACTATTGGGGATACATAAATTCCTTTGAAACTCTTGTTCAAAATTTGTCTGATAATTTTATGATCAAAATTTCACTTGCACTTGAGCACAGATCAACAGATTCACAACCCTTTTAATATATATATGAAATACAATGCACACAAAATGGATATACAACCTGAAAAATGATTATAAATTGCGTTATATCATATTGAAACTATTTGAAATGATCTCCCGTTATTACAGTGAATGTATTATAATAATGAGAGATTATTTCAAATAGAGTTTCAATATAATATAATAATTGATAGCAATTCTGTTGGATCATACATAATTGTCAGAGTTGAAAGAAACAAAGAGCAGATATAGACTGTGAATAAACAAAATAAGAACAAGGAGTTGAAACAGTTATTTGATCCTTTGGATCAGAGGTGGCTGTTAAGTTTAATGATAAGAGCAATGCTACATTGAAGCAGCTACCCTATCAAGCAGTTCCATTTTCTTTCATTGTTTATTCGATTTACGCCATCTAGGACAAAAGATTCTTTCTCACCACTAACCTCTATAGATTTATCTTGTAAACATAATCCCAACATTCTTTTGATTGTGTCTAAATGTTCATTCTGAGCAACTCCAAACACACCAGGAACAGAGCTGAAAAAATAAAAATGGTCATAAAGTATAAATTATAAAATTAAAACAAGAAAAGAGAATGAACATATCAGGAGTGAAGTTTTTTCTTTAGTAGGTAATCAATTTTGAACGAAAACTAAATTAAATATTTTAGTGAAAATAAATGAAATAAATAAGTTTAATTTTTCTTGTGCATTTCAGACTATAATGCCCAGAACATTCTCAGGATACTCAATTACTGCATGATAAGACTTAAATACATCAACTTTCAACCCTTAGTATTTCTTATACTCCAACAATAAGAGACACTCAATAATGAAAAATGGACAATGGATTCAGTCTTCTATCGTTTGCCATTGGACACAGACTTTCCCCAGAATTCACCACACCTCTCTATTGTAGATATGGTGGAGTCAATATTTTCTGAACCTGTCCAGTTCTTCAACTCACTCCTCAGGCTTTGGTTCCACATTTGATCTCCAGAGATCCATGATGTGAGTTGTGATTTCAATCAGTTGTCTACCATTCTTGCAACATAACCAGCCCATTGCCATTTGAGTTTCCTAATGCTTTCTATATCTTGGACTCCTGTTTTTTCCCTAACATACTATGCAGTCTTGTGGTCTCTCCATCTGAGGTTAGGCATGAATCTCATGAGCACGTTGCATGGTTCTCAGTTTGAAGGTCAGTCCCCATGTTTCAGCTCCATAAGTGACTATCAGGAGGATGCATTGGTTGTATACTTACACACACACACAAAAAACCCTCTTTAACAGGAGACACTAGTGCATGAATATGGCCAAAATGGTTAGGGTTCAGAGTAAAAGCAGCTATGGCAACTTCCAACTCAGCAATCGGTCCAGATTTTGCAAAATCTACTGAACATAATTTCCCATATGCTCATCAGATATTTGCAATTTCAATACCAGAGTTTTCCTTTTGCAATCAGTTTGTTAGTAAAATAAATCACTGGGAGAACTTATGAGAAAGGAGCAGCATGGAACATCCTAATCTATCTATGTAATGAATAGTGCATTTTTTTGTCTGTCCATAACTTCTGCAAGAGCACAGACACTACACTTTGACCCCGGACAGATAGTACACATACTTCTATCCTGAGAGGGAGTGCTGATCCATATGTAAACAACCCTTTTTTGATGGGCACTCTACTAGCCTGTAGATATTACAAACAGTTTCCCATATCACTGCTGTTACTATGATGATGATGATGATGATGATGATGATGATGAAAAGAGTTCTGAAATTGAACAATTTCAATTAAAGTGAGTTACAAAGCTGTAAGTAGATAAAACCAGTGGCAATTAATTTCCTTGAGATATGTTGAGATTTTCTCCGTGGCAAACTAACATTTAATGTCAAGCCATCATTTGTTGGTTCAGTCAAAAGAACATTAACTAGATTACAATTAATGAACTCTGGTCTTATAGTAATTATCCGGATTTATTTTCATTAGATGAAGTATGCTCAACCATTAACAATTTTTGACTGGCATTTCTTAAATCCTAATTTTAGCCGCTTTTCATACTGTCTATAACAGCACAGATTGGAAATAAAAAATAAGCCTCAAAAGAACTATTTGTTTTAGCAAACTTTTACCTGAAGATATGAAGGGCACTTTCTCGTAGTCGTGGGTCTTCAGAACTTGCACAGTCTAATAGGAATTTTAAGACTTCAGGCCAAGTCATGTTTCCATCCTCATCTGTACAGAAAGTGAAAAAGTAAATAGAGAATCACAAATGTAACATTCATAGTTAATTTGCCAGAAAAATCAAAAATTTGGTTATCTTACAACAACAGCTTGACTACATATGGAAAGGGGCAATTTAAAAAAAAAAATAAAAAATCATGCTGGAATTTATATCTTAAGTAAACATGTGATTATTCAGCAATCATATAAACAAAATCATGAACCTCCAAAAAAAAAAAAAAAAAAAAAAAAAAAAGAAAAGAAAAAAGAACCCCCCCCATCTCAAATATGAGTATTTCTACTTATGTGTAGATGAAAGCCTATTTCAAAACATTTCATTATATATATATATATATATATATATATATATATATATATATATATATATATAAAGTCAAGTTCTATAAGATTAAACAATTTTAT
This sequence comes from Thysanoteuthis rhombus, assembly GCA_963457665.1. NCBI lineage: Eukaryota > Metazoa > Mollusca > Cephalopoda > Oegopsida > Thysanoteuthidae > Thysanoteuthis > Thysanoteuthis major. The sequence continues at coordinate 33,703,509 of OY735209.1, read as the reverse complement.
TCTTCTTTGCCACTATTAGACTTTTCATATCATGAATGTATGCAAAATATTGGGCCAACCTCAAAGATGAATAAATATTATGAATATATAAAAATGGTATTATCTCTTTCCCTCAAAGTAACCACTAGTTTTCTTACCAAGCATGTTCCTGGCAAGTTCTGCAATGGCGTCACACACTTTCCTGCGCACAGCATGGTCTTGTTCTTGTTGAACAAGGTTCATCAGATAGGTCTTGATGGCAACTTGAGAATCAGGCAGGATGTGAGGCCAGGAATCATCAAATTTGGAAGTGAATAGTTTTCGAAGCAATACTGCTGCAAGGGATCGGTTCTTGAAGAGGGAAAAAAAAAAAAAAAAAAAAAAAATCAACAAGTTGAATAGGTGCAAGTAAATATGTAAATAAAAAAAGTCCCACAATTGAAAATTTTTTTGCCATTGCTTTCCAGCAACCAAGAACAACACATGCTTAAAGCAATACTTCAAAATGAATTATTACCCATAGCTACAAAAGGCCAAGATTTGATTCATGATGAAGAGAAAATTTCATCTTAACTATTATGACAGGCATACAACCGTCTTAAGGAGATAATCACTTTAATCTGAAAATAATCTAACTTAATCTCTACAGAAAATAGGAGAAAGATAATGGTAAAGATCAGAAGAGACAAGCATTGTAATATATCTAGCATGAAACTATCTACCCTGTCTTCTTTCTCTCTCAGGCGGTTAGATTAACAGGCCTAGAGTTCTTTTCTCAAATATCAGCTTCTACGCAATACTTGAAATAATTCAAGATGTATGTAGAAGACAGTAGAGCAAGAATGCTATGTTCATCTAGATAGAAGTTGGTTAACAGTGATAATTCTAACATTTTGGCATTCCCCAAAAGCAAGAAGCAGAAGCTAAGAGACAAAAAAAAAAAAAAAAAAAAGTATCTTTGCACAAGGTAACTTAATTACTTGGCTCATTTTTGGCAGCATTTTCTCTAAACTCATCTTGAGACAATCCTCTCATTCCCGCTGGATGCATCATTCAGGCTGTTTATACAGCCACTCATGTTTCTGAATAAGTCAGCCACTTAACCCATGTAATAGGCTACAATGATTTTTTTTTTTAAATTTTGAAAATAAAAATACTATCAAATAATTGAAATTTAGTAAGTCAACAAGGGGAGAGAAAAAAAAAAAAAAACTCCTATGGGGGTGGGAGGGAAGATATGAAGCAACTCGTATTTAATCTTGTACGTAAAAATGAGAAGTATCACACTGTCACGCAGTAAAAACCATCTAAACAATTCAACCGAACTTGGCATGCATACACAAAGGACCTAGAAGAAGGGGAAGGAGGGGGGAGAAAAAGAAAGCAGTTTGGAGCAGTTTGGAGTGCGGGGTGGGGGTGGGGGTGTCAGTTCCCAATGAATCCAATGCGCTAAACTGGACACTTCCTGTTCAATATACATACACATTTTATGTTCCTTTGAAAGGGTCAAAAGGGAAAGGAAACTTCAAACTTGATGGGTACTTCAGCTAGTAAATTATATAATTCATTACTCTAGGAATATTGACTAAATACACAATGAATTTTCAGACATTCTCTTCCCAATTCAATGAATGTTTGGGTGATTCAAATCTGGTTTCTCATCCACACACCAATGCCAAAATGTATTTCATTTAGATAATTGCACCAGATGAGGCTCTAATTAGAAAGTCTAGGAAATTGGAGAAGTTGTTTGTGAGAAAGAGAAAAGTGCAGCTCCTTTAAGGAGATACACCTTTAGGAATAAAACTTCTTTCTACTGAATATGTTAAGTTCTCATCAAAAGTAATGAATGTCTTTTCCACATTTTTTTTTTTTTTCTAATAGTTTCACAACTTGTCACAAGACAGTGCAATCAAGTTTAAGGAACCTTTATTTAGGGGAGAAACATGAATTCTTATCAGTGTAGTCATTGCCATGCTGGGTTTCAGGGTTTTTAATTCTGAAATTCATTAAAATCTGGAGTTCTATCTGGTCTTAGCACAGAGAAATGAAAGTATATGAATTCAATCTCTTGATAATTGTGTAAAGGCAAGAGTTTTTTTTCCTTCAAGAAGACGGAGTTCCTTGAAATGGAAGTATTCTGTCAACTGGGGGAAGGGGGGGGGTTAATGTACATATTCAACCCATCAACAGCTGAGGAGTCATACTTTTTATCCACCACGTATGCCAGCGGTAGGGGAAGCAACTCTTTCATGCAAATTCGTCCAATTTAATGTTTGTATTAGAATGAATAATAAAAAAAAAAAAAAATTTTTTTCCTATCAAAATGCAGAGGTTATTTAAACTGAATATGCACATTGGAAAACAACTATTTATTGTAACATTTCTATGCATAGAAGGAATGTGCAGGGTATATAAGTTAAAGATAAAAATAATCGAGAAATTAAAAGCTGTAAATTGGTAAAAAAGAAATATATTCATAATAAGGGAAGAGGATTCATTGAAATAAATTCATAATGATATGAGGGGAGAATGTAGTTAGTAGCATCATGATCTAGTCACGTTAACAACATTCCAAAGCAGATCACAGAATTGAAGTAGTACCAGGAATATTGCAATGCAAGTATCATATGTATGGTTACTGTATTATACACGCTTAAATTATTCACTGTAGTTTTTTTTTCTTCAATTTTTCAGGTAAGTGGTAACTCTGGAGTTTATATGTCCAACACAAATCAAACTATTTTTCTCTCAAAAGAAAGTTCAAAGACTATGAGAAGTAGAAGCCTTGCAGAATTTAGTAGTTATTTTTCATTAGCAGAAAAATATGTAATATGCTTCTTTCATGATACATTTACGTTATTGTAATTAAATACAACCGTTCTAATTTGCTTCTGTAATGAAAACCATGCAGAGAAATTCTAAGGTGAGTCAGTCCTTTGGCTTACATATGTACCAAGCTTATCTGTATAGAATTTTTCTGAAGAGTGTGCAAAAATCATGAATGCACTTCTAACGCCAGCTATGGGTAAATGAATAAATAAAAGCAAAATGCAGCAATTTTTCCTATTCCCCCTCCAACACTTATCAGCTGGATGATTCTCAACATTTATATCTGACTACAATTATGCTTATCTCAACAGTTATCTAAAAAGTGCCATTTAGGTGTCTTTAAAATCATGAAGCACATCTGCTACTGCCAGGGACGAAATAACTGTGTTGATAATAGAAGTAGAATTGAAATACTTTTATCAAAAACCAAACCACTCTAGTAATAATTTCACTTCCATTAGACACCTAATTCCTTATCTGCAGAATTTGTTCAAATTTCTACCATCAAAAACAATGCAGAAGATACCATCTATAACTAATCACATAAAAAGCCCCTAAATATTTTTTCAGCATTCAATAATGAAGAATCAATCAAAACAAGTTGCATGTTAAATTGAATCATTTTTAATCTGAACTTTTTGAACACTAAGAGAGCAAATAGTTTAGGCAATCAAATGAGTTGGGTATAAAATAGTATTTTACAAAACACTTTCGTGATTGCAAATAAATCTTATTGGATTCTTTAAATTAGATCATTCTACCACATTATACGATGCAATTATTTCATTAGGATAGACATCTGGACACATGAGGCCAAGGTGTTTCTACATCAATGAAGTTTGTAATGAATCATGAACACCAGCTGTTATCAAGGATAAAAAGAAGTTTACTTAAGAACTATACAGTAAAAACTTGAAAATTGCGACTTTACTAGAGGAATTAAGAACAATAATGTGCCGCCTTTGGGTGCTGCAATTCTTTGCTTGATATAATATTAGCTCTCCCAACACATACGCAAGGGCAAAATTCTTACAGGCTATAAATTTTTATTTTGGTGTGTACTCTTGTGGTCTTCTAAACCATGATCAATGCTTCTTGTAGTTAGACAATTCATGTATTTGTAAAATTCAAAATATCCATGTGATGAAATTATGATTATTCTCTTGAAATTCATAAAGGATATGAAGATAGAAAGGAGAGGTGAGATTGGAACAATTACTGTGAAAGTCAGCAACTGATTATGAACAGACCAAGATGATGCTACAATTTGAAAATAAATTCCTTCACATATTTCAAAAGATTGTTTATAAAAATAGAATTCATGTCAAAGTAGTGCATAGAAACCTAAACGTATTACTCGATCAGGCTTTTAATGAAGGCAGCAAATAAATTTCTGCTCTGATAGTGAAATGATTATTTTGGACACAAAGAAACCGATATGTAAATATCACTTATTTTCTTATTGCCCATGAAACAAACATCAATTAGTCGATAAAAGGTACACACTGTCATGAGCAAAGACAACTACAACGCGAGAAATGTCCATCTTCATATGTCATTATAACCCAGGGTCCCCACAACTTATCCTCAGGCATGTTTTTTATTAAGTGGGGTCTATGTTTGCATCCACTTAGATAGTGATAGGATTAAATAAATAGGTGGATATCCTAAAAGTCTGATACTGTTCATTTATATGATGTCTTAGTAGCAGGAAAGAGAGAGAGAGAGAGAGAGAGGGAGGCGTGTGTGTGTGTGTGTATATATATATATATATATATATATATATATATATAGAGAGAGAGAGAGAGAGAGAGAGAGAGGGTGATACATATATAGAGAGGGGGGCACAGAGACATAGAGAGAAAGGGAGGTGTATAGAGAGAGAGAGGGGGAAAGGCGAGGCGTAGTTGGTAAAGACGAGAAGAGAGGGGGGGTAAAGACGAGAAGAGAGGGGGGGTAAAGACGAGAAGAGAGGGGGGGTAAAGACGAGAAGAGAGGGGGGTAAAGACGAGAAGAGAGGGGGGGTAAAGACGAGAAGAGAGGGGGGGTAAAGACGAGAAGAGAGGGGGGGTAAAGACGAGAAGAGAGGGGGGGTAAAGACGAGAAGAGAGGGGGGGTAAAGACGAGAAGAGAGGGGGGGTAAAGACGAGAAGAGAGGGGGGGTAAAGACGAGAAGAGAGGGGGGGTAAAGACGAGAAGAGAGGGGGGGTAAAGACGAGAAGAGAGGGGGGGTAAAGACGAGAAGAGAGGGGGGTAAAGACGAGAAGAGAGGGGGGGTAAAGACGAGAAGAGAGGGGGGTAAAGACGAGAAGAGAGGGGGGGTAAAGACGAGAAGAGAGGGGGGTAAAGACGAGAAGAGAGGGGGGGTAAAGACGAGAAGAGAGGGGGGGTAAAGACGAGAAGAGAGGGGGGTAAAGACGAGAAGAGAGGGGGGGTAAAGACGAGAAGAGAGGGGGGTAAAGACGAGAAGAGAGGGGGGGTAAAGACGAGGAGAGAGGGGGGTAAAGACGAGGAGAGAGGGGGGGTAAAGACGAGGAGAGAGGGGGGGTAAAGACGAGGAGAGAGGGGGGTAAAGACGAGAAGAGAGGGGGGTAAAGACGAGAAGAGAGGGGGTAAAGACGAGAAGAGAGGGGGGTAAAGACGAGAAGAGAGGGGGGTAAAGACGAGAAGAGAGGGGGGTAAAGACGAGAAGAGAGGGGGTAAAGACGAGAAGAGAGGGGGGTAAAGACGAGAAGAGAGGGGGGTAAAGACGAGAAGAGAGGGGGGTAAAAACGAGAAGAGAGGGGGGTAAAAACGAATAGAATAAAGAAGAATAGACCAAAGAAAAAGAAAAAAAATAGAAAAAAAGTTTATCTGAAAGAAACTCAAGCTGTGATGAAATTGAAAAAAAAAAATAAGAAAAAAAGGTATGTCAAGGAGAAGTTTATTTAAGAAGAACTGAAGAATGGTGGAAATTTGTCACCTCAGCATGTGGGGAAATGTGGAAGCCAGTTTCAATTTAAAGACATGTCAATTTTGAAAAAAAGTGAGTAATAATTTGGACAGTACTGAATATTCCATTTCACAGCCCCAAAGATAAAAGGGAAAAAAAACAAGAAAAAAAATAAAGAAAATGAAAATAATATGGATCCAGTTTCAATAACGGGTGTACATAATTAATGGTTCAGAGACGGGACTAGAAAAATAAAGGAGTTGATGAGGGGGATTAAATAATTTTAGCCTGTAACAGTTAGGCAAGATAGTGACTAGTGACAGATGGTGATCTATTTAAGCTGATCATCAACAAAAAGTATTACATCTTGCTTTTAAGTTTTGAGGTTTAATAGCAGGCAATGAGAAGCAATTGGGTTGGTATACCATGGCATGTTTTTCATTTTTGCCTTCATGGCTTCATTACTGATAACTACAAACAGTATTTTAGAGTGCTGAATCAAATTTTTCAATTTCAAATCTGTATGTATGCAAGCATTGACAGTTTCTCATGACAAAACCTTTCCCAATTCAAAAGTGGAAAGTATTTTGATTCCCCACAGCAACAGGTAAATTACATGCACAATGGGCAATACATTGTAATACTGTTCAAGTATGGAAAATTTTACAATTACATAATAAACTAGAATAAGAGAACTGACCACCAGATCGTAGCTTATATTTTGAGGATCTATTTCATGTTTAGATGAAAAATTGGATTTAAAATAAAAACTAAGGCCTTTCCCTCATTAATGCTTCATTTAGCAGGAGTAAAATTCACAATACCACAGGTTCTGAATATTTATAGGAATTGATTGCTGTAGTGTGCAGTATTTGCTAAAGATACAAACATTGCCACATTATCATACTTAAAGTAGCTATTTGAGAATGTCTTTATAACATCACTACACATTATGTATGTAATGTGCAAACAACTATATTTTCATGGGATAAAAATGACATTTGAAGTCAACTTGCGCAAGAAAAAAAAGGGGGGGGTAGACTGCAGGCTAGATACACAAGCGGTGAGCTAAAACCATGAAAGTCAGACTGAAATTGGGGTCTTGTCCTACCTGAAGGCTGTCTTATCTGTCCAAATATACAGTAATTGCAATTGTACAGGCATATGAAGTATTGTCCAATGATAAACTGTATCTAGATCACTTAAATTTAGGGTGTACTTATTTATGATGCCAACAATATCATTTTTTCATTTTAGTAGTCAAACAATGCTAATCTACACAGGTAGATGAATATCTACTTACCTCCACTGGTCCATTTGTGTTCTGCAGCAGGGTTATCAGGAAAGTCATTTTGTTGGGAGAAGGAATAGTGTCATATGTTGCCTGGAAGAAAACAAGTGAAAATGTAAGAAGTTATTATAGAAACGAAAATTCCTATAGTATAAGGTTGAATGGGGTGTTAAGTATAAATAGAAAAACCTCAAATTACTTTTTACTAAGTACAACTCCTAGAGATTGGTTCAACTATTATTCAGCATTTGTTTTTATGTATACATCGAACCAGGCACTCATTTCAATTATGATTTTTGATGCTAAATAAATATTCAGTTGAAGATTAACTAAAACCTAAACTGAATCTCATTAATAAAATTGACTTTTTAAATCGATTTGGACTAGTTTTTCTGTTTTCAACATTGGGTCAACCACAACAATAAGCTACCATAACATTAAAAAAAAGTCAGAATTAATAATGAAAATACATCATCTAAGAAATTCAGAATACTTCATATATGCAAAGGATATATGCTGAGAGACAAAAATGTTAATAAGGTCTAAACATTGAAATCGAAAGAACCCACACTGCTCAAGTACTTTTATCTATTACAAATCTTTGAATCAAACAGAAGGATGTATTCTCAACCAGAATGATGACACTCGAATACAAGGAAACATAATTCATAACAGCCACATTTAAAAAGATATTAAGATTGAGTTTGTTGTGAACAAGTTATTTCGAATGCGAAAAGAATACTTGATTTAGCAGCTGCATCTAAAGCAGGAATTAGCTCTTGTAAGAATAGTCAAAATATGCAGTAAGAGAGGCTGAGAGAGTTCAACTCATAGTATGAGAGGCGAATAGTCTAAACGTATAGGCAAAAGTTGGAATATAAGGGTTTGTTAGTAGACAGGAGGAAAATGTTCTTCAATATAAATAGCCATCTTGAGCAAAGCAGAAACACTTGATGGATAGATAATCTCAACTTTGGTGCCAGTCCAATATTATTCTCTTCTGAAACCCTATACATAGATTTAATCATTTGCCATGGAGACCAAAACAGTTTCATCAGGCTAAGATCCATCAACATGTAGCCTCCATGCTAAATACAAATAATTACCATTACCAAATATAATAGTGTACGTAGCGTTTTTAAAAGTGCATTGAGCAAATAGAAATCTCCAGTCTAAGTTATTCAGACCAATAAAACTAATCAGAGCTAAGTTCAAGATTAATCTTGGTATGGATACCTGTGATGTAGAATTCTACTGCACAAAATACTGATATCTCAGTTATAACATGTTGGGGTCCCAAAAAGCCAAACATGTTATAACCAAGCCACAATAAGTATGGGCTATTAACAGAGAGAGTGAGAGAGAGAGCAAACAACATATCGTATAAAAAGAAAAAAAAGATTTGAACAAATAATCAAAAGCATTCTTTAATGCTTTTTTTTTTCATTGAATAATACCACCAAAATACCTGCAATATATTACAAGGTATACTAAATTTCAGTCTTTTAAAACAAGATACCGATATCAATGACTTAGCGTCACTCAATATCAAATGGTTTAACCCACCGACTAGGATTTTCCGAAATTTTCCATTTCAGAGGGCTTCAAAAAACCAACCTAAGTTACCAAAAATGAGTGTACGTAACACTAAAACTTTTCCATGTTTTCATGATTGTTATAGAACATTTACACTGGCGATATTTGAATAAAAATTGGTGTATGGAGGTTTTAAAAGGTGTGGAATACAAAAATGCCATTACTAATCTATAGATTATAGACCACTGCTCACAGTAAAAGTTATACATCACAAGGCCAAACTCTCCACTGAATAATTAGTGTATTTTCTGCATCTTCAAGATTGTGGGGCAATATGAACTTGTTACTATAAATGCTTTGGGGGGAAATATAATTTCAAAATAAATAGAATTTTGTCATCGATATCATTTCACTGAAAAGACAATGGCTCTATTTTTCCTTGTATTCATTATAAAACAATTTTTTTTCTTATGCTATTTTATCAAAAAATATATTTAAAAGCTTTTTGAATTTTCTAGGTGCCATGTATCTTTAAATGATATTGTTTCCCTAGATGCTCGGCTTGGAATCTCAACTGTAGCTAGGACATGATCTTTTGGCAACCAGCATGCTTTATCATTTGTAGATAAAAGATCTTGCAAGCCTACATGGATACATAAACCTCAAAGATATCACAATTTTCATTGTCCACTTCACATGCAATTCCAATCCAATAATCATTTCCTCATACAGGCAACATAACCAGACACTGTGAAATCAGCAGACACATAACTCTTACCAAGTGAATCGGGTTTCAAAGAAAAAAACTCATCTTGGCTGCACCTCTTCACACTAATTACCGTTTCAGTTAAAGGAACATACTGATGGAAGGTAATTATTCCAGGCACTGGCAAAGTCACTTCAAATCAACTCAAATATCTACCCTGTTGAATCCATAACTGTCTTGGAGATTATGATAAAGTTAATATCTTCAATATTCCCTTGACAGTAATCATACATTGCACTTGTATTGAGGATTTGATACCTGTCAGATCTTTGTAGGCATTCTCTTGTCACAAGATGCTTTACAGTGCTCCTTATCTCATCACATGGTTGTTTACCATGACTGATGACAAGAAAAATGTCCATTCAGCTTCCAAACCCAAACCCTTTTTATGATTTGGAATATTTATGAAGCTTTACCGTGCAGTTTGGTTATGGGTTAAGTATTCTACTTTTATGGTTTTGAACTTGATTTTTACGTCATGCAAACCATCAGATATAATACGGGCTTTAATGTGTTATCCTCTTTGTAGCCAACAGCAGGATGAAGGCTTGTCTGTTGGTTAATCCAATGGAAGCTTTGTACTTCATCCTGTACCACAAACTTAAAATTCACAGAAAAATTCCTGATAAGAGTCGACTATTCATCAAGCTCTTCCTTTCCTTTTTCTTCATATACCTTGATTGAGCATTTGCCAAAAAAGAGTGAGCAGCAAGTGTATCCAGCAGCTGAATTACAATGTCAATGTAGTCAGATACTGACTCTTGGCACTTAATAAGAGTTACCCAATCTGTTGAAGTCCACTAACCAAACTCAACATTTCTATTATCCTCAGACGTCTGTCAATGATTTAATAAGATTCTCTTTTAATCCATCAGAATCTTATGGGCAGTTTGCACGACTTTTGATCATGTGTTCTCCATTATCTCTGCTGCAAACAACGAACTTTTATGTATGTTGAATGGCTGATTACCCACCAGGTTAACCTGACAAGTTATTCTAATAAGCCAGTAAGATAAAATATTCTAATTAAGTTATATAAAAACAAAAGAAATAAGACCATCATTTCAATTTGGATGCATCAAGTTTTGAAAAAATAAAACATTAAAAATCAAACTTGGATTTTTATCAGCTGAACTAAGAGAGAAAAACAAAACAAAAAAGCCCAGCCGGATGAAAGCAAAAAAATATAATGCCAGTGTAGAATGATGGAAGGATATGGTGCATTACAGATGTATCAGCCATAGCTAATGGCTATGAACAGAATCACCATTAAGAAAGGAAGCACATGAGGAGAAACCAAATTGTCCTTAGGATAAGCCAAACTGTCATTCTCATCAATACCCACAAATGTATTTTTACTAATACTGGAAAGATTGACCAATAATTCCATGAGGAAAATAAATTTCAAGGTGTTACCTTCCATTTTTTAGCTTGTCAAAAATTGCACCATAGTCTAAAATTGAGTACACCTGTGGTAAAAACTTGAAATTACGAAGAAAGAGATAGTTTTTTTTAAAATTCACCATACAAAGATAAGTAATACTTCAGTTTAAAGGATGTACTTCCAATGGTCACTTTTTTTTAAGGGCAAGTTCAGGATGGCATGCTTTTGATGCTTCTTTACCCTACCATCAAATTGTGTTTTCGGCTTTTTTTTCCATATGGTGTGGTTGGGAGTTTCTTTTATATTAATGCACCACAGAAGAAAAATTAGCTCTATCACAGTTGTGCTGAGAGTCATTCAGTTTCAGAAGTAATAGACAGAATGAATCTTATGTTAACAGCCAAAATTGTCCTTGTGTCATTTTTGCACTATTTCTCTTTCTGGAGCATTACCCCAACCCCACCAACATTTAGGCTAGTCTGATCCAATCATTGATCTCATTAGTACAGTATTATATTCGTGTACCTTGAGACAATCTATATGACATTACATTTACATAGATTTGTCACTTGTTTGAAGCCCAAGTGCTCAGTTATACTTAGCCAAAAATGGCTCCAGGCCCAATAGCACCAATAAAATTTGGTTCAATTTTTTTCATCTTGTTAAGCTTTATCTGTCCATGCTGATTTTCAGATATATTGAAACAGGTCTGAGATATTGAATTCAACTGTTGCCAATTCTGAGATCAGGTAAGCAAGACTTATAGCCTGATCCAGTTCAGCTAAAGTTGCACAGTGCATAAGAGATCTTTTACAACTTTTTGCTATCTGAGTATGAAAGGTAAAGACTTATACTCCAAGATGCAATACCAGGGAGGTGGAAGCCAATAGTAGAATAGCACCAATCAGTAAAAGCAAATGACCATGAAATGACAGGAATAAAAAAGTTCTGTCAGCAGATTTTATCCATTTTCCTATTGAATCAGTAATAGTAACGAGTTCATTTTGCTACACTATCTTTCTTGCAAGCCCCTTGCATATGCAGAAAATGCGCCAATCATTCAGTTTGAAGTTGTAGCTTTTACCGTGAATAGTGGTCTGTAACCTAGTAGCTGAGATATGTATACTCTTTATCACCTAGCTCTGAGTCTGAGATAAGTGATGGCATTTTTTGATTCTACATCTGTCAAAACCTTTCATTGCTGATTTTTATTCAAATATCTCCAATATAAATGGTTTATTATCAATTGGCTTGGATCAGTTTTTTGAAGCCCAATTTCTGACATGTTCTAACTTGTATAGATGCGCCTCTGTGTAAAGTTTTGAAGAAGTCAATGATATGGGATTAAAAAATTAGTACTTTTGTGGTGATTAGACATTGAATAACCCCATAACCTTTTGCCTGTGAACCTTCAGATACTCTGATCTAGGGAAAAGAGAAGGGAAAAAAGAAAAAGGGGAAAAAAAAAGAAAAAGAAAAAAGTATTGATCATTGACTGAAATATTTACAATTCTTTTCACTTCAACTGTTGGCTTGCTATGCAAGTCAAATATATTTCTTAGGGGTGGTGGTGGTGACTGTATCATCTTTGTCACCAAATGGGCTTCCTTATCAAACCTCAACTCACCCCGGAAATATAGGTTTACAATATAGATAAATGTAAATAGAACTCCCCTATAAAACCTTAACCCCCCCCCCCCATGAAGGTACATAAGTGCAATGCATAGCATTAAGATACCATAATTAGCATTGAAATGGAGTTGATATCTAAGAGGAGAAGTGGTATCAAAAATGAACAGAACAATAAATAAAAATACATACAAGAACATTAGTGCGATTTCAGTGCATTCACAATCCTACAAACAAGTGGAATCCATTATATTACTGAATGAAAATGTTCAAGTGGAGAGTTAGATCTGGGGAATAACAAAGGAGAAAAGGAAACGGGAAGAGTTTATATTGCACAGATACAAAAAGACACATAAGTGGAGGGTGAAAGCAAATGAATGGTGGAGGCTAAGAGCTGGATGATGTCAAAACAGGATCCTCAAGACACTGCAGAGTGGTTCTCTCAACTTTTTTAGTATAGCAAAAAAAGGCATAGGCTATAGAATACCAAACTATCAAAAGAAATGACGTTCAATAATAGTGAACTAATTTATTTTGATGTTTTATAAATCAAGCAAGTAAGTCATTTACAGATTAAAATTTGATCACAATATCATAAAATCAAAGACTGGTGTGATGAATTGATTTTTTTTTTTCATAAAAGAAAAAAATTCAACAATTTTCAACAATTCTGCAATCAACAAAGTAAAAAGTACCAAACAATGGTTATTGTCTTACTAGCATATGTCTCTAGATATATTTCAGAATACAATCATGTAATATGTATATTACAATCATTTCATTCAGCTGATTCTGAATAGACATTCTTCCAATTAATGAATTCTGTTTATTCATTCAAAAGGTCAGTATAAAAACTTTCTGGAAAGTATTCACAGCACAAACCAATAAACTATCTTGTCTAAAGTGCATTCTGGTCACCTTTCATACCTTCCACAATTCACTCATTTCAAACACTAGTATGATAAAAATAACTTTTCTGATGATGATGAATATGTTACCATAACTCAGTAAAAACGGCACATGATAGGCAGAAATTTTTTTCCCTTTAGTTGTACACCCTCCAAATGCTTGAACTAGAATAAAACAAATCTAAGTGATTTTCAACTGTTACATTATTTAGGACTGGGGTTCAATTTATGATATAATTATAATGTGGAAGTAAAACCTTATTTCATCTTCATAAGAGAACTTTGACATCAATAGAAGGTTTAGTTCAGATCACTTTTTATAGAAGTTATTTACCTGACCCCATATTCTGATAACCACCTTTCAAAGTTCTTTTTTCCATCTTACCGCAGCTTTGAAAAAAAACTTTATTTTCTGATTAGGGCTGTAGATTCAGAGGAAATTTTAGATCACTGGAGTTGGAAAAATGTACCAACTCCAACAATATACAAGTTGGGAAAAGGAAAAGGAAGAAGAAAAGGAAAAGGAAGAAGAAAAGGAAAAGGAAGAAGAAAAGGAAAAGGAAGAAGAAAAGGAAAAGGAAGAAGAAAAGGAAAAGAGGCCTAAAATCAGAAATATCATTCGTTGAGAGTCAATTTACTTTTTGTGAAATATAAAATGGATGTTTGGTGTGTATCATGGTATTCATTTTGTTTATTTTTTCAGAAAAGACTTCTTATCTGCAATGAGAATTGTACATTCATGGTCCTAAAGATCAATGTTTTGAAGATAGAAAAACCTACGATTTGAAATGAGTTGATCGAATATCGGACTTGCTAATGAGTCATCAAATATCTTTATTAGAGATTGAAATTGCTGGTGAAATTTCAATTCTTGACAAGTCAAAGCTCGGCTTACATTAGTTAGATTTTCTAGAATTTATTTATCCTTTATTCCTAATTCATTCTAAACTCACAACCATGAATTTGTCAAGGTACAATGGAAACAGTGCATCCAATGTGCCAAACAGACAGATGAAATACGATAAAATGACTTTCTCTATTACCTATAGCTTATGGTGATTATCCTGTAATTAAAGTAAATATTTAATAAAAAAAAACTTACAATAGACATGGACTTTGCTTTTTGGTGCTTTATACACAAATTGTTTGACAATATTTTAGTTTACCAGATGTTTACTCGCGTACTCATGTGTCTGAAAGATGCTAAAGCGTCCAAAGTTAGTAAGTTGGTCATATTGTGGCTTAGGCGTGAGTTAAGTAAAATTTTACTTTCAAGATGAACTGCGAAAAGTATGTGTGCACACTAAAACACAAGAGAAAAAAGCCTTATTTTCCTGAGAAACAGACCCCCCCCCAAATAACTTATTTTCTGCTTGAAACATGTCATTATGATATTATCATATGGATTTGTCTTGAATATAAAGTGGCTGCTTGGTGAAAATCACTAGTTACTTTCCTTTCTCCCTTGCTTTCAACAAGTTTTCACTTCTTGAAAGCAATGGAGTAAAACCAAAATGATTCCTCAACTAATGATCGGAGCAGAATTTGGTCAGAATTGCTCACTTGGTGATAAAAACATCAAACTTTGAACAGTGATACTTTGGTACTTTATACTGAACAATTTCGAAGATATCCTGAAAGAGACTTTCCTTAGCAACAGTTGTGAGGCAATATTTCTAACCTAGCAACAAGCCCATAAATATCTACCCATGAAGCAATATCCAGGGCCCACTTGATTTTTTCCCCCATCATATATTAGATAGACAGTTTAGGAACGTCTCCATATCTGAAAATAGATTATTATCCAAAAATATTTGTGCCAAATTTTATACTTATATCACCAACTGAACAATTTTTGTACAATCATTTTTTTTCATTATGGGGGAAATTATTTTTGTGAACTATTTCGAACTTCATGGGGAAAGGAGCCTGATGATTCATGTTGGCAGCGATGTTTGTTGTACGCTTTCAATCAATATAGAAAATACATAATTAGTCTAATTACGAATAGGATTCAGGGTTAACATTCAGTTTTACAAGATTACATAAAAAAAATTATGAAAAAGATATTTTTCCTATGCAGTTGTTCATAGTAAAAGGTAATTTTTCAATTAATTTCAATTTCTGTGCTAAACTCAAGTTTGCATACTTTCTTTTAACTTCTGTATCAATTGATGTCATTTTGAATAGTGAAGATAGTGAAATGAATGAATAGAAGTTAACATTCAGAAATCATAGATGTTAACAGGATGGCTAAATCAAAATGAAGGCATAAGAAATCCAATAATATGTAGTTGGTCAAGAAAATTATGAATGAATGATTAACTTTCATTCTATTGGGAAGTTTCTCATTTTTGAGAAATGTCAAGTTCTTCATTTGAGTTGCTATCAAGAAAGAAAAGAAAAAAAAAAAAAAAGAAAAAAAGAAAAAAGGGGGGAGTGAGTGTCCAGTCTAGCCTTGTTAAAACCTTCAAAATAATTTTTTCAATGAACCAACAAATTTCTAGGGTGTTCTAGGCTGTATTGCATTGGAAGCACCAAAAACTGGGGGGAGGGACGAAAAAAAAAAATAAAAATAAAAAAAAAATAAATAAATAAAATAAATTTAAAAAATCAAATCTCTGATGGGAAACAATTTGCCATGAAATAAATATGCCACAGACACAAACAAATTTCTTAAAAAAAAAAACAAACTTATTTGTTACATCTTAATCATTAGTTGTGGCAAAGTATATTTACTTGTTAGTTGATGAAAGACATTGCTTTTCTCTATTTTACTGGTAAGATGTAGATAGCTGAGACAACAACAGCAACACAAGCAAGTGAACTAAGATTTGGCAACACTGATATTTTGGATGATTGGTAAAAGTTATAGGCCTGAACTATTAGCAGAAATCTAAATAAGTCAAAAAATTTTTGTGAAAAAAAAAAAAAAAAAAAAAAAAAAAACACGAACAAGAAAAAATCAAAAATCCATGAAGATTTGTGCCTCATCTAAACTGATGTCTAAAAATGTGTTCTTTTAGCTAAATGCAACAGAAATATCTAAATTTAAATATGAAATACGAGTTGGCAAAGCTCTGTGATTTTTTTTTTCACACCTAATATAAAGAGTCAACCAAATCTGAAAATCATTATATCAAGATCTGTTAAACTGAGGGTTTACTGTAATTGTAACATCAATTCAAGAGAAAGTAAAATGACTTGATGGTAGGTGAAAGTAACCTTTCAGCAAATAATCTCAATTTTCTATCAAGACATACAGGAATATGCAGCTTCCAATTTGTTTACACAGTAAACCCTAGATATGAAGGGTGGGGGGCGCATTGGAGCTAGAAGTTTTTTTAATACCAGATAGTTGTCCCTCGTTTGATAGATAGTTTGGTAGTTTACAACATTCAATGACCATCGTTCGGTTGCCCCTCACTGATTTTACATTGTTTGATAGATATGAAATTTTGTGAGCATTTTGCAGCATTTAGTGTATCTGTTCTCAGGACATCAAAACAACATTAATTTCTCGATTTCAATTGTAAACATCATTGTAGTTGAATTCTATTTTCTTCATTAATTTTTATTTTTTTCTCAACTGACAAAGAAAAAAAAAAAAGTTATATTATGGTTGTTTTTTTTTTTTTCATAAAACAATTTACCTACGAAATACACAATTTAATATTAAAACAATTTATTTTAATACAAAATTCAATATTTAAGGAGTTAGAAAATAGTTGTGAAGAGTTGCAAAGAATTAAAATGATTTACTGAAATCAAACTACCCGACTTCTTCGGCTTAAAATGCCAAGGCACATGGTTTTCACAGAAAATCAGTTGAGAGAATGACATTTCACTATTGAAAGCTACCATGAAAATGGATTGCAAATTAGATAGTGTTCATCTTGAGATTTTAATGGTTCAGCTTTGGTGCTGAAATATTTTAATCCTCCCCAAGATCTTAAGACAGAAACTGTTCTCTCAGTAAGAAAAGAAGTTTTCATCAAATTTGTGCAAATGTTAACAATGTAGACACTACCAACATAAATGAGGAGCTTGACATATTCATGATATTTATGATGGTCTGAAAGCTTTCCATCTCAATGCACAGCAGCAAATGGATTTCCTTGACTTTAACATACTAAGCAACACAGAGTAATAATTGTCTTTGATTTCTTTTTCTAAACAATAAACTGCAAGATGGAAAATCAAATTCTTGGTCAGAATACCAGATAAACATCCAACTTCAAACATAAAAGGGAACAGATCTGGTTAATCATTTAGAAGAAACTGTCACACAACCAACATCTTTTGGCAGCATGCTGGATCGGGGGTTATCAATTTTAAAAAAATTGGGAAAAGGGATGATCTGGAAAAAAGTCATTTCGCTCACCTTTTGTTCGGTAGTGAATGTTAAGAAGTATGAATTTTCAAAAAGACAAGCAGACATAAACTAAAGGAACGATTTAGCATGAAAATTGCATTTTAAACTGAACCACATCCAAAAAGGGAGGGTGAGGAGATTTGAAAGAGAAACCAAAACATTTTTTCAAGACACAAGGAGTAAATGTTTGATTTTCCAGCTCTCTAGGGCCATTGGTGCAGCCTGTATGTATCATACTTCCCTGTTTTCTATTGTAAACATCATTGTAGTTATATTTTGTTTTCTTAAAGGAATATTTATTTTTTTCTCAATTGACAAAAAAGAAATGAAACAAAAAGTTATATTATGGTAGCCAGCAAGAACTACTTGAAAACTGAAAAAAGAAGAAGAAAAAAAAAAAAAAACAAACCTTCGTTGACAGTTTCAAATTTAGAAATTCAAGGAAGCTATTGAGAAGTTTGGAAACAATTGTCTTTCTAAATAAAGATTGCATACTTCACATCTTGAGTGGTTATGATTTGAGTGATAGAAAACTTTCAACTCCGAATTCATGTTAATTGATGGTAATATTAGAATTTGAAGAGTAATGAAGCTACCGAGAGAGAGAGAGAGAAAAAATAAAGAGAAAACAGCACACAAATAAATACCATGACCTCTCCCCATGAGGATTTACTTTAGGAAAACTTTGAAATTAATTCTTTTTTATCTCCAAATCAGCTTTATTAAAAAAAAAACTTCAATGACTGCAAAGTTAGTCACTTGATTCTTTAATTTACTCTATGTATATGTATGTATATATATATATTTTAGCAATAGAGAAAAAGGATTTTCCGACAAGATACAATTAAATGACAATATTGGGATATATATATATATAGTATTAGTACCATCTTTGAGGGAAAGACGCTACTGATACCGCCTCCCCCCAAAAAAGATTACAAGAATCATTTTGCAGCATCAAGCTCTAGAACTCAACCAAAGAAAGTAGTAACTTTATGGACTTCTAAATCATAAAGATGCTATTTCTATTTCATGACTTGGTTTTTAATATTAATTCTTTCTTGTTTCGGTCAACAGTGACTAGACAGATCTTTCAAATGGGGAGCAGGTGTTATTTCTGTAGCGAGGACAGTGAAATGTCAGGCTGGTTAACTGACCAAACTTATTATCACAATCAGACAAGAAAGTAGCAAATAGCTTCTTTGACCAATTAAAACTTCATACACTTTTCCCAAAGAGATCTTCTGTGAAAAAAAAAAATTAATTTAATGTTCAATTGATTTTACACAGCTTTATTTCTTCAAATTAAAATTATGAATTTGAATCAGTAAAATTAGATAGTTTTTTTTAAAAGGACACAACGCCAAAGGAATCTTGCATTCTAACATTCATCGGTATTCTATTAAAACAAATTTCTAAAATACAGTGACCTTATAGAGTGATCATTATTTTCTCATAATCCCAAATTCTAAGTTTGTTTTACAATTTCATATGTTACCTTGATAATAAAATGTTTCACAGCAAAGAGTCAATAATCAGAAAAAAAAAAAAAAAAAAAAAATGGAAGAGTATGCAGTTAGTGCATTAATGCTCATAACAAAGGGTACATAAATCCAATGATAAAATTAAACTAATCCCCTTTCAAGTATACTTTTGTAGGGCAGACTATCTATGGTTGAAAGGAATTAAAATAGAATTGGATTAATGGGGTTTAGAGGAAAAAACATTTCTATGTGAGAACATGTTATATGGTTGTTCAGGAAGAGATCTATATCTGTCAGGAAGAGATCTGGGAGCAAATCCAGATGAAATTAAAGCAATTTATTGCTACTTTCACTGTGTGTGTGTGTGATCTTGTTAGGAACTAATTGAAAAGTAAGAGCTGACAAAAATTGATGTTTATGGTATTGATGATTCAGTCAATTGGCAACATACCTGATTTGTACACATGGATAAAAGCTATGACAAAACTACAAGTAACAAGATTTCCCTTCATAGACAATCATCCGATAATATATACTGATCTCGAAGTGTTACTTACACAGGAAATGGTTACTGTCATTAATTGGATAATTATGTCTTGTAGGGAAAATTTGAAATTCAATCTGAACATGCACCTAGCAAGGTGCAAAAACTTGACTTGTGTAAGGAAGTGAATTATTGTTTAAGCTTGCCAAATACAAATTATCTCCAGAATTAACCTCTTTCAAAGCTTCCTCAATAACCAAGTCTATCACACAAGCATTTAATCCTAAAATAACTATCCAATATTATAGAATTATTTAGGTAGGTATACTGGACAACTATTGCTCATCTTTGAAGTTCCCAACATTGTTGAAATGCAAATGCTTATCTACTTTTGTCCCAATAACATAACCCTACCTTTGGACTGATTTACAGACTTAGTAAACAAACTGACACTTGTATTTGGAGTTAGTTATAGTGTAAGTCTAAGCCTTCACCATACTTGGAAAAATAACCCTAATGAACAAAAAAGTTAAAACCAGGACTATTTGATTCAGAGAGACAAAATGCAAAAAGCTTCAAGAAAAAAGCAATTTGTGATTGGTTTGTGACCTTACAGAACACAGAATTATGTGGCTTCAAAATCTTCAGTAATCAACTGCACTTCATGGGACCAAGTGAAAACCAAATCTCACTAGTAATTCTAATGGCATTATTTCATATTTAAGCAAAGTTTTTTTTTTATAATTAAATTATTAATAATTAAGATTAAATTATGTACACACACACACACAAAAAAACGTTACTTGAATCACATCACCCAAACATTTCAACTGACAAGGTTGTTTTTATAAATGGATTACAGCAGAACTTCTTGTATTTAGTGAATTTGATCAAATATCTGTACTTTGCTAACAGGAGTTGAAATCAATGAACGAATAAGGTTTTCAAAACTTTAAGCCTGTCTTTTTTCCATTTGATATCTGAAAGGGTAATTAGTCCAAGATATAAGCTGAATTGGCGAAATTTACTGCATTTTTTTTTTAAATAAAAAAAAGTTCGATTTCATTTCGATTACGTGAACTTTCGATTGATTTTGAGAAAAAGAAAAAAGTAGTTTTATATTAAAAAAAAGTATAACATTGGCAATTTCGTCGATTAGGCGTGGAATGAATACATACACTTTTTACTAATACAATTAGAAAGCACTGGGAGCGCATACCTCTGTCAGCGCCATTGTTACTACAACGTATGGGGGAGGTAATTATGCATGGATCCATCTTAGAATCTAATCTCTCCTAAAGCCCACTGACCACCGTTCCACAAAATTAAAGTTTATTGAGAACTTTTGGAGATATCGAGTGGTAGAGGAGGTGACTGGGCAAAATTCAATCACTTCTTCCGTAGAATTTCGTTGAGAACTTCTGCAGGTATCGGGTGGACAGACAAACAGACATTTTACCTCTCCAGCAACTAAGCTGGCAGGGGTAAATAACACACGAAATACAGTACTTTTCATATAGAAAAAGTCCTCTCTAGATGAGTTTAATTACTGGAAAAGTGTTGACAACTGCGATTCATCATACAAAATCCAAGTGCAAAGGCCAGGCCACACTATTTACAAAATACACATTTTATGGCCTTACAAAACTAAGACACACACACACACACAACTATTTTGTGACGCAGAAGTTACAAAATCACAACAGACTGTAAAAATTCGTTGATACGACACGAAAGAGGAAAAAAAAAAAAAACACGCACGTGGGACTATAATGAGTAACGATTACAAAAGAGAAACTGACGTTGATGAAGAAATACAAAAGAAAAGATTTTTTAAAAATCGGGCGTCTGTCACCGGTTTTTGAAAAAAAAAAAATCTCGAAATTATAGTTTATGGAAAAAAAACTATGGGTAGATTTCTTTCAGTAGTAAGCTATCAGACTGAGAACAGTTCTTTTCAGCTAGGTAAGATAATGTGTCAGGGTTGACCAAAGAAGGAGAGCTTGCAAATAAAGAGTATCGTAGTAGAAAGGGTGTGGGTGTAAGTGAGAAAGAGAAAAGATGATTTGCTATCATCAGCATCACGCAAGGGTAATAAATAATATTAGCAACTACAGCGGTATTTCACATGGTTTTAAGGTTGCCGGAAAGGTAGAAACGACAAGAACAGTTTTTTTTAAAACGAATATGAACTAATGAGTTTCTAATGACTTTTCAAGGTTTCAAAAGCGAAATCAAAGAGCCAAAGACCAGGTTATTTCTTGTCAGTAGATAATTTTTTTTTATTAACGTTTTATTATCAGTGTTTAAAAACAAACTGACTTACACACCCCTTTTTTTCTTAGACAACACGTGCCGAGGGCGACTACAAATTCAGTAGTACTTCATTTTGAGTAGACTCATTGATAAATGTTGACTGCATGACATACAAAGAGGCAGAGCAGACAAGAGAAGGCAATCCGAAATCATATAAAGACACCGGTTGAACCATACTTTCGTATGTTGTATTCTAGAGAAATCGACAACCTCCCGATTTTCACAGAATCGTGTATTATTCTACAAAACCAATAAACTGCAATTATTTGTTGATCAAATAAAATATCCAATCGTGACATTTTGAATAATACCTCAATTTGATTGGAAAATATTTCCTTTAGATTGGAGTCGGAGAATTTATTCTTGGCAGAACATAATTTGACAAATAAATGGTGGCACTATGACTATCATGGAAGGTATGGTGCGTATAAGAAAATGGATGCTCGACAACTGTTTATTGATATGAAGTAATGAATAAAACGAATTCCATTATTGGTAATACGTACTAACGACACCATGTTTTGTTTCGTTTAAATATGAGAGGGCGACAAGTTTTCAATAAGTTGTACATACACATCGTCGGTCTTTTTATGGTCAAAAGTAAATAAGAAATCGAAGAATCCCCGTAAATTTGAGTTAGGTTATTCAAATTCGATGAAAAAATACAGTACATCAAAAATATCAAGTATTGAATCGTTTCAGCATTGGTTGAATATTTTCTTTTTATTTGACGGAAATGTAAGTTTTCTTCTTTTTAGTTCAAGTTCACAGTTGTTGACCAAATTCACTGCAGCGTCCCAGACTAATATTGTGTCAATTCAACAGGCGAAATATGAATATCATTTATATTGACATTAAATAGACCCTCGGCTGTTTGGTCAAAGTTTAACGTTTTCAAAATAGTTAATATACTTGGAAAATATTTTTAAAAATCCATTTCTTGCCTGCGTAAAAAGAATGACTAAAATCGCCAAAGCTTACCATAACATGGAGAAATAAATCTTAGTTATAGAAAGTTAGAAGTGTCTCTAGCAATAAGTCATAAGTACAAGTAAATATCGAATATACATAAAATAGATCAAAACCCAACATAGGAGAATTTCGTCTTTTCTAGCCAGTTGAAAAAGAACATGTGGTGTGATGTGGGTTGCTTACAGGCAGGCTAAGTACACGTGATACTTTTGGTTAATGACTAGAGCACAAAGAATGAGAGAAAAAGTTACATTTAGATTTCACTTATCAAAAGCGAGTGAAATCGTTATATATCAGATGATCAAAATCAAGTTATTTAACGGCTTCTTAAATTTTATTATTCGGCACGAAAGGTCATTAAGGATGGAGTTGAAGAGGAATAAATTATATTTGAAGACGTAAGGATAAGAAAAAATTCTGCTAGGGAGTAATGATACACATGTTGAACATTTTAAATGGTAGAGCCTCATCACTTTCCAAGTAGTAATTAGAAATTATGTTCGTAAAATGAAGGATGTAATTTTTTTTTTTAAGGGACGAACGAACATAGAGGAAAATAGCAAAAACCTAAGTCGGATACGATTTAAATGTTTTACCCAAGTTTTGTTCCCGATCACAAAAAAAAAGTTCAATAACGCAATTTCATTTACAATAAATTAAGATTTGACAGGTGGTAAAAAAGAGTTGACACTTGAAGATTCATAAATAGATTTTCAATGAAAGGAGAAAAAAAAAAAAAGGTAGAAATATTTTTAACCCCCCCCCCAAAAAAAAACTGCGAAGAAAAAAAAATTCGATGCAGATAACTGCGCTTATACAAATACCACTACGAACTAGCTTACACAAAATAATACACGTGTATATCGGCTTGGCAGATTATCTAAAAAGACTGTCAAAAGTTTGTTTTTTTTCAGAGTTTTAAAATCAAAATATACATCACGAAATAAAATCTCAAAAATCCTTGTTGAGATTAGGAGAAAAATTATATTTGATCTCACTTTAATGCGATCAACTAAGAAAATATAGTTCTTTACTTTTCATTAATTCATCTCATTATGGCCTTGTGGCCTTTTACCAACTGAGCCTCCCCTAAAAAACTTGGAAAATTTGTTTAGGGTTGCCCCACCACTAACTCGGGTAGTTAATCTGACTGTATACATCGATCAGTAAGAGGAGCTAGTAACCTGGTATCAAATTATTCTTGGGTGCCTTTAATTCATTCATACAAATTGTGTTGGTTCCCCCCGCCCAATGTAAAATTTTATATTCTCATTAG
Organism: Thysanoteuthis rhombus; assembly: GCA_963457665.1. Taxonomy (NCBI): domain Eukaryota; kingdom Metazoa; phylum Mollusca; class Cephalopoda; order Oegopsida; family Thysanoteuthidae; genus Thysanoteuthis; species Thysanoteuthis major. The sequence goes on along the minus strand of OY735209.1, from coordinate 33,679,345 downwards.
AAAGTTTGGATCCATTTCCTCTTCATTTGTACAGAAAAAGAGAACCCCTTAAATTAGCTGTTGTAGCCATACGAATAATTTACCATCGTACCAGATTCTGACTTTGTCTTGAATCCTCTAATGAATCGTTTTTCAATTTTCAATAGAAAATACTAACAGCCACAGAGTTCCACGCTTTTGCGAATAAATTCAACTTCCGTATGAAGGCTTTTAATTTTTTTTAGGTACCTAACCAGTGTGGAGAACTGAGGGCCAACTCTAAAAATCTTCTATTTTCCTCTATTCTAAGAGCTGATCAAGTGAATTTTCACTATTCATAATAAGATGGGGAGGAACATTTGTTTCAATTAAGAGATTCATTACAAAAGAATAAAGGCATTTTTTCTTTAGTTTTATGTTACACGCCTCTAGTCCCAGCTCAATCACTTTATGCATACATTAAAGAAAAGTCTTCATTTCCTCTCATAAAAAAATTAAAAAAATGTCCAGTATCCGTAATAAACTTAATCATTACATCTTGAAGTGTGAGATTTCCACCTGGTATTCATCACATTTTATTTTCAGAAAGATCTAATGAAAAAAAATTCACAAGATATCGTAACGTTTTTTGAAAAGTCGGTATGGGATGTAAGCATGTGTGCGAGTTTGGGATACAATTTAAGACGAATTCTTTAGTAGTACATAAAAGATTAAAACGGTTTCTATCAATTTAATGAATTCAGAAAGGCTCAGCTTCAAGACGCATAAAAGTAAAGATTTAACAGCTTTATGAGGCGTCCTTTGAAGAATGAGATTCAAAAATCAATTGGAAAGATCCACGTCTTTTAATAATGACAAATGTAGTAACGTATGATGAAAAAAAGAGAGAGGAACGAGAAACGCTTGCCCATCTCAACCGGCAAAACGGTCATCATTAAGGGTGAAGTCAGCGGCAACAGTTGAAATTACTGAACACCGATTGTGTGAAGATACCTTAAGAATTCTTCAACACGTACCTCAGCCTGTGTCCGGATTTCATTGTCCAAACTCAGCAGATTTCCGAGCAACGTTTCGAACTGTGTTTGATCGTCAGCCATGATGGTAGTAGAGTCTGCAATGGAAATGACCTCAAGTTCCCGCGTGTTTGTAACTTGTCATTTGCAGTTACTTCCCCTTCATGACAAGCGTGGCGCCACTCAGTGTTGCCACTCTAGATATTTTATATCTAGATCTAGATATATCAGGTCGTGTCTAGATCATGACTATGGGAACCTAGATCCTAGATATAAAACTAGATAGTTATGAATGAAATCTAGATGATTCTACATAGTTGTATGAAATCCATCAAAAATATCACTTTATTCACATGAATGGAAAATAAAGATAAAAATTATGTTTTGTGACGTAGGTCATACTTTTTATGCTCTCCAGGACCTACACACAATCAAAATATAAAAATTTTTCATTTTTGAGAAAAATTAAATTTTCTGAGGGTTTTTGATTTGCAATATAATGCTAATTTTATTCAATTCAATTTAATTTTGATTGATTTAGTTCGAACACCATAAATAAGTTCTCATTTCTTATGCTCGAGCCATGGTAAATGGGTTCTTGTGGGTCTAAAATGAAAGCATTCTAAAATTAAATTAAATCGAATCAAATTTAGATGAAACTAACAGGGATACCTATAACTTTAAAATTGACAAAACCAGTGGAAAATATATTCTTAAATATGTACCTCCGAACACAACACTGAAAATGGAAAAATCATTTACACCGAGAGCCTATTCTTCACTTCCAGTCTGCGTCGTTCCCTCAATGTCCTCAGTTAATAGTCTGATTTGATTTGTGGTGAAAAACGTTTAACAATCATATTACCAGTGAATGCCGAAAACTGTATTAGAAATTTTGGGTTCTTTCAATTTATAAGACCAATGATCCTTTTGGGAAATGGTAAATTTTGAAACAAGGAAGATTTTTAGTTTTGAGTGGGGGAGGATCTATTTACATTGTAACTATAATGCTAAGATTGACCCTTGCTATCAGTCGTATGAAACTTTGACTTTGAAGCATTTTGATTACTTATATTGTGAAGAAAATTTTTTCAGGGATTTTTTTTCATTTGTAATTATGTCCAGATGAATTGTTGTGTTTTTGAAAAATGTTAAGGAAGGTGACAGGTTGCTTGACCGGTGAAATCTTAAAACTGAATAAAAAAAAAATATCTGGAAGAAATTTTGGTGTTTACAAACAATAAGACCTTTGTTAACCATGTGAAAGCGGCAGTTTTGATGAAAAAAATCAGGTTATATTACAGTGTTGAACTGGGGCCTTACCTTCCATCTGTTGCACAACCATCTGTTGTATGGCTTTAAATGTACCTAGGGTACTTCCATTATGAACTTATTTTTTTTGGTGGGGGATTTTTCATTTGTAATTATGTTCAGATACTACAGACGGAAAGTAAGGGTTCAGTTTAGCATTATACTTGCATCATTAGTAGAAAGATCTCCCTCAACCTAAAAAAGTTTTTTAAAAAAAAACAACAATTTTCCAAACTTAACTGGAGTCTCATAGATTGAAGTCACCAGAAATTTATTCAGAAAAAATTATCAATATGTTTTTTGTCTTTCACAGGTAAAATGAAAATAATGTTTTAATACTTTTAAAGTAACTAAATGAATTAAGATGAAGGTAGACAGTAGTCAAAATAATGAAAATAATGTTTTAATCTAAAAAAGTAACTAAATGAATTAAGATGAAGGTAGACAGTAGTCAAAATAATGAAAATAATGTTTTAATCTAAAAAAATAGCTAAATGAATTAAGATGAAGGTAGACAGTAGTCAAAATAATGAATAATAATGGTTCACAATAATTCATGTAATAAAAATGATACCTAAAAATAATGAATAATAATGGTTCACAATAGTTCATGTAATAAAAATAATACCTAAAAATAATGAATAATGATGGTTCACAATAATTCATGTAATAAAAATAATACCTAAAAATAATGAATAATAATGGTTCACAATAGTTCATGTAATAAAAATAATACCTAAAAATAATGAATAAGAAAATGCAATCAGTCCTCCACCTTGTGAAATTTCAATTTAGCAAAGAACCATAGATTTCTTACTAAAGCTCAACACCTATTGCTGTATTGTACTCTATTAAATGCAATACACAGATTACTGTTAATTTACCACTCATAGAATACCTCAACAGTACTATACTGTACTGTACATAAAATAAAACAGTAAACATGTACAGAGGGAGAGGGAGAGAGAGAGAGAGAGAATACATGTACTGGAACTTTTAGAAATGTCTTTTATAAATATATCTATGAACAAATTTAAGGTGATACAAGTCTGGTTGGTCACTCAATAGAAACCATCATGTAACCAACATCTTTTGGCAGCATGCCATGTTGGGGATGATCAGTCAAAAAACTGGAATAAGGGGTGATCAAGGAATAAGTTACTTCTCTTGCCTTTTGTGGGCTCACTAAAAAGTTTAAATTTTCAAGAAACTAGCGGACACAAACTAGTGATTAATTTTGGATAAACTTACCTTGCAAGTTGGACACCCCCTGCACTAAAAACATATCTACGGGAGAATTTTCAAGAAACAAAAAAACATTTTTTTGGTATTCATGCTAATGCAGAAAATTTCAGTCTTCTAGTTCCATCCATGCAGCCTGTATATATGATACATACATAGCCAGCCAGCTGGACCAACTTGAAAACTGAAGAAACCTATTTTGACATTTTTGGTGACTGTTTTGATCGATGGTTTCCAATAATTTATAAATGTACTAAATTTTAGAACTTTGTGCAGAACTCCCTTTATAATAATCTATGGTTTTCAATGGCAACTCTTGAAATTTTCAAGATATTCCATTTAACTACTAATGACAATATCCGAGTAATCAAACCAGCGAAATACAAACCAATGAAATAAGAGAGCTGACTAATTACTTTCAATTTTATTTCTAGAAAAAAAATGACCCGATTCATACAGATGGTATCTTTAAAAAGGAGAAGACAAGGGGAATAAGAATCTGACAACATCTTTAGCTGATATGTTTTAAAAAAGGGTGGGGTTAGGAAATCTGTTTTACTACTTACGCTGTTGATGATTCTCCGTGAATATCTGAAGGAAAACCACTGAAAATTTGTGAAAAATTATTTTTTATTGCGAGGAATGTTTGTGCCATTTGTGAAAAGCCAAAAATCCTGGGACAAAAATTATTTTTTTCCAATGTTTAAAACCTGATATTTAATAGAAATGACCCCTGGTGACCTTGAATGACCTCCAAATTCAACCTCACAAAGCCTATGTCATAAACTGCAAGTTTTTCTTAGGCAAAGAAGCAGAAATTGAGAATTTGAAAATGAGAAAAAGAACAGTCTACATCCAAATCCTGTGACAATGTTTACACAATATTTGACAGCATTTAGCAACATAAGTCAACGTTTGTTTCTGTAATAAAACTATTTCTGATTGATTTTTCAAGTAAATCCCTGTAATAACATCCGAAACAAAAATAAATGATAACTGCATCAGAGATAAAATGGAAAATATCATCAGGAATCCAATATAATTCATTGGGAAATGAAAAAGTGATGATTATATGAAGTGTATACATTAGTTATAAACACTGTATTGTCTGCTTCAATGAAACGTAGAAAGACAAAGTTTACAACGATTCATCTTCAACTTTCATTTCGTTCCTCTTCTAGCTTTTCTTTCATCTTATTTCCCTCTGCTTTGCTTTCATACAAGCAGCCAACAGCTAAAGACCTTCGCAGCAATTCTGAAATACTCAAGCTTTTATGTTGTTATGGTTTCTTATGACTACAGAGCATGCTTTCTTGATTGGTTTATAAAAAAAATAATATGATGTAGAGTGATATAAGAGAGAAAAAAAAACATTTCATCTTCTTCCCCCATTCTCTCTTCCCTTCTTTTCTTATGAACACTTTCAACCTTTTCCAGTCTGAAATGAAGTAATTTTGGCATTCAAAGACCTGTCAACGTTTTTCGCAAGTATAAATTTGATTCAAGATTAATCAATTCATCCGGTAATTACGTCCATCATCTTCATGTTTGCCTAGTTTTTAATTGTGAAAGTTACTTTTTAGCTGTAAAAGTATCATTATAAATCTCCTGTTATTTTCTTTCATTTTCATGATAATAAGAAATGCCCAAATATAAACAATACAAACAGAAGTTCCTAAAATAAAAATGTTTCAAGACTAAGAGGTGAAAATTTTCCAGTGATTATTCCACAGCATGGTAACCTAAAGAGTAAAAAAAATGAATAGAAACAAAGGTTTCAAGCTAATATTGAACAGAGAGAAATTTTTTATTAGAAAGAGTAGTAACCTTTTTCAAAAAAGTACAAACTCCCAGATTAGATAATAGTTCAAGTATTTTAATAATAGTTTTATTACCAAAATTCATTTTAAGATTACTAAAATACAAAATACTATCTAGATAATTCTCTAGATAGATGACTAGAAAATCTAGATAATTCTAGATATAATCTGAGGCAATTCTAGATATGAACGAGAAAAAAATGTAATAACACTGGCGCCACTTGTCTCAGAATAAGAAATAAAAAGTTACAAATGTTACCATGTCAAGTTGAATTAGTGCTTTTGCTAGCTTCTAGAAAGTATCTTTCCTGGCAAAATGATTTATTGAAAATGAATAGATAAATAATGATGATATCATGATGGATAAAAATTGAGAAAAGTAGTTGTCATACACTCAACTTATGATACATGTTATTAATAGTCTATTTCAAACAGAAACTTGTATGAATGGACAATGAGTAAAGTAATTTATGATCATCATTTCATTACTGCTTTTATAACACTGGAAATGTTATACACACACACACATATATGCATATATATATACTGACCAATATTAAGAATAGATAATTTTAAAGAATGATAAAAATAGATATTCCATGGAAAATTGAAATGATAATGGGCTTAGACTGGGAAAAAGTCTATCAAATAGCAGTGCAAATGTGTAAAAAAAATTAGCTTTATTTTTACCTTGCCATCATATAGTTGAATTGTAGTCTTATGATATAGATATTTATAATCAACATAGATTCAAATTTACATTTATACTTTCCTTAATCAATCTCTGAGCTGGGTATTAGGTAACCAAAAGTTGAAAGTCTTTTTTTGATGTACCTACAATTGCAGAAATGACGAAAGAAATGCTTTCCAATAAGAAAGGAAAATTGAGTTGATCTACAGAGGTAACTCAAAGGAGTAATAATTTAAAATCTGTTTGATTGAGTACATTTTGACTATTGACTATCCTCCTTGATGTGAGAATCTATAAAGGGCTTTCTGGCACCTCAACGTAATTGCTGCATCTAACTTTTCTCATTTGGCCCCTTTTAGCTCCTTGCATCTAAAACTGAACTTTTCATAATCTAGCCTGATTAATAAAGTCACTACTAATTAGGCTCCATTCAATAGATAAACCAAACGACATTTGACCTGTTATGTCACATGTTTCTCTAACTCGTCATAGCACTCTTCTATATTACTGTATCGCCCTCTATTCTTTTAATTATGAATTAAATATGAAACTCTTCTTTTTGCTAGATATCGAAAACATCACTTCCCCCCGACAATCCTTATAAAACCCCATAGTCCAATGCTAATTGGTGCCAGCATCCCTAGCTGGTTATGCTTCTGGCCCCAGCTTGCTACCAGCCATTCTCTCTCTCTCTTCCACTATCCCTATAAAGAACGCTACATTACATTCTAATGTATGGGAATAACCTAATATTTAATTTTCTCCTTGACATCTCTGATCCAATAAAGATGCTACAAAGTAATCTTAACAAAACAGGCCTCTTCTATCATAATCGATCTTATTCATGTTTATATGTCCGTTCTTTTCAGCCTTAAACGTATTGTATATCAATTTCAAATCATTAAATACACGTCCTATTTGTTTGTCTAAACATTTTTATTTGTCTTCATTTCAATATAAACTTTGTTTGATCTCCATATCCATATTCAAACCCAGTGCATAGATTCTACCTTCAAACAAAGATCCATCACGGGGAATGGCGACATCTTTCTTCCTCAAATCTTACGACGTCACAGTATGTGGCAGTAAATTCAATCAAGTAGGACAGATTCCTTTCTCCTCCACATGTACTACCATCATCACAGTACACAGAACCAACTACCATTATTACTCTCCATCACAATATAGGAAACTTCAACTTCCAATCCTATACTTTGAACATTCAACTTCTGGATGCACTTTATATATTGTTATATCATTACAATTGTCAAATAGAAAAACTCACACTAGTTAGATTTCACAAGCCAAGCTAGTTAGGCTAACCGAGTTATTAGCTTACGGATTACAAGGCAGGTTATTCAAGGTGAACCCCTCATGTTTCTCCATACCAGTTATTTGATGCCAAAGTGTACGGAACTAACCTAGAAGGTGACAACCAGCCACCTGAGTCTTCACATATCAATAGCACATTATTTAGTGTCACCATGGCTGGATTTTGAGAACAATGCTTTGACTGATATTTTGAAATAAACCAAGTCAATTGATTCACCTAGAAAGTGGACTCGAGAAGTGATCAAATTTGGGAGGGGGGGGTAAACATTATTCATCTCTTTTTGCCTGAATTGTCGAAATTTGGCATGACCAAATACAATTTGAAAGCTGGGGTGTTGGGCAAAGTTATGGTTTTTGCCTGCATTTTTGATAAATACGAGAATGTACGAACAGTTAGGACAGTCGGGTTTCAGGACCCTAGAGGGCAGATGACACCTCATCACTGCAGCATGCACTCTGAAATGTTTGCTGGATATGCACTTGATTGGAGAAGATTGATTTTCCTGTCTTAGCATTAGGATGTAAAACGAAAGAATATATTCCTTGCATTAGAGAGAGAGAGCAAGTCTTCCCACAGATTTTTTTTGACACAAAAACAGTTAAGAAAGATGGGAAAGGAAAAGAGAAAAAATAGCTGAATGTGTAGAAGGAAAAGCAGACGAAAGAAAGCAGAGAAATATCGTATAGCACCCTCTATACTTTTAGTTAAGAATTAAATACGAAACCCTTCTTTTAGCTAGATATCAAAAACGTCACATTCGACGACGTCTCCCCATAAAAGCCCTGAACACATGTGGTCAATTGCTTATTGGAGTTCAAATCCATTCCAGGTAACACACTTTTCAAAACAAGATAAATTGTAGCTGAGGATGAATTTTCTGGTAGTGGTGCGCAGTAGCAAATCAGGAGTGGAATGACACCATCAGAGTGAGTGACAGCAAGATGATTGCCCCAAAATATTTCACTAATTAATGAAACATCTGTCTTTCCACACAATATCTTCGGAAATACTCTATGAATTTTAATGAAATTTCATGGATACACAAATGTCCACATGATATTTTCAAAAGTTCTATATAAATTTCAGTTAAATTCTGTAGAGGGGTATGCAATGCAATTAGAAAGAGTTGGTTAATTTCTGGGGTAGATCACATGACAGTCCCCATGATATCTCTGAAATTCTAGATGAATTCCAAGTAAATTTTATGGAAGGTTGGACAGTAGGCTACAGAAGCAGTGATCAAATTTGGGGGCTGATCCACACACAATTATCTCTCCTCTATCATAGTCATATGTCCACACCACATAATATTGTTAAAGAATCCTGTCTGTCCACATGATATCTCCAAAAGTTTGCAAAACATTTCAATTAGAAATTTTGGAAGGGTTAGTAATGGGCTTTGGGAGGAGGGATTATATTTTTGGGTGGATCCATGGGCAATTTCCTCCCTGTTGCTCTTTTTAGTTTAATAGTATAGTTCTTTAGAGATACTGAATGAAAACATGTTCATGATACCTAAACTTTTTTTCATATTATTTTACAAAGTCAGAACTGGAAAATTTAGCACTGAAAACATAAGTAGGATTGTTTGTAAATGTAGGTTTATGTCATTGAATTCAGTTATATGCGAGAATTACGTGGATTGTATTTATAGAAAAAGATCACCAAAATTCTAGATATCCTGGGAAGTGACACCATGAGTTTCCACCTTGGGTGACACCAACCATGGGCCCACCACTGGTGATGTGTATGTATATAAATAATAATTTGAGACTGTTTTTATTTTTTGAGGCTGAAAACTTTAGTATGTGAGAAATTAAAAAGATTTTTGAGAATCAGACATATGTGAATTGGATTAAGAAATAAATTGTTCTTCTGTAACAGGCATATGCCTTTGTAGTACATTTGGTCTCTGTGTTTGGTTATTAACTGAAATATGTATGGTTCAAATCCATCAAATTTTCTTGGAGTGGTGTGTATATATTAAAAGTTTTTATACGGAGCGACAGTTTAATTTTTGTGATATCTTTTGTAAAGCTCAACCAATTTTAATAAAGTCTACGTCATCTTTTAGAGACTTTTTTTTAATTATATCATGTCATGGAACTTGCTCCAAAAACTGTTTGATATAAAGTTTTTGCAAATTTTCAAAGACTTCTTGTTTTTGTGGAAAGTTTGTTTGAAGTTGATGCACACCCAAACTGCAACACTGAATTACACTAAACTTTGTTGGCATATATAACATGATCCAGCAAATTTCACAAACTACAGAAAAACAAGGACTTGGGAAAAAAAATAAGACCTCTAAGAAAAATGCATTCTAGCACAATGTGTAAATATAGTTTTAAAAACTTGAAAGGCACTGTACAATATATTCTAACAACAAATTAGCAAAAATAATAATGCTGTGGCAAAATTAAATAATCTTATTTTACAAAGTTGAGTTATGAGGATGCATGTGATTAAAATTTATTTTACAATAATCTAAAAAAAAAATTACTCATTTTGTTAGAATATTATTTCATTACCATAATTATATAAATCAAAATATCACTACTATATCATTACATTCGAAAGTATATATGATGGGATAAGGGAGAGAATGAGAAGATACAGGCGTAGGTGGGATAAGAGTAAAAGCATGAGATTATGGATAATCTCAGTTGTGAACACCAGTGAATTTTTCGATGGGTTTAGCAAGTACATGAAAGTATAAATATACTATCTGGCATTGATGTAGGGAAAATAACTTCTAGTATTTTGACACAGGAAAAAAAAACAACTTTTTTTCTTACATGGCTTAACAAATGAAGAAAGATAAAAATGATTGTCAAGACTATTTACATATGAAAAAGTAGTTGTTACTAGAAAAATATGATGATTCATAAAATTGAACAAATGATGACATCCCCTAGTTTGGAAGGGCTTCTGGATAAACAACATTCGTGCCCCTCCCATTGGAAGCCAGTATGAAGGGATTGTTTGGGGAACCAACCAAAGAACAACCAATATAGAGCTAGCCATTGGAAAAACATGGAGAAGTTAGGTTAGGGCCTGCTATTTTGAGAGATTGTCTTTAAGCCTTGTTAGATTTTAGAGGTTTCCGTCTGAGAACATTTTTCAGGGTTTTGCAACCTTCTACTAATGAAACTGCAAATTTTTCAGCTCTTGAAATTCTTTCGTTTGACTGGAAAAAAAGAACTATTCAAATCTAAAATTGACCTCTACTAACCTCCAATACCATTGGAGATCAGTACCACCTATCATATCATCTTTTTCTGCCCAAGTTAATCTCATGTTTCGATTCACTACCAGGAATATTGCTTGGCTGAACTATGGCTCAAAAATTTTATTCAAATCCAGGATTGATCTCTGCTGACCTTCAATGATCCTGGAAGTCGACACTTCCTATCTTATAATCTTTTTCTGTTCAGGTTAAACATACTAATTTACCTCCAAGTACATAATTGTTTGGCTGCAAAATGTCCCCTAAATTTTTTATTATCAAAAATTGACCTATGGTGACCTTGGAGGTCAGCACCGCTTGTCTTTTAGAATTTGACCTTTTGTGAGGTCAAAAACATTTCGTACTTCATAGTAAACCCAATATCATACTATAAATTGCTTCAGTAGGATAAAAAAAAAACAGAAATGACCTGATGATGATGAATGGCCCTTAAGATCAATTTCACATTGCCGATGACCTTTGCAGTGCAAAAATGCACCTAGATGCAAAATTTCTGCTTCCTAGATGCAAATTTGTTCCCTACATTTTGGTAAATTGCTAAAATGACCAGAAATTACCCCTTGTGACCTCAAATGATCTTTAATATGAATTTTGCATCGACTCTAACTTTTGCCATGAAAAAATTTATCCCAATGCCAAATTTCAGTTTCCTAGGTGGGGTCAAAGATTAGAAATATTGGCTATAAATGTCCTTGAATAACCTCCAAGATAAATTGTGCTATGAAAAAAAGTACCAATATATCAAATTTCATTATTGCTGGTGTTAAATTGTGGCCAAGAACTGTGAAAAATTGACCAAAAATGACATCTAGGGACATTGAATGACCTCAGATGTCAACCTCACATAGCCTATTTTACAGGCTGATTTTTAGTGAGTCTTCCTGCCAAGTATCAAATCAATGGGCCTTGTAGTTTTAGTCTGAAAGAGGCACGGACAAACAAATAAACAAATAAACAGAAGGCTTAAATATTAGTATAGATATATAAGTATAAATATGTATAAATATATAAGTGTGTATGCTTTAAAAACAGTATTGATGTGAAAATAATTTTCATCGCTAGTATTTTTATTCGGTTCGCTAATCTCTAAGGATTATTCATTATTGGAATATATTACAGGCATGTTTTCGTTCATCTTTGATGTCTTCAAATTGTTCCTGGGAAAGGTCAAGCATGTATGCGCATGTGCATGTGTATATATATATATATATATATATATATATATATGTATACACACACACACACACACACACACACACATATATATATATATATATATATATATATATATATATATATATATATCAGGGTAGGAAGTAAAATGAATTGTCAACAGACGCCTTTATACACTGTAAATCTACAATATATATTACCAAATAAAACTAAAATATTGCTAAACAAAACATTACTCTAGTTCATACTGCAGTTTTAAATGTTCCAGGGCATTATTTAACCTTTCATCTTTTTAGAAAAGAATTAGATTGCTCAAAATTCTCTAGGGATTTACAGTTTTATTATGTGAACACTTTTTGATTCTGTTCAATAATTCATTGAGATGTCATAAAATTTGTAAAAATATATTTCTAATTTTTTTTTCACACATGAACCTTTCCAGAAAATGAAATCCATTAATTAATGAATGAATATCCAAAGTTTTATAAAATTTCAATAATTAGTTAATTTTTAGTAGATTTTGAAAATACTGGTATATATTTAGAACAACTTCCAATTCAATATTTTATGTAATTTATTTTTCTTTTACAAATTCAAATACAAATTTGATAAACAAGTAACTCCTTTTATAAACAATGGGAGATAATATGTGAGAAAATATAAGAATAAAATATGAGAAAATATGTAAAACATAAAATGTAAAATATAAGAAAAAAATCTAAGAAAATCTAAGAAAATATGTAAAATATAAAATATGTAAAATATAAGAATAGAATATAAGAAAATATAAGAAAATATGTAAAATATAAAATACATAAAATATAAGAATGAAATATAAGAAAATATAAGAAAATATGTAAAATATAAGAATAAAATCTAAGAAAATCTAAGAAAATATGTAAAATATAGAATATGGAAAATATAAGAATAAAATATAAAAAATATAAGAAAGTATGTAAAATATAAAATATGTAAAATATAAGATTAAAATATAAGAAAATATAATAAAATATGTAAAACATAGAATATGTAAAATATAAGAATAAGATATAAGAAAACATAAGAAAATATGTGAAATATAAGAAAATATGTAAAATATAAGAATAAAATATAAGAAAATATAAGAAAATATGTAAAATATAAAATATGTAAAATAGAAGACTAAAATATAAGAAAATATAAGAAAATATCCAAGAAAATATCTAAGAAAAAATATCTAAGTTTAATTTAGAAATAAAGTAGAAAAATACATAGCAAAAGTAGTATATAGTATGGGCCCTGCATTGATATTGTGCTATACTGCCTTCAACTTTCATAAATGATGGAATATTTAAGGCTAACGATTTTAGTCAGTTATCACTAACTTGAGTAATTATTTCAACACAGTAACCTTTGTGAGTGTGCTGTCTATGACATACATGTACAATATATAAATACAAAGATATTTGTGACTGACATCATAGCCACGGCACAAAAATTATAATGTAGAAGTAATACTATTTCAGAAATAATCATTATATTATCTGGCTATATGTGCTCTAATATCATTTATATATAAAAAAAAAGTTTTGGCCCCTTTATAACATATGCAACAGGATGAACATTAGCTTAATCTGGCATTGAGTAGAAAGTAGCAAGAGAAAGACATAGTTTCACTTCCACTTCTACTTATGCTGACATATGTGACATCTGGCTGCAGATGAAGGCATTTTTTCAACTGCCTTTTGAATCCCTCATCAACTATAACTAGGAGGAGCCTATCAACTCACGTGGATTTCACATTGTTACCCTTTATCATGTGCTCTGATGTTGAGAGGCTCAGAGAATTATAAGATGAAAATGATAATAATAACTGAATTTAGTGCATTGAATCACTAATCTACAATGAATTGGAAATCATTTATTTTTTATATTCAATTATCATTTTTTTCTATTCATATTATTGTTAACTTATCTCTTTATATTTGATTTTTTTTTTAATATTCAATAATTATTATTTTGGCAACCTGGATGGCCCAATCATATATGATATAAACATACCTATACATATATGCATTTTATATATATATATATATATATATATATATATATATATATATATATATATATATATATATATATAGATAGATAGATATAGATAGATAGATAGATATATACACAAAAACATATATGTAGGCATGAATAGATATGTATGCATTATCTATCTATCTATCATTATCATCATCATTATTATTATTATTATTATTTTGCAGTCTCACACCAGTTGCCTGGTGGTAACCGCTGGAGTTGGAGTGACAGCAAGTCTCCTCAAGTCTCCAGCCCTTCTCTCCTAGCTCTCATAGGCCACAGTAATACTGCGGTTTACAGTTTCATACCGGTTGCCCAGTGGACATTGCTGAAGGCTAAGTGACAATAAGTCTCCTTCAGGTCTTCAGCCAACATCTCTTCTCTACTTCGCCTATCATGCCAGTGCTGTGGTATACGTTCCTGTTTTCATTTCCCTTCCTTTGTTAGGTCACTGTTAACAATTAGTGTTGCAGTCTTTATATTTGTAACACTTTCCTCAGTATTCGTGCAGTTCCTAGCAGTGATTATTTATTATCATTTATCATTATTATTATTATTATTATTATTATTTTTATTATTATTATTATTATTATTATTATTTGCAATCTCACACGAGTTGCCTGGTGGTAACCGCTGGAGTTTGAGTGACAGCAAGTCATTATTATTATTATCATTATTATTATCATTATTATTATCATTATTATTATTATTATTATTTCGGAATCTCACACCAGTTGCCTGGTGGTAACCGCTGGAGTTTGAGTGACAGCAAGTCTCCTCAAGTCTCCAGCCCTCCTCTCCTAGTACTCATAGGTCGCAGTAATTCTACGATTTACAGTTTCACACCGGTTGCCCAGTGGTTATCGCTGAAGGCTCAGTGACAATAAGTCTCCTCAGGTCTTCAGCTAACGTCTCCTCTCTCTTTCGCATATCATGACAGAGCTACAATTCGTTGCAGTACTTATATCTCTAGCACCTTCCTCAGTATCCGTGCAGTTCCCAGTAGTGCTGTGGTCTGTACGGTCTCTATCCTTCCCCTAATCCCGATCTCCTCCAGTCTCTCCCTCAGCGTTTTGGGGACAGTTCCTAGTGCGCCCACTATGACCGGTACTACCCTGGTTTTCATGTTCCACATTTTCCTTAACTCCCTTGCTAGGTCCTGGTATTTTTCCCTTTTTTCACCCTCCTTCTTTTTACTCTATGGTCTGCAGGTACAGCAACGTCTACTATTTGGCAGGCCTTCCTTTTTTTGTCTACTATTACTAAGTCTGGTCTTCTTGCCTGGATGAGGTGGTCAGTTTGGATGTCAAAGTCCCAGAGTAGTTTGTGGTAGAAACCATCAACCAAAACTGTCAATATAGCTTTTCTCAATTTCTGACTTGACTGGCTGGCTATGTATGGATCTATAGTGCAGGCTGCACCAATGGAGCTAGAGGGATGAAAATTCCAATATTTGCTCTTTATCATACCCCCAAAAGACATTTTTGTTTGTTTACACACTCCAAAAGTTTTTTAGTGGGGATGTTCAAATTGCAAAGTAAGTTTAAGCTAAATCGATCCGTCAGTATATGAAAGATGCCTTCTGTAATTTTGAAATGAGTTATTATCATTTTGAGTGTCATTTGGACGACTGGACTCATTCTTTGTGTTGCTTTTCTCGTTATCACAACATTATGGCTGATCTACTCTACGGCATCATGTAATTTTGAGATGAGCGTTCATACTTGTTTTTTTTAAAATTCATATCGTCCTCACCTATCACAGCATTGCTATAGTTTGTACTGTCTCTACTATGCCCTTTTCTTGGCTGTTAGGCCACTGCTAACAGCAGGGAGGGGGGTATATCTCATATTTCCAGTACTCACCTCAGTATTTGTGCAGTCCCAAGTAGTACAGTGGTCAGTATAGTCTCAATCCTTCCTTTTATTGACAGTTCCTCCAATCTCGTTTTCAGTGTCTTTCGTATGGTTCCGAGTGCACCCACTATTACTGGTATTACCCTGACTTTCATCTTCCACACCTTCAGATCTCTTGCTAGGTCCTGGTATTTCCCTAGTTTTTCACTCTCTTTTGCATTCACTCTGTGGTAGGCAGGCACAGCCAAGTCTATTATTTGGCTGGTTCTCCTTCCCTTGCCAGGTCTGGTCTTCTTACTTGGATGAGATGGTCAGTTTAGATGTCAAAGTCCCCGCCAAATTTCTGGCTTCTAATTTCTAGGGTTGTCTCCAGTTTGAACTGATACCATTTGACCGCACGGTTGATTCCCATTTGTTTGCTCGGTCCTCAGTGTATCACTGGTGCTACCCGGTCGTGTCTATTTTTGTACTCTTTCTGGGCTAGTTGACTACATTCAGTGCGGCTTATGGGTATCATCCCTTTATCCACACAGGACGGCATTCGTTGTTTGTTTGGGTTCTGTTGATTTTTGCTTCGATATGGTTTGTCCTGATGTATTTGTTTTGGGCTGCCATGATGAGTGATTCTATCATCATCATCATCATCACCACCACCACCACCACCACCACCACCACCATCATCATCATCATCATCATCAATGCACAAAGAATGAGTATTACAGACTTTACTCATGAATTTCCAAGTGTTAGAAAAGGTGAAGTACTCACCATTGGTGGAGGGATTCAGTAATGTTTTATTGGTAGTAATCAATAATGGTGCAGTCTAAAATGTTACTTATAGCTTTCACCACATAATCATATTATATAGGTTTTTGTCAAACATTTTCTGGGATAATCACATGAGTAATTTCGGAGACATCCCATACTTGAATAAAAACAATATCATCTTGTCTACAACTCATCTCCTTCTGAAACTAGAATCAGTATTTGAATACTACTGCTTGCATTTGAAAAAGTTTTTATTTATTTACCATTGCACATTATTACATTTGGACAAGTTTCCTCGTCTTTGTTTTTAGAACCATGTTTAGCCCTTATTAAACATCCACTTGCCTTTGTTTTTGAAAAAGAATATTTTCAAGCTAGCTGGAATGAGCTTCAGTATAATAGTAACAACATCTCAACTCATGACTTTATACAAATATTTTTTCATTCCTATCTTCATTTTGAGGAATATTATTTAGCGAAAAAAAAAACGACTTTCATTTATATTGGAGAAAAAAACTATTTCTTCTGAAATTTTCATGAATTGCTTCCTATTGATTCACAATTCGAATATGACATCATTTCAAAAAAATGTTTTTTTAGGAAACAGAAAAAAGTTTCTGCATTCAGGGGGAAAAAAAAAATTAGGAAAGAGAAATATAAAAATTAGAAAAAAAGTAAGTAGTGATTATATAAATGCTCATGATAGAGACTAAGCTATCATTAGACCCTAACCTAAGCGGCAGTAGTTGAAGGATACAGTTCACACTGTCCTCAGGCATGAGTCATTTTCAAATGGCTGGGAACAGAAAAAAATTAGAAAAGTTACCCTTCCTCAATTTCTTGTGGGAAAAAGTTGACTCTCTTCTCGTTTTTGTCTAGTGGATCTCCCTTTATTCCATACAATATTTTGACAAGTAAAGCAGTGGATAATTAAAAAAATCTGTCGAAGCCAACTATTATATTAATAATATAAAAAAAATTATCTATCAATCTATCTATCTATCTCAGTCTTCTGTCCACATGCATCTCAGTCTGTTCACATCTATCTGTTCATATCTTTTCTTTCATTCTTTCTTTCTCTCTTTCTTTCTTTCTTTCTTTCTATCTATCTATCTATCTATCTATTTATCTATCTATCTATCTCAGTCTTCTGTTAACATCCATCACAATCTATCTCTCTGTTCATATCTTTTCTTTCTTTCTATCTATCTATCTATCTATCTATCTATCTATCTATCTATCTATCTATCTATCTATCTATCTCAGTCTTCTGTTAATATCCATCTCAATCTATCTTTCTGTTCATATCTTTTCTTTCTTTCTTTCTTTCTTTCTTTCTTTCTTTCTTTCTATCTATCTATCTATCTATCTATCTATCTCAGTCGTCTGATCATATCAATCTCAATCTATCTCTCGGTTCATATCTTTTCTTTCTTTTTGTTTCTATCTATCTTTGTCTTCTGTTCATATTTCAGTCTATTATCTATTCATCTATCTAGCCATCTATCTACCTAATATTTATCTCAGTCTTCTCTCCACATACATCTCAGTCTATTCTTATCTTTTCTTTCTTTCTTTCTATCTCAGTCTTCTGTTCATATTTCAGTCTATATATCTATTCATATCTATCTATCTATCTATCTATCTATCTATCTATCTATCTATGGCATGGTACAATTTACTTATTCCTAAGCAACCAGTACATTCATGTAATATGAAAATCAGCATGCACATATTGTAGATATGTTTGAAAAAAGTGAAAAAGAAAAAGATTTTTGCTTGAATAATATTTAATAGTGACCCAGAAAAAATTGATTAATCTCCAATCTTGCTATCCCACTTAATTATCAAACTTCTACTCAGGAGAACACTTTATTTTCCCTAGGTAACAACAATGACAACAATGATCCTCATCAGATTTAGAACCCTTCAAGGCTATTGAAATTTGGCATGCAACCTAATTTCAACCCTACTGGAAAATTTCTGATGAAACATTGTGGACACCCGACTGCCACAGACCAACTTAATTTTTTTTAGTTAATAACCAGAACTGCCTTAAATAAGAATTATCTAGATTTTCATTTTTATTTAGAAAAAAAATATCTTGGTGCTCTTATATTAATTCCCCTCTCATGGACAAATTTAAAGATCTTTTCCAGTTAAACAAAAACTGTTTCCCTTTTTCTTATTTTTTTCTTTTTTCAAAAATTCAGCCTTGTGGCTGGAATAGTCGCATTTTTCCTTTAGGTCTGTTCATATTCTGTTCCACTCTGCACAGTCCTAATTGTACACAGAAAAAACTTGAAATTTTATGTACACGCTTCACTCAATGATTTGGATGAACGTGTTTTTCTCAATTTGACCTAGAGGCTGAAATAGTTGCCTTTTTCTATCAATGTAAATGTAAATTTTTTTTCTCTATCTTTTTTTTTTAATCTATGTATTTTCAAAACTTATTAACTAAGTCATTTGAGCTTCAGACAGAGAGGAGTTTGATCCTGAAGCAGCCGGTCTTGTTCATATCTATCCGAAAGAGAAAAAGGAATTCTTACAGTTATCAGATCCCATGATGCAGCCCATGTAAGATTTGCAAAATTGCAAACTGATTTCTGTCTCTGGGGGGCAGAAAGACAAGCAGAATGGTATAAAAGTGTCAGAAAATAAAGGACAGAATTAAAATATACTCCTTCCTCCTCAGTACAAAATACTACCCAAATGCAAACATGAGGTGATGTTGAATCTGACCTTTGGAATGCTCTCCATTATACTCACTCCTTGCTTTGGGTTTCATCAGGGGGGAAGTTGTCAAGTCTTCACAGAAGTACAATTAAATATATATATATATATTATTGTGTCATCCATAGACAGCTGTTTCGATGCATTACATCTCTTCAGTGTGGCTATAGACTTTCCATTATCCCATCCAGTACCGCGAGGCAGGATCGAAACCTTTGCTTCAGACCCAGATATCCTACCTCTGAGCT
The DNA here is from genome assembly GCA_963457665.1 of Thysanoteuthis rhombus. Classification (NCBI taxonomy): domain Eukaryota; kingdom Metazoa; phylum Mollusca; class Cephalopoda; order Oegopsida; family Thysanoteuthidae; genus Thysanoteuthis; species Thysanoteuthis major. The sequence goes on along the minus strand of OY735209.1, from coordinate 33,659,861 downwards.
ACGGAACTGGACGGTCAGTAAGGCTGAATTTAAGCGATATATTTATTTACGGATAAATTCCCCATCCACCAGAGTGCTCTATTCCTATGGAAGAGCATTGCATAAGCTTACAATGGATGAGTTACCTTACTTAAAGAGTGCTCAACCCTGAATAGAAGAGCATTAATTATTGTGTCATGTATATATATATATATATACATATATATACATATATATGTTAAATAAGAGCCATGTCAGTAACACCTATAGTATCAGTAGCATCCTCTTCCTTCATATCCTCTTATTAAACTACCTGACTTTCTTTTCTCCTATTTCTCCTTGTACCCTCCTATTGAACAAGTAGATTTTTTTTCCTCCCCTTTTCCTTACCCATTTATGGAGCTACCTAACTTTTCTCTCACCCACCTCCCCTCATACCCTCTTATTAAACTACTGAAATTTCTTTTCTACCTTTTCTCTTTCCTATCTATCAATCTATCTATCTTGGTCTGTTCATATTTACCTACCTCAGTCTGTTCTGGCTTTTTTAGTCTGATCTACCAATCTATTTATCTATCTATCTATTGATACTTACTTAGTTTATTTTAGAACTGCACTTAGCCACAAGTGTGGGCTCTCAATGGAGATTAAATTTACCACTAGTATTGGTCCAGCAGATTAGCCCACTATTTTCTCTATTCTCTAATCTCTGAGCTTGATCTACATTAGGTGTTCTGTAAATGTGGTCTCGCCAAAGGTGGCCTCATCTCACAAACTCACAAAAGTAGCAAGGTGAGCACATGTTCATAGTACAATAGTGTGTTATCTGCATATATTTGCATATGTATACACATTCCTACATCTTTTTGCTTTTACACTGTGCCATAGTAATTTTACTGCATCTTGAGTCTTGAATTCAAGGGGAGTAACTCCTGTTTGAAGTGACCACCCTTGCACTTTTAGTAAATTTTGAGAAATTTTCTTCAATTCAATTCACAAAAGAGTTCCAATCTTTGAAATCCTGTTCATTCAAGAGTTCCACTGTGGTTACAAGTGGTCTATGATTTTAGCAGTTAAGGCATAATACATTTTTACGGAAGTATATCAATTTTATAAGTTCTTAGAGTCTGATGTTTTATTGATTGGAACCTAGACAGAGTCTGCTACAAATTTGAAATCCTACTCCTAATGTATAAATGATGGAAATATAGCCTTGATTAAATGTTTATCAAATGTTTGATCAAATATTTTTAATATCATATTTGCATGTCAATCAAAAATCATGTTTTATGTATTACATTCAATAGTATAAAATTGTTTGAAATATCTAACTTGCTCATTTAGAAAACCAGTAGAGAAAAAAACAAAATGTATGTTCTGATGCTGGGAATAAATTCATCCAATTATTCGATTTAATTCAATTCAATCTATAAATAATTTCTAGATATACAGTTGTCCCTCTTATCCATGTTTTTGCTGTTTGCAGTTTCAGTTTCACTTTGGTCAACCCAAGAAATGAACAATTGATAAATTTTATTTAGAATTAGTCCCAAAGTGCAACGGTAGTGATGGTTGCAATTTGAATACATCGAAGAGAAGCCATGAAGTGCATCCTCCAACTGAAAAAGTGAAAGTTCTAAATAAAAGTAGAAAAAAAAACACAAAAAAAAACAAACAAAAAAAACCCGAATAGAATGCTGTGTTTGCTATGGTAAGAATGAATTTTCTATCCATCATATAACTTTTATTAAAGAATATTGTTATAATTGTTCTATTTTATTAGATTGTCAAGAAAGTGATGGCTCTTTTCAAGGATCAAATATTTAAATGAAAAAAAAAGAAAAGCGATACATGAAATGCAGAAAGTAGACCACTACATCTGCTCAGGACAATGGATTTCCATGAAATTCTCGAAAGAAGAAAAAGTAAATCGAGTGAAGAATCACATTAGGTTGGCAGGCTTTCCGTAGAGCAATCTCGACTTTCAAGAACAAGAAAATTCCACCAGTCCTGAAAAGAAGGGTATACAACCAATGTATCTTATTGATAGTCACCTATGGCGCTGAAACATGGAAGATAACCAAGAAATTGACCCTGGAACTGAAAACCATGCAATGTGGACAGGAGAGAATCATGTTCAACTTCACATGGAGAGATCATATGATCACACAGTATACTAAAGAAAAGATAGGAGTCTAAGACATCATAGCAACAATTAGAAAACTCAAATGGCAATGGTCTGGACATGTTGCAAGAATGGCAGACAACTGATGGACATCACAACTCACAATGTTGATCCCCAGAGATCATATGCAAAATTGAGGCCAATAGAAAGTAAGATGGTGTGATCAACTAGACAAAATCAGAAAGTACTGGCTCTGCGATACCCTTGATAGAGAGGTCTAGCGAGTCTTTGGCCAATGACAGATGCTAAAAGGCTGTTGATGTTTCTGAATGATTGTGTACAGTTTTGCCAGCATCTAATACAATCATTTCTGCTCTTTCAGTGAAAATCCATGTCCTTAGACTCAATAAACCTCCTAAAAGTTTCTAGAACCTAAACAGAGTCTAAACTCTTGAATAGTTTCTTCTACAGCTGCTTGGTTTTGGAACTGTTTATCCTTCATAAACTTGTCAAGATGTCTGGGAAAATGAAAGTCTGCAGTAAAAATGGCCAGGAGAATAAGGTAGATGAGACAGAATTGTTTAATTTCATAAGGATCACTTTTGACACAAGGTTTTACAAAACTAGTAATGCTGATTTGACTGGTCTACTGTCAGTTCATCTATCCATCTTTCTTTCTTTTTCCCACTGCACGCAAATGGATAGAAATACTTGATTTGCTTGTTCCAACTAATCCTGCAAGCTTATAGACCAATGATTGAGTTTCTGCCTCTACTGCTTCCCTAAGCGTGTCGTCATCAGAGGAATGCTTCCTTCCTAGACATTCGAGATAATTGAGTCTCACATTATAAACTTTATCATTGACATTTATATAAAAGAAAAACATAACATATATAGGGTTTTGGTTTCCATGGTAAGGTATCCCTTGCAGATAAAGGGAGACTACTGTATCATGGAGCTAATTTTTGTGTGAATATCTTAAATGAGGTGTTGTCTCTATTATACATACGTTTGTATTTATACAATTTCAACATTTTAGAATATGCTGAAATAGGTTTGCATGATCACATACCAGCCTATCTCTGCAAATGCCAGAGTGTCTAATGGATACTAGTATTCTTCTGCATCTGTCTAGGATCTTTTCCTTCCTTACATTTATCACAATATTCTACCCTTTTTACACTCTGGCATTTGCAGGGTCAGGCTGGTATGTGATCGTGTACGACGACTGAAACGTGATAAAAACAATAAAGACAAGGAGATTAGTTTGAAAGAATCAATGCATAATAATACAAACTGATTTCAGAATATTCTAAAATGTTGAAATTATATAAATAGTTTTGAATAAATCCTACCTTATTCATTCAAAATATTTGACTGTTGTACCTACAGAAGGATGTTGATTATCCAAACGGGATCGGTAAGAAGTATTCTGTCTGGATAATTGGTTGTTTGGATTAAATAACATCAGATAATGATAAAAGAAGCCATTTTGAACACAAGTACATAAAAGAGAATGTTTGAAGAGTTTGATTTCATTCAATAGATGAAATATATTCAAACACAAAATGATGCTTGAAAACTTTGTGATATTTTATTTTAGAAATAAAATCACTTGATGTGTTGTTTAAATAACAGAAAATAAAGACCCCTCCCCCCAAAACAAAACATTTACATATGTACACGGGAAGTTCACAGAGTTCGTCAAAGATGTTAAGTTCATGTAAATCAAGCGGACTGACCACTTTCTCTTCATAGACATGGGAACAGCTATGAACTCCACCACTTGCAGGAGATATGTACTTGGGACGAAGTCATTGAGTGAAAAAAGACACCACTATAGATTTTGCCTTCATTTTTTTCTTCTGTGTATGTTCACCACTGTTTAAAGTGACTGGCTGAGATCAAGCAGACAGACCACTCTCTCATCATAGACATGGCAACAGCAATGTCCATCACTTGTAATTAATGCATACTCTGGATAAAGTCGTAAAATGAAATATTCACGGGACCTTGAAATCTTGTTTGGATAATCTGAAATTGGAAATCCTAATTTGAAAATACCAGTCCTGAATACAGGATCATAAACTAACACAAACATATAGAGAGATATTTTAGTGTACAAAGCATTTAAAATATATGTGATCAAATGCAAATGGGCGTCTGCTGTAGAGTGATGGTTTGCAAGCTTGCCTTGCAGACCGTTCCACACAGTAAGAATGATGTTCATCACTTCAATCAATGATAAGTATTTATCAAGCTTGGTTTGGTCTTGCATAAGACCATAAGGGTGAGGAATTTGTTGAGGATCGAATTTTCTACATTTGTAATGATCATTAAGATTATGCCTGTCAACCATCATTTCACGACGAGGAGTGCACTGCTAATAGCAGTATAGTCAACTAAAGGTCTTAGAGATTCAAATCCAAGGGAGGTAAAAAAAATAAGTAAGTTGCCTCCCTTGTTATCGAAGTGAATTCATTACTACAAGTCAACACTATGAACCATCAAGTCACTGACCAGTGGGAGCACAAATCCTCCTCCTCCTCCTCCTCCTCCTCCTCATCATCATCATCATCATCATCATCATCATCAGCAGCAGCAGTCTTTTATCGTCCGTCGTTGAACATTGACATTCCCCAGGGTTCGCCAGACCTTTCTATCATGGGCGTCTCGGAGCCAATATTCTCTGAACTCGTCCTTGGTTTCGCATGTGTTCTTTGGGGATCACTATTGCGAATCGTAAATGTTCATCGGTTGTCTGCCATTCTTGCAACATAACCAGCCTATTGCCATTTGTGTTTTGGATTCTATGATGTCTCGGACTCCTGTTTTTTTCTCCAATATATTGTGCTGTCACGAAATCTCTACATGTGAGGTTAAGCATGATTCTTTCATGTGCGCGTTTCATGGTTCTCAGTTCATGGGTCAGTCTCATGGTTAGATTCTATGTTCCAGCTCCATAGGTGACAATCGGGAGGATGCATTAGTTGTATAATCTTTTTTTTTAGAACTAATGGGATTTTCTTGTTCTTGAAGGTTGAGCTTGCTCTGTGGAAGGTTTGCCACCCTATAGCAACTGTTCGCTTGATTTCTTCTTCTCCTGAGGATCTCATGGATATTCGTTGAATATTATTTTTCAGTAGCAAATCACTGGGACTTTTTTGCATTTTAGATTCAATACCAAAATTTCGTGTTTTGGAAAAATAAAATCTCAAGGAAGCAAAGAGAAGCAACCAATATACGCCATAGTTCCGTACAACTGACTGAAAAGTTGTTGAGTGCTGCTCAGCCATATTGTTACATCTTGAGAAGGTCTCCCTAAATTTTGCGTTTCAGAAAAACGATTTCTCATTGAAGTAAAGAAAAGTAACTGAAGTATTTCAAAGCTGTACTTCCATAAGACGGACGGAAAATATAAACCCTCTCTTTTTAAAATTAAAGTTGTAAACGCGTTTTATATATGAGTATTTGGCGTATACTAGTAGAAATATCAGTGCCTAGCAGCAGGCCCAATGAAAGGAGAGATAGCAGAGGCAAGTATCACAGAGACCCTAAAAATCTAACATAAATATTGATATTGGACTTTAGATATCCCAACTAGAGAATACACAGAAGATATGATTCGGATAGGGCCCCTGGCACACCCAAGTAATTTCCATAATGATTTTACGAACGGAAATGTACGTCAGTCCTCAAAGCCAGAACAGCAAAAAGCGAAAGCGACAGCGGCGATGGTTTGTATCCAGTCCTCAAAAAGAGTCCCGGAATTGCCTGCCATGCAGGCTTTTCTTTTTTCACAGTACAATCACGCCTGTATAGGCCAAAGTCCAAGACGCAAGCACACACACACACACATGTATATAGTACAGGATGTCTGCAAAGAAACCCAGCAACATTTAAACAAGAAATAACGCTTTAAAAGGTACTTACAGTCAGCTAATTGGCTGATATGCTTTGTTGTGTATACAGCTGAGCGTATCATCCAATCAGCTGGCTGTAAATTCATACAAAGCAACACCAAAGTTTTTTTAATGCGTTACTTCCCTTTTAAATGTTGCATTTTTTGTAGACATCCAGTATATATATTTATATGTGTATGTATGTGTGTTTGTGTGTCTGTGTGTGTGTGTATGTGTGTGTTTGTTTGGATGCTTGTTTGTGTGTATGTGTGTGTATACGCATTTTCTCCAACCTTATACCTTAAGGGTCGAGACTGACGTGTTCAAATTCCGGCTGAGGTAGTTGCTGCTCGTTTGGAACTAGAAGCATTTGGATTAGGAATGAATTTACCTTTAGTAAAGGTTAGATTAGGTCAAGTCACGGGACCCAATGCAATGTACCGGCTGCATCCCCTTCTCATGGGATCTGGGTATATAGAATGAATCAATAGATCACTTTAACATCTTAATCCCCAACCTTAAGAGTTTTGATCTTATTCCCCTAAGTTTTGGCACTTGAACACCTTCTCTCCTAAAGCATTCCAAGGGCGAAAATGTTTCATTTCATATACAAAGTTAAAAAAGAAATTGTTTGCTCATATGAATACGTAAAATTTGTCAGCCATTGGTTCTTCCTCCCCGATCGTAGTTTTGGCAATTGAAAATCCTCCCCATAACCAGCTGGAAGGGATGTGGAAGTGACCCAAATTAAATTTCGGCCAATTTAATAAGCTTTTTGGCAGATATAAACTCTTTTTTTCTACAAATCGATAAAAAAGATAGAATTTTAAAAAAATGAATGCTCTTTATTGACGTTCCACAATAAAGGATAAAATAATAGAAAGTTTTTTTTTCGTACAGTTTTCTGTGTGTGTGCATATGTGTGGGGAGTGAAAAAAATTGAAGAAATAAACGTGTTAGATCATTTTATATGCGCATTGGTCGATATTTTTCTTAAATATAAATTTGTATTCTAATGGTAAAATTTTGTTCTGTTGCGTAATGTCTGTATAAACGTAAAAAAAACAATAACTATACGCGAGTGCACGCTATTTGAAATCTGTTGTCCTATTTCTCGGCACATAATATATTCAGGTTAACAATATATGTCTGAGAAAAAAATAAGATATCTTATAATTACTTTTTTTCCCGTCACAAACCTGAAGTGTCCTTTTGAACATCCGTGTATATCTGTGCACGATTGTTGTGTGTTTTGTGAGTGGGTGTTTTGAACATTTTTTTCTCTTCTTCTTTCCAAAATAAGTTTGAGAACATTAACGTTTCAGCACTCCAGAGTATTTTCCGAAGTGTGGTTTTATATGACACATGGAAAATGTTTCTTCATACCTTTATCATACATGCATTTACGGAATAGAATAGAAGGTCCATGCACATCAGCATTTAAGGTATGCGTGTCTATCACATAAATTTTTCTCTCTTACGTGTGTGTGTGTATATACACCCTAATATATATATATATATATATATATATATATATATATATATATATATATATATATATATATATATATATATATATGTACAAGTTAAATTCATTCATAAATCATATGCACCTATATAACTTTAGTATATATATATATATATATATATATATATATATATATATACACACACATATACATACGTATTAAAGTTATACTCACTTATAAATCATATGTACGTATATATACGTGTATGTGTGTGTGTGTGTGTGTGTGCGTGTATAAATTATATTCACACTTAAAATATGTATTCATTTTTAACATGAATTTGTATATATGTATAATTTTCATTCACAATGTAAGAATCCATCTCTTGAAAAATTCTACACATTCTTCGATTTTCCATCTTTTGACTGGTTCAGCATCCCAGCATGACACGAGGAGGTTCTTGAAATTCGGGGGTGGTACTGAAGAGAGGGTCAGTGAGGGTCGAAGTCCATTAATGACCGAATCCTCTATTCCCCTCTGAATCATTGGACTAATGTGGGCGGCCACGTCCTGTCCATACCACATTTCCCACAGCATAATCGCCAAACTGTAGATGTCCGCTTCCTTTCCGTAGATGACCTCACGTCGAAAAATCTCAGGTGCCATATAGCAAGGTGAGCCAGCGATTGAACCAGAAATATCTTGCACGGGTTTGGCTAGTCCAACATCAGTAAGTTTCACCACATCTCCCTCGGCTATCTGCAAAGGACAATGAATTATTGAATAAATAGATAAATGAATGAAGAAAAATAGAGTGAAATAAAATGAATAAAAAAGACCCTGAGATCCATCTGCCGAAGGACAAAAGAGTGAAACATCTCATACGCTAACTGATTTTTGATCAGATGGATCCCTCTTCGGAACTCACCCCTTTAGTCTGGAGTCAACCTGAGAAACCTAATTGTATGAACATTGTACTTGCCTTGTCTTATTCAAAATTTCATTTCGTACCCACCCCCTTTAAAGATATTTGAATTTATAGAGAAATGTTCTTGCAAAACTACTGCAGTAGTTGAAGGATGAATTAATGTAACTGTGGTTAAGACAGACAATGTTTGATGAACTCTCACACGACATTTTTGGATTTGCATCGTATTACCGTAAAATACAAGTAATGCTTAAAAGATAGTTACGCATTTCTTTGCAGTGTCGGAGGTCAATGTTCAAGTTCAGGTAAAAACAAGGATCTACAATGTTAATTTTCTAGACTAGCAGGTTTTCCCCTACTCAGAAGATCGGTGTATCACTCACTATCCCCATTCCCCCTATCCGGTCCTGTGTTACACAAAGCCTAGTCCAAGATCTTATTCTGGCATAAAGCCACAGTAATGGGGTACACTACTGAGAATGAACATTCAGGTATGATACTTACTAAAACATTCTCCATCTTCAAGTCCCTGTGGACTAGATTTTTCTCGTGGAGGTAGGACAAACCTTCGCACACTTGAACTGCATAATAAGATAAACTCTTTATGGCTTCATTTTGCTTGATCTGATTTTTACCGAACTTGGACGGGTTCACCTCGTTCTTGTTGTTTTCGCAAAGAAAGACGTTCTTCAATGTGGAATGGCAATATTCCATGATCATCAACCATTGCAAAGCTCCGTCTCGAAGGCGGCGGTAAGAACAGCCATAATACTCAACAATATTACGGTGCTTGATTTCTCTGAAATAGAAAGAATATGTCATGATGGAATTCGTTGGGAGGTTGAAAATTATTTATGATATTCTGATAACTCGTACATATCTCAATTTAGCCATATATGTGAACGTATATATATATATATATATATATATATATATATATATATATATATATATATATATATATATATATGCTCAAATGACTTGCAGGTAGCCCTTCCATCGTCGCTCTCTCTCACACACACACACACAACCGAAAAATGAGGAAACCCCCCAACCACTAAACATGGAAGGGGGGGGGGACAAAAACATAAATCCATCCCGAATAAGAATTTTAGAAGACTTAGTAAGAAATTACCACTCATCATTAGAATCAATGAAGATCCACAGGGCAAAGTAATTAACCTGAGTAAATTTGGATTCACTAGGCACTTAATAAGGGTCTAAATTTCTGTTCCCTCCACTTCAACAAAAACACCCTTAACAAAGATCTTAACGACTTCTTTGGAAGAATTAAACTTGAAGCCCACTTTGGCAAATCACACCATGATAGCGATATCTTAGATAGACTAAAAGACCCCAACAAATCTTTCACCCCCTCAAAACATAGGCATTACTATTCAAACATTTGAACTAGCAGTTAGAGAAGTCATAAAAGCCTACATCAACAACTACAATCACCAATCCTTACCACACAACAACCTTACCACTATGGAATGGAAATCCTCCAACAAACTTAAAAACAATACAGACTTAATAATCACTAGAACAGATAAAGGGGAGCTATAGTCATTTGGGGTTTAGATAAATACCTCTTAGAAGCAAGCATGCTATTTCAAGAGACCTCAAAATTGATCCTCAAATAGAGAAGCCTGCACAGTGCATATGATAATCCTATTGGTCATAAAAAGAAGGATATATAACCAGTGCATCATCCCAATAGTCACCTATGGAGTAGAAATATGGAACTTGATCAAAAACTGAGAAATATGCAACAAGCACATGAAAGAATCATGCTCAACCTCACGTGGAGAGATCATAAGACACCACAATACGTCAGGGAAAAGAGAAGTTCGAGACATCATAGAATCCATTAGAAAACTTGAATGGCAATGGTGATTTTGCAAGAATGGCATACGACCGATGGATATCACAACTCATAACATGGATCCTCAGGCGAAACCAAGGCTGGCAAAATACAAGATGGAGAGACAAACTAAACAAGTTCAGAAAGTAGTGGCTCAGTGACACCCATGATAGAAAGGTGTAAACGATAAATGATGATGATGATGATGATGTTCCTATGATGATTATGGGGGAAATTTGCCCCATTTTATTATTCTGTGTGCACATAGATTTCCTTGGTCATTCTAGAAATAGTTATAGAATGTCCAAGAATACTCACACAATGTAAAGACGTCCATATAATTTTTTCGAAGATCAAATGCTAAAAATAATTTGCTAGAAAACTAATGCATATATATATATATATATATATATATATATATTCGATATTTCTAAACGGTTGCATGGTAAACAACTGATGTTCCCAACAAGAGAAAATTTACACATAATACCATAATAACAAAGTATATGTAAAACAGATACAAACTCTGAATAAAATTACGTAAATTGCATTGACAGATATTGGAAAATAAATGACTGAAGTGACACAAAAAAATTCAAAAAAGATTTTTAACGTCCAGTGTTTAAAGTTGTAAGGCTTTCTAGATTATATATATATATATATATATATATATATATATATATATATATATATATATATATATATATATAATAGAAATAAGATAAAATGGATTAGTTAATTGAATAAATATCATCGAACAAAAATAACTTTAGGTTAAGACAAGGCGTGTGGCCAACCCAGCGTTTTCTTTTGTTACCTACTTGAGTATACTATCTTCGAGTAAGGTGTCTGATACATTGTTTGCACTGAGTTCCTCGCTCCAGGCCTTCATGGCAACCTGCCGATCGCCATTAGGAGTGCGAAGGTGACAGGCGAACACTGTAGCAAAGCTGCCTTTCCCCAACGGAGGATCGAGTGGATTTAAGATGATCGACTTGAGATCAACATCAGGAACCAGCAGTTCTTTCACGTAGAACATGTCCAACTTGCCTGCAAAACAGTAAGAGTAAAAACAAATGGCAGATAATGGAGATAATTCAACCACGAATCAACCGTTTCCAGACGTTTCGTCGAATGACGTTTTGCCGACAGGGAGTCAGTCGACAGATGTTTCCTCGGTCGGGTTTTCCACCGAAAACCTTTTTGCTGAAATTATCTTTCGCCGAATGGACCTTTTGCCGACGGACGTTTCACCTAATCCTTTTTTGCTGGGAGGATATTTTGGGTATTAACTTGATGTTTAATGTCTCAAAATATTGATATTGCATTTTGAAGAAAAAAAACCCCAAACTTTTTTCAAATTTCATCTGAAGTTAATTTCATGTTAAACAGGTTGCTTCATAAGTAAAACTCCAAATTGAAAGAAATACCCATCCGATGAAATAGTATTCGACGAAACATCCGTTGGTGAAAAGCCTAGTCGGCAAAAAGATTTTCGGCGAAACTGTCTGTGCGAAGAAACGTCTGTCGGCGAAACGTCTATTAGCAGAAAGATAGAGAGCCCAAGCAAACAGCTATTCTTGAGCATTTTCTATAATATTTTAATATTACTAATGCTTCTCGGATACTTGCACACACACTCACACACACACACTCACACACACACACACACACACACACACACACTCACACACACACACACACACACACACACTCACACACACACACACACAAACATATTGGTCACCGTCTGCCTTGGCGCTTCTTAATTTCACATGATTCACATAAAGAATGTGAAACACTCAATTCATCAATACTTCAATCTGATTATTTCCGAGTTTTAACGTAATTTTTCCATTCATAACCATAGGCTGACTTAAACAACAAGAAATTAACATACCGTTTGTACTTAAATAGTATGAAAAATGTATGAACCATTTTTATCCATAAACAATTTCCCAAAGTCAAACATTTTTTTTTCTAAAATTGCATTATATTGGAGCAAAAAATCTTATGCAAAAATATCTCCTAGCAACACTTTACTTTAAGTGAATGAATACAAAAAAAAGGAAGAAAGAAAGAAAGAAAGAAAGAGAAAGAAATGGTATGTAGTAAGTACATGAATTAGAGGCCAAAGTAAAACGATGGTTCTTTAAAAGCTCATCATAACAATAGAATTATCACTCGTATAATTCCATGCACGACCTAGATATTTTGGATCGTTGATCACTGCATTTATTGCTGTATAATACGCGTGCAATACTGTTCGATTCCAAATTCATACGTAGAGATGTGTGCAATTCCTTTCTTTGTTAAATAAAGATTTCCATCCTATCTACTTGTTGAGCAACGAAATGTATAAATTGCATTTATTTCAAAACATTTTGTGATATATTCCTCAACGTTGCTTGACCAAGAAGGGTCATGCTTGATCAAAGGACACGTTTCACGTACAGTGAAAGGAGACACAGCACGCCGCTAATCACGTGACTAATTAGGTAAACGTTGCGAATCACGCAACTAATTAAGTCATGCTGATGTGGCTTTGACCATGGAACGTACATAAAAAGCGATCTTTAAACATTCTTATCGAAAAGAATGAGGCAGCATTCACAGTCAGTACATTCGTTTGTCCGAGCGCTTTGGGCGCGTGGGGTGGGGCATTACAACCCACAATGTTCGAAGTGGTCTGACGGCTTGAAATTAGTAAACCTTGTTTCTTCTTCGACCCAGACTATTTGAAAAAAAAAAAAAAAGTAAAAAAATGAGAAACCGCACCCTTTGTTCGACGTCTCTCACACTTTTCGACCGCCCGAATAAAGCAGGAGTTCTTAACTACAGAACAGCGTTCTGAATTTTTCTGCTCCCGTCCACTAGACAACAGTATCACCGGCTTTTCCATAAAAAAAAAACTTGATGTAATATTACATTGTTACATAGCCATGAAACCCATTATATCACAGCAGTCTACTACTGCATTTTCAGATCAGTCAATGTACGCCCCCGTGATTAGCTGACTCTTATACGGCACCTCGACACACAGAATGAGAACCAGCGTACAAAGATTTAAAAATTATTATCATTATTCACACCAGCTGCCTGGTGGTCACACCTGGAGACTGAGTGACAACAAATCTCTGCAGGTCTCCGGCCCGCCCCTCAACACTCCCACACTCCACAGCGGTGCTCTGGTTTACAGTCTAATACTGGCTGCCCGGTGGTTATCGCTGAAAGATGAGTAACATTATGTCTCCTAAGCTCTTCAGCCCACCTCTCATATCTCCCTCACCTATCATAGCAGCGCTGTGGCTCATCCCTCCGCCAGCATTTGTGGTGTGTTATTTTTTTTACCTCTCCTCACCTCATCTCTTTTCTCTGTAAGGTCACTGCTAACATCTTTGGTCGTAGATTTCATATTTCTAGTACTTTCCTCAGCATTGGTGCGGTCCCCAGCAGTGCTGAGGTCTGTATGGTCTCCATCCTTCCTTTTATCCATTGTTCTTCGAATCTCGTTTTCAGTGTCTTTGGTAGTTCTGAGTGCACCTATTATTACTGGTACTACCCTGACTTTCAAATAATATTTCGACTCCTTGCCTGTTCCTAGCAAATAGCTTTATGTCGTCCTTGTACATGTGGTGATTGACTTTTGTCTTTGTTACAGAGAATTGGTATCCTTTGCCGTTTTTCAAGATTCTGTTCTGTGGTATCACGGTTAGTACATATAGAAGTGGGAAGAGAGAGAGAGAGAGAGAATCCCCTTGAAAAACATCCCAATTTTATACTTACCTACTCTAAGCTTTCTCCTGCAGCTGTCAAGTCTACTTTGGAGTTTTTCAAAGAGTTTGCTATGAATCTCACCACTGATCCACTAATCTTGAGTATCCTGAGACATTCGAGTATCCAGCTACGTGGGATCATGTCGTATGCTTTTTTTTAAAATTCAACCCATCTCATTGCATCATGTTTCCTCTCTTCCTTACTTCTTCCAGAATCATTTGGTCTATGTAGAGCAACTCATTCTTTTCCATAACCTTCCTGTTCTTCAGCTAAGAGTTCTCTTTTTTCCGTGGAAATATACATTCTCTCTGCTATCTGTCCAGTCAAGTAGATACGTATTTCTGAGTGGATATAAAGTAATCAAAGTTTTGTGACTTTGGTAACAAGGAGTCAAGAGCATCATACACATTCTATACGTCTTTTGCGTTGAGTTTCATCCAGTGAAGCAACTTGTTTAAAACTGTTCAAATGTTCATGCTGTCAGAGTCCAGTATAGTTCTAGCTGACGACTTGAGTACTCGTGGCCTGTTTCTAACTTGAATATAACGTTCAATAAAGTTCAGGAAAAGCTCACTATAGACATCATCTTGACTATGGGGGAAATTTAAAAAATTCCACACCGAGGGCACGGGCTGCAAAAAGCGTGAAGCAGTATTTGTAATATGTAATCAAACCTGTATGTGCTACTTCGAACTGCATTAGCTAGAGCAATAATTGAATAATTAGAGTTTTCGGATCTCATAATATTAAACATACTTGTTATGTTTTTTTTTACGTCTTGTAGAATAAATATTGGATGGTTTTGAAATATTTTGCATAGTGAGGTTTCACATCTTGTAGATTCCTTAGAGGTTGGAAGGTGTGGAATATTTTTAATAATGTCTGATTTGTGCAAATTTGTTTTCTATTTTGATGTTGTTTTCTGCTTTGGTGGATGCATATTTGGGATTTGAATTATAAACATCATGTAGGACCTGTAAAAATATAAAAATTTAGGAGGGGTAATAACGCTAACTTTTTCCTCAGCATTTTTGAGAGTATCAACAGTTATTCCTGCATCTTGTTCTATAGTGTTACCGAAATGTTGTAAGGATTTCTGATATTTTTTTTTTGAACTCTGATAATATTTACACCTTACTTTTTATTATACAAATTCATGTTTTGTGTGATTTGGTAAATTTTTGAGTGCGATCTTAGCTAAATCTGGTTCCCTCGGCATGCAGTAATATATCCCTGCATTTGACCATCTAATTCACAATGAAACACTGCTCATGCACACTTGACACCCTGAATTACAATTTTTTTGCCGAAATAGTTATAGATTTTAGATTCTTCATACCAAAATACATTAGATACAAAAATTGTTAGTTTCTGTTAATTAATAAAGGCTCTATAGGTTCCATTGAAGTTAGGATTTATGCACACTGCACGTGTACATTTTGGGCCTCGAAATCAAAATTTTTCGAAAATCTGGAAAAAAAAAACGCCATTTCAAAGTCCCGTTGAGCAACGACATTATAAAATTAGTACGTCTTGGTCAGATATTGTGGCCAGCAACTCTCGGATAAATTTAACTGAACAATCTTTTTATTGTGTTTAAGGGGTCTCATTTTTAATGCGGCTGACCGCACCAATTGGATGTTGAACATCGAAATTTTGACCCCCCTCCCAAATACCGTTTGCACTAACAGAGCGGTCATACATTACAGAAATGGAGTCTCTGGCTCAAAAAGTGTGGTCTGTGGCTTCTGGGCACGAAATTTTCAACGTGACCGGCCACACCTGTTACTTATGACGTCATTTGGAAACGATGACATTTGCTTAGGCTTTGGAATTGGTCCCATAAATCTCCTCGCCATTTCCTCCAAAAGTGCTTTCGAGCACAAAGAAAAATGGCGAGCCTTTACTTCTCCGTACTTACCAAACAAGGCTGGCTATGCCTGGTTGGCAAGCTTTCTGTTGAGCAAGCTCAAATTTCAAGAACAAGAAAATCCCATCAGTTCTAAAAAGAAGGGTATACAACCAGAGCATTATCCCAATAGTCACCTATGGAGTTGAAACATAGAACCTAACCAAAAGGTTGGCACTCAAACTGGAAACTATACAACGTACACATGAAAGAAACATGCTCAACCTCAAATGGTAAGATCACAAGAGAGCTCAATATATAAGGGAAAAACATTATAGAATCCATTTTAAAACTCAAATAGCAGTGGGCTTGTCATGCTGCAAGGATGGCAAATAACCGCTGGACAAAGCGACTCACCACATGAATCCCAGAGATCATATTCAAAATTGTGGCCAGCAAAACTCAAGATGACGTGACAAACTAGACAGGTTCAGAAACTATTGGCTCTGCAGCGCCCATGATAGAAAGGTCTGTTGAACCCTAGGAAGGTCTATGTCCAACGATAGACGCTAAAGGCTGCCGATGATAATGATGATGATGATGCCTGCTGATGCAGCTTTTTTGTGAAAATGACGATTCTGGTTTTGAGTCGAACAATTCTTCAAATATCGGTATTTTATCAGTATCTTGAACATACTGGAACTACTATCCAGACGAAGAATGTTGCGTAGAGCAAAGCAAGGGATAATCTAAAACTGACAGGTTTGGGAAATATACTGCGTAAAAAAGAACTTCAGATCCAAACTCGTTTGCTGCCTCGCGTTTGAAAAGAAGAAAATGAAGAAGAAGAAGAAATCCTCTCAGGTGGCGTAATTGTTAGCACGTATGCCTCATACGCAAAACGACCCAGGGTCGATTCACCGTTATGAGCGAAGAGTTTGTGAAAACTGTTCATTAGGGCTAATTCCCCCGTGGACTCAGGAACTAATTGAGTACTCTGTGTGAATAGGGTGGAAGGAATTGAGAACGGAGTCCATCATTTAAAACCGTAAATTATACGATTTTTTCCTGTATTAATAAAACGGAAATGGAATTATGTTGTTTTGTTTTTACATTGGAAAGATGGGATTGCCACCAAATTTGAACCTCTTCTTTTCCTTTTCTTATCCTAAAAATATAAAATTCCTGCAGAACGGGAATACAAAAGATATTTTTTTTACCTTGTAAGTCGTAACATTCGACGATTAACCCGGGCATTTTCTCAGTGAATTTACATTCTGTTTTCAGAAAGTCTCGCTCCAAGTTATTCAACAAGATGAGATCAGCTTTGAGTAATTCGGGGATCATGACACCAACAGCGTCAATACTGCGCAAAATTCCTCGGAAAAATTTAGCCAGCACTTCTGTCAGGCGTGGGTTATCAATCAAATTCTTTAAATATTGTTTGGCAATTTCGGACATGAGTTCACGAGGCCGAACTTTTGAGTTGGTCAGATACGCCTTTAGTTTCCTCTTTATTTCCTTCTTTTCCAAATCAACATGTCCTAAAGAACTGATTGAATAACCAATGCTGTTAGATGTGTTCGATAAATCGTACGAATTGACCCTATTAAAATATAAAAAAAAATTCGAAAGTAATAAAAAAAAAAAATGAAGAAAGCAACGGAAAATTATAGATGGCATTGATATATTCTATATCAGTAAATATTTTCATTAAGATAGTATTTCATCAATAACACAATAAACATCGTAAGACACTATAGAGACAATCCCCACGAACCAGGAAATGATTTAAATTGTACTATCAAACGTTTATTGGTTAATATCTAAATAATTTAAAACGTATATTTGTAATTCTTTTAAATACCCATTGACTCACGACAGTGCACCAGCAGTGGATGATTTTGAATAAGATAAATATTGAAAATAAATGCAAAAGAAGCTCCCATTACTCACCTCTTCCAACGAGGCAAATAGAAAAGGAATTTATCATTAAATCTTAAGGGACAGATAAGCTTGCCAAAAATACAAGTACAGAGAATGTCGTTCATTATAATCACGCACAATGTCATATTATATTTCTTTTTATAATATAAAGTTGGTTTTAACAATGAATTTAATAAGATAACAATGAATTTATAACAATGAATGTAAGTTTATAACAATGAGTGTGAATTGTTGCAGTTTTTATATCCTCTGCTTGACGATATCAGCCGATAATTGTTATCTACAAAACCTATCCCATGGAACATAACCAAGAGACAAACCCTCAAACTGGGAAGCATGCAACGTGCGCATGAAAGAATCGTGCTCAACTACACATGGAGAGATCACATGACAGCACAGTGTACCAGGAGAAAAATCAGGAGTCCGAGACATGATAGAAACCTTTTGAAAACTCAAATGGCATTGGACTGGTCATATTACACGAATGGCAAAATACCGTTGGATATCACGTCTCACAACATGGATTCCCTGAGATCACATGCGGGACCGAAGCCAGCAGAATATGAAATAGTGAGACGAATTTGTCAGGTTTAGACGGTACTAGCTCTGCGAGGTCTGGCGAATCTTAGGGAAGGTGTATGTCCAACAACAGACGATAAAAGACTGCTTCTGATGGAAGTGAAAACAAGAAGCGGCTCCCTCAGTATATTTTCGAGACAATTAGAACGTGAGAAGGGAGAGAACTGATGTAGAATTTTTTTAAATCTCCATTCAAGGCGGTATTTGTAGCGAGAGAATCTGTCCTTCAAATTTTAATGTTAAATCGTTTTTCGGTTTGCCACGCTGTAATTATCTTCGGCTTATTCCCCTTAAATTATTCCATTATCATTTCTAATTCTCAACATTTCTTTCAAGGTGGATCAACAAAAGCGAGAAGCCTTCTCTCTTATCAATACATATTTGTCTTAATATGTATGTATGAATGTTTAAATGTGCGTTCTGCTATCAAACTGCTATATCAATTTATATTACCTCACATACACACGCATGCACGCGCGTACACAC
Source organism: Thysanoteuthis rhombus (assembly GCA_963457665.1). NCBI lineage: Eukaryota > Metazoa > Mollusca > Cephalopoda > Oegopsida > Thysanoteuthidae > Thysanoteuthis > Thysanoteuthis major. Next base: position 33,640,956 of record OY735209.1, on the reverse strand, counting down.
ACACACACACACACACACACACACACACACACACAAACACAAACTCCCCCTCTCTCTCCCTCGCTATCCATCTCATAAAATTCAATTTCAGTGTGTTCATATCTGCTACAATCCATTAATCACTCTCCTTCTCAGTCTGTTCATGTCTAGCTCATACTGTTTTTACCTTTCTTCATATTTATCCCAGTATCTATCTATCTATCTATCTATCTATCTATCTATCTATCTATCTATGTGTAGCAATGGAGAAGGGTTGAAAAATACTCAACATAAATTGTTTATTTCGTTTCAGCTAAAAAAACATTCGAGCTGTTCAGTTGGTATCCTATAATTAATTTATGTGTACTTCTTCTTTCGTCTAATTTTTGTTACTTTTTATTGCAATGCTCAGTTTTTACTTTCTACGACCACTTGGTAAGCAACATGAATTAAAGAAAAAATGAAAAAAAAAAAAAAGAAGCTCCCTATGAGATTTGAACTCGCATCTCAATTTGTACAATTAATATCGTTCTACTAAGTTATATAAAAAAAGTCTCTTTAAAAATATACCGATAATTTTTTTTCACCTGTTTAGGACGCTTAGAATTCCCTTTGGTTTGATTGGCTTTTTGAATGATTGTTGCAACTGATTGACGACTTTTCCTTTATCACCCGATAACATGTCTGGAAAACAGAACAAAGAATCAAACATGTTATTCCGCATAGATTAATCGTGGCAAGAGTTTTATGTTGAACACTCACAAGTAATGAAATACTGAGGATTTTTTTCCAAACGTTTATACTGTAGTCGTACTTCCCCATACGTTCTTTTGATAAGTATCTTCATCTTCGTGTTACTGTTTTCATCAAAAAAATTTCGGCTGAGATGTTCCTCGAGCTTCGTGAAGTCTCGCAGCATCCTCCATATTCACCTGACATTTCTCCAACAAATTATCATCTTTTCAAGCATTTTGAACTTTATATCGGTAATAAAAGGTTCAATAATAGGGAAATCATAATTTGTACCTTGCCTAGATTTGTGACTAGCAAATTCAAATATTTTTTCAAGAGCTGGCATATAATCGTTAGAGGATCTTTGCTAAAATATCATTGCTTCGAATGGCTCATATTTTGATTGTTTAGGACGCTTAGAATTCCCATTTTTGCTTTTTAATATCGCCCTTCATTTTACGATTCAAGAAATATTTCACATCAAGAACCTGATATATTATTGAAACTTTTGCGTTGGTCGATATCTATTTTCATTGAATGGCAGGGAATTTTTCGTTCCCGGCTAAAATAATTGATGGGTTTACGGGCAGTAAGGTAACTTTCGACAGTAGAGTCGATTAGGAGTGTGGGTGTTATGAGCTACATATTCTGATATTTTCTGTTAAGAAAGTTGTCACGAAGGAATACTAGATAGAGTGTTAAGCCCACATTAGATAATTTAGTAGGTACGAATAGATTTGTAAGAAGTACGTAACTTATAAATTGTTGGGCCAATGTGTTGGTAATAGCAGAGCAATGAATATGCTGGTTCCTGGTGGACCCAGATCCGATCCCCACCCAAGGCTAATTTCTTTTTGGTGAAAAAAAGAATTAAATAGTTAGTTTTTGTTTTATCATTTTAGTAGTGTGAATATTTTTGTTGGTGGTTATAACTTACAACCACCAACAAAAATATTCACACTACTAAAAACAATAAAACAAAATGAATAACTCCTCCCACTCACAGCAATACCCACAAGATTCTCACTGAATTCCCCAAACTAGAATCCAAACTAGACAATCATTCGCCTGATGAGACCCAGAGAGAGCAGAAACATGAACTAATTTGTGTAACGAATCCACATCTTATACATATAAGAAATATTTAACAATGTCCAGCAAACTTTTGCACAAGTATCTCATGTTCTGGACAGCTGAAATGAGCGATTGTTACGTATTGAATTCGTCTTTTCATGTCTTGGTCGTAAACACCAGACTGCACTATTGGAATAGCGACCTGATGTAATCTTGCCGAACTATTATTCATGTTTGACTATTATTTCTTTCATCTTGATTAAGTTAATTTTCATCACATATACTCAGACAGTCAGTCCAAGGCATCAGTGAACAGTGTGGATCGGAAATTGAAAAAAAGATAAGCTCCAGGCGAGATTTGGACTCGGATCCCTCTGTCTCTTTACGGTAGCAGCTTTATCATTTGAGCAACGAAAGCTTTACGGTTGGCATAAGATCGAATCTAACCATTTAAACTCACTCTTCCTTTCCCCGATCGCTTGGCACCGTCTTTGGTGTTATTTTTTTCCGGGTACTACAGGCATTTATAGTGGTAATGATAGATTGAATTTCTATTAGATCAAACATTGTCGATCATTATCATTTTTTTTAGTATTTCTTACATCTTAATTTTAGTTGCTCTTCACTGCAACTAGACCCTCAGTCTACAGCCAGCTGTATCATTAGTCTTTATTTCCGATCTATTTACTGATAGCCGTAGACTGACGGTCTGAGTAATTGCGATGAAAAGCAACTAAAATTAAGACGAAAGAAATACCGACTCGTCAAAAATAATAGCGACAGATAAAGCTTCTTCCAATAAATATTTAAGGTAATATCGTTGTACTATGTACTTAATATGCATAATTGCATCATGGCATAGCATTGCTCTATATAGTATTACATAGTACGTTAACTGAAATATTATACTGGCTTATATCTTTATATCGATATAGCCTCCATTTCGCTTTCAGTAGGGTAAGGCAATTTTTGGAGAAGCAATGTATTGGTCCAAGCGCTTATTTTCTCTGTCTACCCGTGTTTATGATATCTAGTGATAGTGCAGAGGGTGAATTAGATTAATGACTTTTTCAGGCGAAAGTGGTATAAGCAGTCTGAATCAGAATTCAAACCTATTCCTTCGAATTTGTTTTCTCTCCTGGTAATCACTACACCACACCATATTTCTAATATTACACTATATGATATTATATAGAACTCTTACTGTACTGCTATATTTTATAGTATTTTATGGAATTTCATAGTATGTTATCTGTTGTATTATATTATGCCGCTAACTGTTGAGCAGATATTAACATTGCGCAACCGAATTTGACATATCAGCTAAGATAGTGGCTAAAATCACTTTAAATATAGCAACTATGAGATTTTATTGTACTCAACGTCAGACTGCAGAGCATTAAAAAAATTTGTGACACTCAAATGAATTACATCGCTCCAAATTATCGCTATCCGAAAGTAGAGATTTCCTATAAAACATTTTTTTAGCCGAAATAGTGTGAGATGAAGAAGCAATTACCACTAATTCATATTGGAAAATTTTCGAGCGTTCCCAGACGATAAAATGATGGAGAAAGACAGAGTCGTTGGAGTTTAGGGTAGTGGGAGGTACAGGAGAATGCAGTCTAAAAGAGAGAGAAAAAAAATGTGTGCCCTGCCTCTATAATAACCCTCTAAAAAACAAACGTTGGAAGCTTTTTTCCGCTTTTCACCTTTTTTTTTTTAAAGCGAAAAAGTGTCGTACAGCGAATTTTCGAAAAGCGGTGGATACCATGAACTCTGTTAGGTTTAGTATTAATGTTGAGCTCAGAAGCTTGGATGTGTCAGTCACGAGTGGAAGAGCCTTAATTAGAGGAATAAGTGCCTTAGTTTACTGCAAGGATTAAAAGAAAATATATACGTAAGATCTTACTCTCAATTTTGTGTATCTGCACTTCCATATTTTCAAACTTGTGCTTGAATTTGCCCACCATCCGTGTCTTCAGTCCGGTGACAATGTTGAACTCCATTTCCCACGAATTAATGATGGAGACGATACGAGCCCCGACCATATCGATACAGATTTGCCCGAGTTCTCGCCAATGAGAAGCATTCGAACGTGGAGCTTCATGGGGAGCCCATTCCTCCAATTGTCGCTTTATCTGAGAACAAATGACAGCAGATTGTTTCAACATCGAACTGTTATTGGCAAAAGACTATGGTCAATGTAGAAATAGATCAATCGATAGATAGACAGATTTGAACAGAGATAGAGATACATATCTATACCATGAAGACATTGCAGTTTTTATAAGTACACATAATGTATTGACTATTAAGGGGAAAGGGGAACTGTGTTTGGCCGATCTTCTGAGTGGAGATGATCTACCTGCCTCAAAGTTAGCATTCAAAGTCTTGGTCGAATGCGAGTATCTCAGCTACAAAGCAGGCTCTGAGATAGATGTGAACAGCTTGAAGAATTTGTAGCACGATTTTCCAAGATATATTTATTCTAACTTGCACAGATTGTTACCCTTTTAGATCAACAGAGAGAGACAGAGAGAGAGAGAGAGAGAGAGAGAGAGAGAGAAATTGAGAAAGAGAGAGAGAAATTGAGAAAGAGAGAACCTGTGTGCATTCACAAGAGTTAGAG